>OU426857.1:7788545-8388545 GCA_911387685.1 Dolichovespula media
AATAGCATGATATCGATTATTATTGGTCTCTAACGATTGTATTAATAAGTGTATGTTTTTATGTGTATGTGTATTGTATATAACGTGTTATCAGATAATCTTTTTTTCTTCTTTTTTTTCCGTTTCTTTCTCTTCTTTTATTTTCATCGACCGTCATCGGTTTTCGATATGAAGATTGTGGTTTTAAAACTGTACCTCAATTGATTTGCTCGTCCCGTCGAAAACGAACAATTAACAGACGAAATTTTAGACGTTGCGATTACGTAGGAAGCATCAAATTTCTGAGTACTTGCGTTAATGCATGAAATCCAACACGTAAGAGCGAGTGGGTGCTTTGGATGCATTTAACCGGGAATTTTCGATAGGAGGATTTCATGTCGCATAATATAACTCTACGGATAACACATTAGGTTGTCTGTCAATATAACAATGTTCGTTCGTAGTAATATCCGAACTACCGGAACTATAACAATTGTATATATGTATCAATAATTTTTTACGTATCGTTCGTTTCGAAATAGATTTTTTCCTCTTCCTTCATTTTCTGTTTGATTTTTTGTATAGATTTTTCTTTTTCTTTTCCTTTTTTTGTTAATGTTTTACATATTTACTGAACCCTTTTGACTCTTATCAAATGAAAGTGCACGAATTTATTGAGCTATGCTAACGAACTCAACGACAATGTCAATCCAGAAATTTGTATGTAACTAATCCGTAATCTATCACTGTCTTGTTTTTTTTTTTCTTTATATATATGTTCGTTCATTTATTAGTTCGTGTTATATGAAAACATCAACTACCTTAGAGTGAAATTTTCTACTTTTTTATTTTCTTTCTCTTCGTCCAACATGAACGAAATCAATTGCATTTGCGTGATATTCCAAAGAAAAATATTACCGTCAGTATATGTATTTTTACGGACTATCATGAAAAAAAAAAAAAAAAGAAAAAAAAAACAAAGAAAGATGAATACCCAGAAGGTACTTTCTGTATTTTATTTTATTTTATGTTTCACTTTACGTATTTATATCGACGCGATTGAGTAAAGTTCAATTGTATTATAAAATCTGTATCAACAAAATTATAATCATTAATTAAATTAAGCACGATCAGTTTAAGAGCACCTTGTAGCTTAGATCCATCTTTTGTATATACATCAGCCATTTTCTCTCTCTCTCTCTTTCTCATTTTATAGAATTTCTTCTAAAACAGAGAAAGAGAGCAAGAGGGAGAGAGAGAGAAGATAGTATCTGAAAGATTGAGTTTAGATCACGTGGTTTCCCGACGAAAACTGGATGCAGATTTACTTTTACACTCACACACGTATACTTTGTACCCATCAAACACAATACCATGAAAGATCTATTTATCCTATATGAATATTTATACTATATCTATGTGCATATATGTATACGTTTGGAAATATAAAATATATCTGAATATATATATATAAAATAGGACACTATCAAAGATTAATCTATTATGTATAATATATGTACAATAATTTAACAAAAGGTCACGTTTACAGATATTCGAATTAGAGAGAAAAAGACAGTAAATAATTGACATCTTAAGTCGTTTCTCTTTTTTTTATTTTAGGTAAGCCTTGTAAATAGAACTTAAACAAAAAAAATAAAGAAAATCTCTTTTTGTTTTTAAAGAAACTCAATTTTGTTATTATTCGCACCCTCTCATATAAAATCAATATATATATATATATATACATATTTATATGCACAAATGCATGTGCATTAGTCCTAAGCGAAATGCGAGTGCCAACACACCTGGCGCACGCGATCGTGCTCTGTCAAACACTTCATATTCTTTGTGTCGTTCGGCATAATAAAATATCCCGAATAGTTCCTTCCCTTATCTTTCCTTAAAAAAAACTTTCCTTAAACCAATAACTGTCAAATATGTGAATATAGATACTCCAAAAAGGCTTTGCATTGAATATGGGCCTGTCAATATCTTTTGTTATCTCATTATTTCATTTAATTGCTTTGTATGTCACTTGTTACATATTTTTCTTCAATATATAAACTGCACCTGGTCCTAATATTCTTCAACCAACTTTATAAATGTTTGATATAATCTTTTGCTTCTTATGTTCCTGTTTAATAGTCCTTTTAAAAGTTGTATTAAAGTCTCTCTTGAATTAATAAAGACCTTGCTCTTTTTTTGGATGGATAACTTAGAAAAGATCTTCTGAAAAATGACAAAAGTTTTACATTTATTATCTTTAATGATGTTCGATATTAGGAATAATATACAAAGATGACTAATAAAAAAAAGTAGTAATATCAAGTATAATTTTTTTTCTAAAAGTTTATAATTATTTAAAGAAGAACGATTACCTTACAATTAACGGAAAAATAGCGTTTTGTTTATATCTAATAATTCGCGATATTATAAGTAAAATATTATTTTATGAAATATACATACAGTGACTCACGAAAGTATTTGAACACTCGCCATAAAATAATATATTAATTATAATAAGTATATTATAGAAAACTTACCGAAATATTATTAACATTGGATGGAGGTATGACTCCCTAAATTATACATGTATAGTTTCAAGCAAATCGAAATACATATACAATAGTTATGATTTATTTCTTACAAACGTAACAATCGTTTTTACGATTGGTGTATAAATCCATTACTGCATATTGTACAACTACATTGAATATTTGTCTTATTTTTAGAGAGTCCTGATCCTCGCAATGTCAAATATACTTCTAAGATCAACATTCGTATTGGTACGTATGTACGTTGCACAAGTTAAGTAAGTTGATTGATAAATGGTATTCAGGATTTCAAAAGCACATTCCATACAGGAGATATAAACTTTATGGATGTTTCTAATATCAGTCTTTGCTGCAGCGCCTTCGCCGCAAATTGATCTCATAGACAAGAACTAATCTGAAATGTGTTGTCAGTAATAGAGTAAGATAACGAATGTAAGAGCGAGTGAGACAGATAATAGCGCTAGGGAGGGCCAGCGCGCAACGCTTGCTATATGCTCATCCATTGTTATGAATGCTTACGCACGCGTTGTTAATATTTTAACATAAAAATAGAAAAAGATCAAAATGGGAATAAGGTGTTGTGTGCTCAATTGTAAATCAAAATATGCCATGTAATCGCACAGTTTTGCAAAAGATTCACAGCTCCGTGAGAAGTGGATGAAAAACTTAATTTTGAAACCATATAAAGAAAGCGATGTTAAACAACTTTGAGTGTGTTACAAAAATTTTAAAGAAAGTGATTACAGTGCGAAAAGAATTATAAACAGAATTAAACATAAAAATAAAATTAAGAAAGTAATATTAAATGGAGAAATATACGAGGACCAAAGGGATAGAACTATAAAAGTAAGAGAAAATTTAGTAAACGTGATGTTAAGAAGTAATGATGTTGTACCACAGGTACGTAATTCTATATCCTTCTTACAGTTTTCTTATTTTTATAATATTTTGTACGTACATGTTGTTAATATTATTTCTATATTTCTACTTTATATACATCTTGTACAGGAAAGACAATATTTAGTAGATGAGAAAATGATTTGCATTGCGATTTACCGCAATAAAAGTATTTTAATACAGGTACGGTAAAAATAAATGATATAAATAATAATGACTTTGTCAAAAAATGCCACTTCAACAAAAGAAGTATATTTTTTTGATGATTTATTTGACTTGGTCCAATGGAAATATTGTCCAAGGACTTAGCAGCATTATCACAAAATAATGGACATTGAGATTTTGGCAAAAAGCATTACAAACATTATATGATATGGAATTTGTCGAGAAAAACAGCTACAATTCTTTAACAAGAAGTAAAGCGTAATGTTTGAATGATTGGAGACAAACAATACGAAGAGCCCAATGTTTATGGAAAATGCTTAAAAATTGCAGATTTACAAAACTAAATTTGAAATACTTGAACCAAGATGCTGCAGAAAATTTTTTCCGTCAAATTAGAGATCATGGACATTGGAACAATAATCATATACCACCATACTTATTCAGCACGTAGTTTAAAGCATTGTTAACATGTAATCTGACTTCAAAGCACTCCATATTAGTAAACTCTGCTGAAGACGAAACCAACTTTTTACCTTTGTTAACTGAAAAATGCATACAGAAATAATAGAAAGTAGTGAGAACAATGAAACAACAACAATGGAATGTGAAGAAGCCACTATTAGCCACGAATTTTGTATATAAACACGAATAATATAATTAATAAAATTAAGAAGAGAGGATCCAAATAGAGTGCGCTCAATGCACTGCGATATTGGAAGATAAAAATATCACAGAAACGCTAAGGCATGCCATAGAAATGGCCGAACAGCAATTTTACATTATTTGTCATAATATAGAAATTAAAATAAACTTATAAAAATATTAAGTGAAGAAGCATTGTCTACAGTACATTTTTACTGACTGACGCGCACAATATTGTGCTTAACACTCTTGCACATTATTTTATTGTAGAATGGTGCAATTCCATAAATGAAACCTTGCAGAAAAAAATAAAATATAAATCCAAACATGATTATATGTATTTCCAAGGAAATATAATGTCATTAGAATATAGCAGAAAAAATGTTATACAAATGATTATATAACCTACACACATATAAATATACATAATATTGTAATGTAAGATTTACATATCATAATTTTTTGTAACATAATAATAAAAAGATGTTATTTAAAAAATAAATAACGTGTTACATTCTTTTTTACTTTCTTTTTAATTACAAGTTAAGCAAATAAATATTTCATATTTAATATGCATATGTATATATATATATATATAGCAGGAGCTGGCGCTACTGGCGCTTTTATCTATCTCGCTCGTTCCTCCATTCGCTATCTCACTCTACTTACCTCCGATTTAAGAGTAGTTCTTGGTTATTAGAGGAATCATAAGCGAGGGCGTTGCGAACATTGGAACCTACAAATGTATATCGAGGTTTATATACCCTGATCTTATATATGAATATATTCAAGAGACAAATGTGAAGCAAGTGACGTGCTAAGCAATTAAACAATAATTATATTATTTAATAATAAATTAAATAATGAGGTAACAAGAGATAGTGAGGTGACTCATTTTCAATGGAAGGACTTTTTGGAGTATCTATATCTACGCATTTGGCAGTTATTGATTTCTGTGTCAGTAAGTATGAAAATATTGATAACAAGTGTAGGCATAAGAATTTCTATACAAATATTTGATTGTGCTATTTCTGTAATATTGTTATTGCCTCAACTGACAGCTACAATGTTATCATGTATGCCGACAATTATATTTATTGAAAAAGCTTGCGTATGTTGTCTACAGAATCACAAAAACAAATTACAAAAGTTACGGCTGTTTGCGAAAAAGCTATCCAAAATATCCGAACGGTATACTAACGATTACACTATACTTTCAAATTTACTCAAGTGCTATACCAATGTAACGTAACGTTAACACGTTGGCTGTCACGTGAAAATCAATCGTTTTATGATTTATTCTAAGCATATAATGGCAAAATAATAATAATAAAATATGGTTATATAGGAAAACATTCTTACCCATGGGCCAAGAATGTTATTTCAAAGTATTACTCTAATTAACGATGATTTCTTTTTACAGGTAAGAGCGTTGGCAGTAGAAAATCGTGAAACAGAAGTATTTTCTAAAGAAGTTGAATATGCATCTGAGTCATATGAAAATATAGGATTTGGTGTTCGTTTATTTCAAGCAGGAACAAATTTGATTTGAAATGGTAATTCGCTTTGTACATTGTACTTTGTTGGTACTTTAATGTCAATTGGGCCATCTTATGATATTCTTGATGGCAACCAAATAGTTCAAATATCTCTCTCTCTCTCTCTCTAAATTATCTTTACTGTTTGGAACGTAGAAGAAATGTATATAGGGCAAAATACATACTACAATATACTGAAATGTATACATATGTATATAATAAATACATGAGTATACAGGCACACACTAATAAACTACTAAAGATAACCTTTTTTTTTATTCAATAATATGTATATTCTTTTTAACACACTCAACGAAAGATAACATTTTATTATTCACTTTTATGTACATATTTATATAGATATACATATACGTATTTGTTGTAGCACGAGAGAGCAAAGTTGAACAGCGAGAGTTTACGCTACGCACCGTAACGAGCCGTTTGAAGTCGCAGCGACCCACCTTGCAGCCGCCGGACTTGCCATGAGCCTTCGGAATCGTAGCAACTATTCCTTCAGCCCTTAGAGCTACAACGAGTCGTCTGAAACCGCAGTAACAAGGCCTGCAGCAGTCCGAATCATCGACCTGGTGCCACTTATCCTGTCAAGATCGTTTTATTTTTGAGCTTCTTCTCCTGCTCCTATCTTATCCACAATGCAAGCCTCAAATGCGGAAATTCTCCTTGAGTTAACATCAAAACGGCGGATTTTCAAAGGTCAGCTTACGCGTTTTAAAGATGCCATCGAAGCATGTCGTTCCTCGGATGATATGTTCAAATTGAAATGTAAGATTGAGGATATTAAGGAAATTTTCGCTGCCTATACGGAAGTCGAAGCTAAGTTATTAAGTCGTATCGAAGACTTTGATCTGGACGAAAAATTGGATATCGACGACGATTATTCGGAAGCCTTAATTTACGCGAGAAGATTAGTCGAAGAGGCGGAATCGCCAATGTTCGCATCCGCTACATCGCTCGTAACACCTTCCAATCTAGACGACAGAAGTCGCAGCGACCCAGATTCGGGATCGGATTTGGCGCAGATCGCGTTGCCGGAGGTCGCGTTGCCGACTTTCAGTGGTCAGCATGAGGATTGGCTTGCCTTCGCGAACCAATTTAGAACGTCCGTCCACGATAATCCGATTTTAGATGATTGCCAACGACTGAATTCTTTAAAATCATGCTTAAAGGGTGTGCCCGCGACACTCATATCTTCGATATCTATTACCGCCGCCAACTACGCTCTCGCTTGGTCCATCTTGGACAAATATTATAATCGGCCTAAGCTGATCGTGGAAAAACATTTGAAAGCGATATGTGACCTGCCTAAAATGCGAAAGGCATCTTACGAAGAACTTGCTCGCTTCGCGAACATCCTGGAGACGAATTCGAGCGGCGTGAGGTTATTAGGGCAGGCTACCTACGACACTTTATTAATTCATTTTATGACAGCACGACTTGACAATGATACTCGCTTGAAATGGTGTGAGGATCCTCGAGCGAACGGATTCCCCACCGAGGAACAATTCTTGCAATATTTGCACGAAAGAAGAGACGTCCTCTTCCAGATGAGCTCAGGCTCGGCCTTGACTAGTGAGTCGAAACCGGTCGGGACCACTTCAAGAAATGTTTCGAATAAAAGAGGGAACTCATCGTCTCATACGTCTCGTAATCAGCAATATAACTATCAAAGACGCGGAAACGTTCGAAATTCGCGCGCTCCATCGCTCCATCGCTCCATCCCCGCCGCCGTTAAAAAGGTTTGCCCCATTTGCAAGTCAAGACACGATGCATACCGGTGCGCTCAAATACTTCAGTCGTCCGTCGAAAAACGCCTGGACCTAGTCAAAAGGGCCAATCTATGTATAAAATGTATGCGGCCCAATCACGAAGCGAGGGATTGCAGGTTCAGGAACTGCCGTCGTTGCAAATTACCGCACAACACCTTGCTACACGTTGACCGCAAATATTAGAAAATCTTATGGCGTGAAAATCGATCCTCACCCATAAAACCCTACGAACTGAGAACACTGTGATGTACGAAACTCCTTCGGCGTCATTTCTAGCTATCCGCGCTTTACATCAACTAGTCGATGACGAACGATCAATATGTTCTGAAGCGGCCGACATCATTAAGCGAGATTTCTATGTCGAAGATATGATAACGGGAACACGCACGTACGACGAAGCCTTTAGAATAAGGGACGGGCTAATTGATATCACGCACAAGGGCGTTCTTAATCTGCGACAATGGGTCTCAAACAACAAAGGTTTGGTCGCGGATCTTTCCAAACTGTCAACTGACACTCATATTCGTTTGGACTTGGAGGAAACCACCCCTCAACTCTCGGGGTAGGCTGGGATCCTCTACGTGACGATCTCGTTTACTCGATCAAACTCGATGATCCCACCGTACTCGTTACCAAACGCATTATTCTGTCGCGCATCGCGAAACTGTTCGATCCGTTCGATCTTCTCGGTCCTTTTCGATCGTGAGGGCCAATGTCATACCGCAGCAATTATGGCTAAGCCGGGTAGGATGGGACGATCAGGTTCCCGACGAAATCGGCGTATCCTGGATCGCGCTTCGTGACCAATTACCGTTCCTAAACGGACTACGCATACCATGGCAAACCATCATGTCTGAATACTCGTTTCTGCAGCTTCACGGATTTTGCGACACGAGCGAAAGGGCTTACTGCTTTTTTCGCGTGTCTCATCTATCAAAACCTTGACTATACCACAAGGCTCGAATTGATCGCCGCACTCTTACTCGTTCGCTTACGCAATGCGGTCAGAAGAGCGTTATCGAGCGTAATTTTAACAAGACGACCTTCTGGTCAGACTCGACCATCTGTCTTACTTGGATCGGCATCTCCCCTCACATACTGCAAACTTTCGTGGCTAACTGGATCGCGGAGATTAGAAGTATGGAGATGCCGCACCGGTGGCGACACCTGGGCTCATTAAACAACCCGGCGGATCTCATATCTCGTGATATGTCGCCGTCCAAGACCCACGATTCCCGAGCATATCATCGGTGACTTGCCATGGCATCGTATCACAAGCAATCGGCCATTTTTTATTGCAGGCGTCGGACTATTGTGGCCCGTACATCAAAGAATGACGCCACCGAAACCGCAATAAACTCAAAACATACGTCGCGGTCTTCGTCTACTTCGTAACACGCGTTATACACTTGGAATTAGTCAGTGACCTTACGACTGAAGCTTTCCTCGCTTCTTTAAAACGCTATGTCGCACTCCAAGGAAAATCTTGGCATCTCTACTTGGACAACGCGAAGAATTTCATCGATGCTGACCGCGAATTGCGCGGACTTGTGGAAGTCATGAAAGCTTCTACAGAAAATAACGCAATACATCGATACTTAAATGAACATGGCGCGAGGTGGCATTTCATTCCTCCGAAATCGCTACATTTCGATGGGCTCTTTGGGAACCCGGTGTAAAAGAGTTCAAGCGACATTTCGTACGTGTCGTCGCCGACACTCTCTTGACCTACGAGGCGCTACACAAGTACATGTACATCATCCAAATTGAGGTAGTTCTTAACTCTCGCCCTCTAACCCCTCTTTCCTACGATACTGACGACCTATCTTCTCTTACGCCCGCCCACTTCCTCATCGGAAGCTCTTTAATAGACGTACCCGAAACCGACCGGGACCAGCTATTCTCGCACGCCTTTCCATCTAGTAACACGTGCAAAAGCTTAAACGAAGCTTTTATGTTCTATATAATTTCGGTCCTATCTTCTTTCGTGACTAAGTTTCTCTTAACTTGAAACGATACACACACACACACAAATTTAGTTAACAAAATACGCGGTACACTACTTGCAGTAATTATTCATTGTTTTCCTTTTATCTTAAGTGTATATAATTGTTATTTGTGTATTTATCAGATATCGAACGTAAGAAAACAATGTTTAAAATGAATGATAGTTCGTAAGAAAAATATAAATGATATCTATATCTTTTTTCTGATTAATTTCGTGGAAATTTTCTTTATATATTTACTTTTCGACAAAGACATCAAGTGATAAAATATTTTCTAACGTGTTACATTATTATACAGGGTATTTTAGCTAAAGGAGGCCGCCTACAAGATACATAACATTATACTATTATATATATTTACTATATTTCTATATATATTTATATATATATATATACATATAAACTATATTTACTATATATATACGTATAAACTATATATACATATATATAGTTCCAAATAGCATGATATCGATTATTATTGGTCTCTAACGATTGTATTAATAAGTGTATGTTTTTATGTGTATGTGTATTGTATATAACGTGTTATCAGATAATCTTTTTTTCTTCTTTTTTTTCCGTTTCTTTCTCTTCTTTTATTTTCATCGACCGTCATCGGTTTTCGATATGAAGATTGTGGTTTAAAACTGTACCTCAATTGATTTGCTCGTCCCGTCGAAAACGAACAATTAACAGACGAAATTTTAGACGTTGCGATTACGTAGGAAGCATCAAATTTCTGAGTACTTGCGTTAATGCATGAAATCCAACACGTAAGAGCGAGTGGGTGCTTTGGATGCATTTAACCGGGAATTTTCGATAGGAGGATTTCATGTCGCATAATATAACTCTACGGATAACACATTAGGTTGTCTGTCAATATAGCAATGTTCGTTCGTAGTAATATCCGAACTACCGGAACTATAACAATTGTATATATGTATCAATAATTTTTTACGTATCGTTCGTTTCGAAATAGATTTTTTCCTCTTCCTTCATTTTCTGTTTGATTTTTTGTATAGATTTTTCTTTTTCTTTTCCTTTTTTTGTTAATGTTTTACATATTTACTGAACCCTTTTGACTCTTATCAAATGAAAGTGCACGAATTTATTGAGCTATGCTAACGAACTCAACGACAATGTCAATCCAGAAATTTGTATGTAACTAATCCGTAATCTATCACTGTCTTGTTTTTTTTTTTCTTTATATATATGTTCGTTCATTTATTAGTTCGTGTTATATGAAAACATCAACTACCTTAGAGTGAAATTTTCTACTTTTTTATTTTCTTTCTCTTCGTCCAACATGAACGAAATCAATTGCATTTGCGTGATATTCCAAAAGAAAAATATTACCGTCAGTATATGTATTTTTACGGACTATCATGAAAAAAAAAAAAAAAAAAAAAAAAGAAAAAAAAAACAAAGAAAGATGAATACCCAGAAGGTACTTTCTGTATTTTATTTTATTTTATGTTTCACTTTACGTATTTATATCGACGCGATTGAGTAAAGTTCAATTGTATTATAAAATCTGTATCAACAAAATTATAATCATTAATTAAATTAAGCACGATCAGTTTAAGAGCACCTTGTAGCTTAGATCCATCTTTTGTATATACATCAGCCATTTTCTCTCTCTCTCTCTTTCTCATTTTATAGAATTTCTTCTAAAACAGAGAAAGAGAGCAAGAGGGAGAGAGAGAGAAGATAGTATCTGAAAGATTGAGTTTAGATCACGTGGTTTCCCGACGAAAACTGGATGCAGATTTACTTTTACACTCACACACGTATACTTTGTACCCATCAAACACAATACCATGAAAGATCTATTTATCCTATATGAATATTTATACTATATCTATGTGCATATATGTATACGTTTGGAAATATAAAATATATCTGAATATATATATATAAAATAGGACACTATCAAAGATTAATCTATTATGTATAATATATGTACAATAATTTAACAAAAGGTCACGTTTACAGATATTCGAATTAGAGAGAAAAAGACAGTAAATAATTGACATCTTAAGTCGTTTCTCTTTTTTTTATTTTAGGTAAGCCTTGTAAATAGAACTTAAACAAAAAAAATAAAGAAAATCTCTTTTTTGTTTTTAAAGAAACTCAATTTTGTTATTATTCGCACCCTCTCATATAAAAATCAATATATATATATATATATATACATATTTATATGCACAAATGCATGTGCATTAGTCCTAAGCGAAATGCGAGTGCCAACACACCTGGCGCACGCGATCGTGCTCTGTCAAACACTTCATATTCTTTGTGTCGTTCGGCATAATAAAATATCCCGAATAGTTCCTTCCCTTATCTTTCCTTAAAAAAAACTTTCCTTAAACCAATAACTGTCAAATATGTGAATATAGATACTCCAAAAAGGCTTTGCATTGAATATGGGGCCTGTCAATATCTTTTGTTATCTCATTATTTCATTTAATTGCTTTGTATGTCACTTGTTACATATTTTTTCTTCAATATATAAACTGCACCTGGTCCTAATATTCTTCAACCAACTTTATAAATGTTTGATATAATCTTTTGCTTCTTATGTTCCTGTTTAATAGTCCTTTTAAAAGTTGTATTAAAGTCTCTCTTGAATTAATAAAGACCTTGCTCTTTTTTTGGATGGATAACTTAGAAAAGATCTTCTGAAAAAATGACAAAAGTTTTACATTTATTATCTTTAATGATGTTCGATATTAGGAATAATATACAAAGATGACTAATAAAAAAAAAGTAGTAATATCAAGTATAATTTTTTTTCTAAAAGTTTATAATTATTTAAAGAAGAACGATTACCTTACAATTAACGGAAAAATAGCGTTTTGTTTATATCTAATAATTCGCGATATTATAAGTAAAATATTATTTTATGAAATATACATACAGTGACTCACGAAAGTATTTGAACACTCGCCATAAAATAATATATTAATTATAATAAGTATATTATAGAAAACTTACCGAAATATTATTAACATTGGATGGAGGTATGACTCCCTAAATTATACATGTATAGTTTCAAGCAAATCGAAATACATATACAATAGTTATGATTTATTTCTTACAAACGTAACAATCGTTTTTACGATTGGTGTATAAATCCATTACTGCATATTGTACAACTACATTGAATATTTGTCTTATTTTTAGAGAGTCCTGATCCTCGCAATGTCAAATATACTTCTAAGATCAACATTCGTATTGGTACGTATGTACGTTGCACAAGTTAAGTAAGTTGATTGATAAATGGTATTCAGGATTTCAAAAGCACATTCCATACAGGAGATATAAACTTTATGGATGTTTCTAATATCAGTCTTTGCTGCAGCGCCTTCGCCGCAAATTGATCTCATAGACAAGAACTAATCTGAAATGTGTTGTCAGTAAATAGAGTAAGATAACGAATGTAAGAGCGAGTGAGACAGATAATAGCGCTAGGGAGGGCCAGCGCGCAACGCTTGCTATATGCTCATCCATTGTTATGAATGCTTACGCACGCGTTGTTAATATTTTAACATAAAAATAGAAAAAGATCAAAATGGGAATAAGGTGTTGTGTGCTCAATTGTAAATCAAAATATGCCATGTAATCGCACAGTTTTGCAAAAGATTCACAGCTCCGTGAGAAGTGGATGAAAAACTTAATTTTGAAACCATATAAAGAAAGCGATGTTAAACAACTTTGAGTGTGTTACAAAAATTTTAAAGAAAGTGATTACAGTGCGAAAAGAATTATAAACAGAATTAAACATAAAAATAAAATTAAGAAAGTAATATTAAATGGAGAAATATACGAGGACCAAAGGGATAGAACTATAAAAGTAAGAGAAAATTTAGTAAACGTGATGTTAAGAAGTAATGATGTTGTACCACAGGTACGTAATTCTATATCCTTCTTACAGTTTTCTTATTTTTATAATATTTTGTACGTACATGTTGTTAATATTATTTCTATATTTCTACTTTATATACATCTTGTACAGGAAAGACAATATTTAGTAGATGAGAAAATGATTTGCATTGCGATTTACCGCAATAAAAGTATTTTATTACAGGTACGGTAAAAATAAATGATATAAATAATAATGACTTTATCAAAAAATGCCACTTCAACAAAAGAAGTATATTTTTTTGATGATTTATTTGACTTGGTCCAATGGAAATATTGTCCAAGGACTTAGCAGCATTATCACACAAAATAATGGACATTGAGATTTTGGCAAAAAGCATTACAAACATTATATGATATGGAATTTGTCGAGAAAAACAGCTACAATTCTTTAACAAGAAGTAAAGCGTAATGTTTGAATGATTGGAGACAAACAATACGAAGAGCCCAATGTTTATGGAAAATGCTTAAAAATTGCAGATTTACAAAACTAAATTTGAAATACTTGAACCAAGATGCTGCAGAAAATTTTTTCCGTCAAATTAGAGATCATGGACATTGGAACAATAATCATATACCACCATACTTATTCAGCACGTAGTTTAAAGCATTGTTAACATGTAATCTGACTTCAAAGCACTCCATATTAGTAAACTCTGCTGAAGACGAAACCAACTTTTTACCTTTGTTAACTGAAAAATGCATACAGAAATAATAGAAAGTAGTGAGAACAATGAAACAACAACAATGGAATGTGAAGAAGCCACTATTAGCCACGAATTTTGTATATAAACACGAATAATATAATTAATAAAATTAAGAAGAGAGGATCCAAATAGAGTGCGCTCAATGCACTGCGATATTGGAAGATAAAAATATCACAGAAACGCTAAGGCATGCCATAGAAATGGCCGAACAGCAATTTTACATTATTTGTCATAATATAGAAATTAAAATAAACTTATAAAAATATTAAGTGAAGAAGCATTGTCTACAGTACATTTTTACTGACTGACGCGCACAATATTGTGCTTAACACTCTTGCACATTATTTTATTGTAGAATGGTGCAATTCCATAAATGAAACCTTGCAGAAAAAAATAAAATATAAATCCAAACATGATTATATGTATTTCCAAGGAAATATAATGTCATTAGAATATAGCAGAAAAAATGTTAAACAAATGATTATATAACCTACATACATATAAATATAAATAATATTGTAATGTAAGATTTACATATCATAATTTTTTGTAACATAATAATAAAAAGATGTTATTTAAAAAATAAATAACGTGTTACATTCTTTTTTACTTTCTTTTTAATTACAAGTTAAGCAAATAAATATTTCATATTTAATATGCATATGTATATATATATATAGCAGGAGCTGGCGCTACTGGCGCTTTTATCTATCTCGCTCGTTCCTCCATTCGCTATCTCACTCTACTTACCTCCGATTTAAGAGTAGTTCTTGGTTATTAGAGGAATCATAAGCGAGGGCGTTGCGAACATTGGAACCTACAAATGTATATCGAGGTTTATATACCCTGATCTTATATATGAATATATTCAAGAGACAAATGTGAAGCAAGTGACGTGCTAAGCAATTAAACAATAATTATATTATTTAATAATAAATTAAATAATGAGGTAACAAGAGATAGTGAGGTGACTCATTTTCAATGGAAGGACTTTTTGGAGTATCTATATCTACGCATTTGGCAGTTATTGATTTCTGTGTCAGTAAGTATGAAAATATTGATAACAAGTGTAGGCATAAGAATTTCTATACAAATATTTGATTGTGCTATTTCTGTAATATTGTTATTGCCTCAACTGACAGCTACAATGTTATCATGTATGCCGACAATTATATTTATTGAAAAAGCTTGCGTATGTTGTCTACAGAATCACAAAAACAAATTACAAAAGTTACGGCTGTTTGCGAAAAAGCTATCCAAAATATCCGAACGGTATACTAACGATTACACTATACTTTCAAATTTACTCAAGTGCTATACCAATGTAACGTAACGTTAACACGTTGGCTGTCACGTGAAAATCAATCGTTTTATGATTTATTCTAAGCATATAATGGCAAAATAATAATAATAAAATATGGTTATATAGGAAAACATTCTTACCCATGGGCCAAGAATGTTATTTCAAAGTATTACTCTAATTAACGATGATTTCTTTTTACAGGTAAGAGCGTTGGCAGTAGAAAATCGTGAAACAGAAGTATTTTCTAAAGAAGTTGAATATGCATCTGAGTCATATGAAAATATAGGATTTGGTGTTCGTTTATTTCAAGCAGGAACAAATTTGATTTGAAATGGTAATTTGCTTTGTACATTGTACTTTGTTGGTACTTTAATGTCAATTGGGCCATCTTATGATATTCTTGATGGCAACCAAATAGTTCAAATATCTCTCTCTCTCTCTCTCTAAATTATCTTTACTGTTTGGAACGTAGAAGAAATGTATATAGGGCAAAATACATACTACAATATACTGAAATGTATACATATGTATATAATAAATACATGAGTATACAGGCACACACTAATAAACTACTAAAGATAACCTTTTTTTTTATTCAATAATATGTATATTCTTTTTAACACACTCAACGAAAGATAACATTTTATTATTCACTTTTATGTACATATTTATATAGATATACATATACGTATTTGTTGTAGCACGAGAGAGCAAAGTTGAACAGCGAGAGTTTACGCTACGCACCGTAACGAGCCGTTTGAAGTCGCAGCGACCCACCTTGCAGCCGCCGGACTTGCCATGAGCCTTCGGAATCGTAGCAACTATTCCTTCAGCCCTTAGAGCTACAACGAGTCGTCTGAAACCGCAGTAACAAGGCCTGCAGCAGTCCGAATCATCGACCTGGTGCCACTTATCCTGTCAAGTAAGGTCGTTTTATTTTTGAGCTTCTTCTCCTGCTCCTATCTTATCCACAATGCAAGCCTCAAATGCGGAAATTCTCCTTGAGTTAACATCAAAACGGCGGATTTTCAAAGGTCAGCTTACGCGTTTTAAAGATGCCATCGAAGCATGTCGTTCCTCGGATGATATGTTCAAATTGAAATGTAAGATTGAGGATATTAAGGAAATTTTCGCTGCCTATACGGAAGTCGAAGCTAAGTTATTAAGTCGTATCGAAGACTTTGATCTGGACGAAAAATTGGATATCGACGACGATTATTCGGAAGCCTTAATTTACGCGAGAAGATTAGTCGAAGAGGCGGAATCGCCAATGTTCGCATCCGCTACATCGCTCGTAACACCTTCCAATCTAGACGACAGAAGTCGCAGTGACCCAGATTCGGGATCGGATTTGGCGCAGATCGCGTTGCCGGAGGTCGCGTTGCCGACTTTCAGTGGTCAGCATGAGGATTGGCTTGCTTTCGCGAACCAATTTAGAACGTCCGTCCACGATAATCCGATTTTAGATGATTGCCAACGACTGAATTCTTTAAAATCATGCTTAAAGGGTGTGCCCGCGACACTCATATCTTCGATATCTATTACCGCCGCCAACTACGCTCTCGCTTGGTCCATCTTGGACAAATATTATAATCGGCCTAAGCTGATCGTGGAAAAACATTTGAAAGCGATATGTGACCTGCCTAAAATGCGAAAGGCATCTTACGAAGAACTTGCTCGCTTCGCGAACATCCTGGAGACGAATTCGAGCGAAGTAAGGTTATTAGGGCAGGCTACCTACGACACTTTATTAATTCATTTTATGACAGCACGACTTGACAATGATACTCGCTTGAAATGGTGTGAGGATCCTCGAGCGAACGGATTCCCCACCGAGGAACAATTCTTGCAATATTTGCACGAAAGAAGAGACGTCCTCTTCCAGATGAGCTCAGGCTCGGCCTTGACTAGTGAGTCGAAACCGGTCGGGACCACTTCAAGAAATGTTTCGAATAAAAGAGGGAACTCATCGTCTCATACGTCTCGTAATCAGCAATATAACTATCAAAGACGCGGAAACGTTCGAAATTCGCGCGCTCCATCGCTCCATCGCTCCATCCCCGCCGCCGTTAAAAAGGTTTGCCCCATTTGCAAGTCAAGACACGATGCATACCGGTGCGCTCAAATACTTCAGTCGTCCGTCGAAAAACGCCTGGACCTAGTCAAAAGGGCCAATCTATGTATAAAATGTATGCGGCCCAATCACGAAGCGAGGGATTGCAGGTTCAGGAACTGCCGTCGTTGCAAATTACCGCACAACACCTTGCTACACGTTGACCGCAAATATTAGAAAATCTTATGGCGTGAAAATTGATCCTCACCCATAAAAACCTACGAACTGAGAACACTGTGACGTACGAAACTCCTTCGGCGTCATTTCTAGCTATCCGCGCTTTACATCAACTAGTCGATGACGAACGATCAATATGTTCTGAAGCGGCCGACATCATTAAGCGAGATTTCTATGTCGAAGATATGATAACGGGAACACGCACGTACGACGAAGCCTTTAGAATAAGGGACGGGCTAATTGATATCACGCACAAGGGCGTTCTTAACCTGCGACAATGGGTCTCAAACAACAAAGGTTTACTCGCGGATCTTACCAAACTGTCAACTGACACTCATATTCGTTTGGACTTGGAGGAAACCACCCCTCAACTCTCGGGGTAGGCTGGGATCCTCTACGTGACGATCTCGTTTACTCGATCAAACTCGATGATCCCACCGTACTCGTTACCAAACGCATTACTCTGTC
This sequence comes from Dolichovespula media, assembly GCA_911387685.1. Lineage (NCBI taxonomy): Eukaryota > Metazoa > Arthropoda > Insecta > Hymenoptera > Vespidae > Dolichovespula > Dolichovespula media. Next base: position 7,806,804 of record OU426857.1, read on the forward strand.
GCGCATCGCGAAACTGTTCCATCCGCTCGATCTTCTCGGTCCTTTTCGATCGTGAGGGCCAATGTCATACCGCAGCAATTATGGCTAAGCCGGGTAGGATGGGACGATCAGGTTCCCGACGATATCGGCGTATCCTGGATCGCGCTTCGTGACCAATTACCTTTCCTAAACGGACTACGCATACCATGGCAAACCATCATGTCTGAATACTCGTTTCTGCAGCTTCACGGATTTTGCGACACGAGCGAAAGGGCTTACTGCTTTTTTCGCGTGTCTCATCTATCAAAACCTTGACTATACCACAAGGCTCGAATTGATCGCCGCACTCTTACTCGTTCGCTTACGCAATGCGGTCAGAAGAGCGTTATCGAGCGTAATTTTAACAAGACGACCTTCTGGTCAGACTCGACCATCTGTCTTACTTGGATCGGCATCTCCCCTCACATACTGCAAACTTTCGTGGCTAACTGGATCGCGGAGATTAGAAGTATGGAGATGCCGCACCGGTGGCGACACCTGGGCTCATTAAACAACCCGGCGGATCTCATATCTCGTGATATGTCGCCGTCCAAGACCCACGATTCCCGAGCATATCATCGGTGACTTGCCATGGCATCGTATCACAAGCAATCGGCCATTTTTTATTGCAGGCGTCGGACTATTGTGGCCCGTACATCAAAGAATGACGCCACCGAAACCGCAATAAACTCAAAACATACGTCGCGGTCTTCGTCTACTTCGTAACACGCGTTATACACTTGGAATTAGTCAGTGACCTTACGACTGAAGCTTTCCTCGCTTCTTTAAAACGCTATGTCGCACTCCAAGGAAAATCTTGGCATCTCTACTTGGACAACGCGAAGAATTTCATCGATGCTGACCGCGAATTGCGCGGACTTGTGGAAGTCATGAAAGCTTCTACAGAAAATAACGCAATACATCGATACTTAAATGAACATGTCGCAAGGTTGCATTTCATTCCTCCGAAATCGCTACATGTCGATGGGCTCTTTGGGAACCCGGTGTAAAAGAGTTCAAGCGACAATTCGTACGTGTCGTCGCCGACACTCTCTTGACCTACGAGGCGCTACACACGTACATGTACATCATCCAAATTGAGGTAGTTCTTAACTCTCGCCCTCTAACCCCTCTTTCCTACGATACTGAAGACCTATCTTCTCTTACGCCCGCCCACTTCCTCATCGGAAGCTCTTTAATAGACGTACCCGAAACCGACCGGGACCAGCTATTCTCGCACGCCTTTCCATCTAGTAACACGTGCAAAAGCTTAAACGAAGCTTTTATGTTCTATATAATTTCGGTCCTATCTTCTTTCGTGACTAAGTTTCTCTTAACTTGAAACGATACACACACACACACAAATTTAGTTAACAAAATACGCGGTACACTACTTGCAGTAATTATTCATTGTTTTCCTTTTATCTTAAGTGTATATAATTGTTATTTGTGTATTTATCAGATATCGAACGTAAGAAAACAATGTTTAAAATGAATGATAGTTCGTAAGAAAAATATAAATGATATCTATATCTTTTTTCTGATTAATTTCGTGGAAATTTTCTTTATATATTTACTTTTCGACAAAGACATCAAGTGATAAAATATTTTCTAACGTGTTACATTATTATACAGGGTATTTTAGCTAAAGGAGGCCGCCTACAAGATACATAACATTATACTATTATATATATTTACTATATTTCTATATATATACATATTTATAGAAATATTTCCTATATATATTTATATATATATATATATACATATAAACTATATTTACTATATATATACGTATAAACTATATATACATATATATAGTTCCAAATAGCATGATATCGATTATTATTGGTCTCTAACGATTGTATTAATAAGTGTATGTTTTTATGTGTATGTGTATTGTATATAACGTGTTATCAGATAATCTTTTTTTCTTCTTTTTTTTCCGTTTCTTTCTCTTCTTTTATTTTCATCGACCGTCATCGGTTTTCGATATGAAGATTGTGGTTTAAAACTGTACCTCAATTGATTTGCTCGTCCCGTCGAAAACGAACAATTAACAGACGAAATTTTAGACGTTGCGATTACGTAGGAAGCATCAAATTTCTGAGTACTTGCGTTAATGCATGAAATCCAACACGTAAGAGCGAGTGGGTGCTTTGGATGCATTTAACCGGGAATTTTCGATAGGAGGATTTCATGTCGCATAATATAACTCTACGGATAACACATTAGGTTGTCCGTCAATATAACAATGTTCGTTCGTAGTAATATCCGAACTACCGGAACTATAACAATTGTATATATGTATCAATAATTTTTTACGTATCGTTCGTTTCGAAATAGATTTTTTCCTCTTCCTTCATTTTCTGTTTGATTTTTTGTATAGATTTTTCTTTTTCTTTTCCTTTTTTTGTTAATGTTTTACATATTTACTGAACCCTTTTGACTCTTATCAAATGAAAGTGCACGAATTTATTGAGCTATGCTAACGAACTCAACGACAATGTCAATCCAGAAATTTGTATGTAACTAATCCGTAATCTATCACTGTCTTGTTTTTTTTTTTCTTTATATATATGTTCGTTCATTTATTAGTTCGTGTTATATGAAAACATCAACTACCTTAGAGTGAAATTTTCTACTTTTTTATTTTCTTTCTCTTCGTCCAACATGAACGAAATCAATTGCATTTGCGTGATATTCCAAAAGAAAATTATTACCGTCAGTATATGTATTTTTACGGACTATCATGAAAAAAAAAAAAAAAAAAAAAAAGAAAAAAAAAAACAAAGAAAGATGAATACCCAGAAGGTACTTTCTGTATTTTATTTTATTTTATGTTTCACTTTACGTATTTATATCGACGCGATTGAGTAAAGTTCAATTGTATTATAAAATCTGTATCAACAAAATTATAATCATTAATTAAATTAAGCACGATCAGTTTAAGAGCACCTTGTAGCTTAGATCCATCTTTTGTATATACATCAGCCATTTTCTCTCTCTCTCTCTCTCTTTCTCATTTTATAGAATTTCTTCTAAAACAGAGAAAGAGAGCAAGAGGGAGAGAGAGAGAAGATAGTATCTGAAAGATTGAGTTTAGATCACGTGGTTTCCCGACGAAAACTGGATGCAGATTTACTTTTACACTCACACACGTATACTTTGTACCCATCAAACACAATACCATGAAAGATCTATTTATCCTATATGAATATTTATACTATATCTATGTGCATATATGTATACGTTTGGAAATATAAAATATATCTGAATATATATATATAAAATAGGACACTATCAAAGATTAATCTATTATGTATAATATATGTACAATAATTTAACAAAAGGTCACGTTTACAGATATTCGAATTAGAGAGAAAAAGACAGTAAATAATTGACATCTTAAGTCGTTTCTCTTTTTTTTATTTTAGGTAAGCCTTGTAAATAGAACTTAAACAAAAAAAATAAAGAAAATCTCTTTTTTGTTTTTAAAGAAACTCAATTTTGTTATTATTCGCACCCTCTCATATAAAAATCAATATATATATATATATATACATATTTATATGCACAAATGCATGTGCATTAGTCCTAAGCGAAATGCGAGTGCCAACACACCTGGCGCACGCGATCGTGCTCTGTCAAACACTTCATATTCTTTGTGTCGTTCGGCATAATAAAATATCCCGAATAGTTCCTTCCCTTATCTTTCCTTAAAAAAAACTTTCCTTAAACCAATAACTGTCAAATATGTGAATATAGATACTCCAAAAAGGCTTTGCATTGAATATGGGGCCTGTCAATATCTTTTGTTATCTCATTATTTCATTTAATTGCTTTGTATGTCACTTGTTACATATTTTTTCTTCAATATATAAACTGCACCTGGTCCTAATATTCTTCAACCAACTTTATAAATGTTTGATATAATCTTTTGCTTCTTATGTTCCTGTTTAATAGTCCTTTTAAAAGTTGTATTAAAGTCTCTCTTGAATTAATAAAGACCTTGCTCTTTTTTTGGATGGATAACTTAGAAAAGATCTTCTGAAAAAATGACAAAAGTTTTACATTTATTATCTTTAATGATGTTCGATATTAGGAATAATATACAAAGATGACTAATAAAAAAAAAGTAGTAATATCAAGTATAATTTTTTTTCTAAAAGTTTATAATTATTTAAAGAAGAACGATTACCTTACAATTAACGGAAAAATAGCGTTTTGTTTATATCTAATAATTCGCGATATTATAAGTAAAATATTATTTTATGAAATATACATACAGTGACTCACGAAAGTATTTGAACACTCGCCATAAAATAATATATTAATTATAATAAGTATATTATAGAAAACTTACCGAAATATTATTAACATTGGATGGAGGTATGACTCCCTAAATTATACATGTATAGTTTCAAGCAAATCGAAATACATATACAATAGTTATGATTTATTTCTTACAAACGTAACAATCGTTTTTACGATTGGTGTATAAATCCATTACTGCATATTGTACAACTACATTGAATATTTGTCTTATTTTTAGAGAGTCCTGATCCTCGCAATGTCAAATATACTTCTAAGATCAACATTCGTATTGGTACGTATGTACGTTGCACAAGTTAAGTAAGTTGATTGATAAATGGTATTCAGGATTTCAAAAGCACATTCCATACAGGAGATATAAACTTTATGGATGTTTCTAATATCAGTCTTTGCTGCAGCGCCTTCGCCGCAAATTGATCTCATAGACAAGAACTAATCTGAAATGTGTTGTCAGTAAATAGAGTAAGATAACGAATGTAAGAGCGAGTGAGACAGATAATAGCGCTAGGGAGGGCCAGCGCGCAACGCTTGCTATATGCTCATCCATTGTTATGAATGCTTACGCACGCGTTGTTAATATTTTAACATAAAAATAGAAAAAGATCAAAATGGGAATAAGGTGTTGTGTGCTCAATTGTAAATCAAAATATGCCATGTAATCGCACAGTTTTGCAAAAGATTCACAGCTCCGTGAGAAGTGGATGAAAAACTTAATTTTGAAACCATATAAAGAAAGCGATGTTAAACAACTTTGAGTGTGTTACAAAAATTTTAAAGAAAGTGATTACAGTGCGAAAAGAATTATAAACAGAATTAAACATAAAAATAAAATTAAGAAAGTAATATTAAATGGAGAAATATACGAGGACCAAAGGGATAGAACTATAAAAGTAAGAGAAAATTTAGTAAACGTGATGTTAAGAAGTAATGATGTTGTACCACAGGTACGTAATTCTATATCCTTCTTACAGTTTTCTTATTTTTATAATATTTTGTACGTACATGTTGTTAATATTATTTCTATATTTCTACTTTATATACATCTTGTACAGGAAAGACAATATTTAGTAGATGAGAAAATGATTTGCATTGCGATTTACCGCAATAAAAGTATTTTATTACAGGTACGGTAAAAATAAATGATATAAATAATAATGACTTTATCAAAAAATGCCACTTCAACAAAAGAAGTATATTTTTTTGATGATTTATTTGACTTGGTCCAATGGAAATATTGTCCAAGGACTTAGCAGCATTATCACACAAAATAATGGACATTGAGATTTTGGCAAAAAGCATTACAAACATTATATGATATGGAATTTGTCGAGAAAAACAGCTACAATTCTTTAACAAGAAGTAAAGCGTAATGTTTGAATGATTGGAGACAAACAATACGAAGAGCCCAATGTTTATGGAAAATGCTTAAAAATTGCAGATTTACAAAACTAAATTTGAAATACTTGAACCAAGATGCTGCAGAAAATTTTTTCCGTCAAATTAGAGATCATGGACATTGGAACAATAATCATATACCACCATACTTATTCAGCACGTAGTTTAAAGCATTGTTAACATGTAATCTGACTTCAAAGCACTCCATATTAGTAAACTCTGCTGAAGACGAAACCAACTTTTTACCTTTGTTAACTGAAAAATGCATACAGAAATAATAGAAAGTAGTGAGAACAATGAAACAACAACAATGGAATGTGAAGAAGCCACTATTAGCCACGAATTTTGTATATAAACACGAATAATATAATTAATAAAATTAAGAAGAGAGGATCCAAATAGAGTGCGCTCAATGCACTGCGATATTGGAAGATAAAAATATCACAGAAACGCTAAGGCATGCCATAGAAATGGCCGAACAGCAATTTTACATTATTTGTCATAATATAGAAATTAAAATAAACTTATAAAAATATTAAGTGAAGAAGCATTGTCTACAGTACATTTTTACTGACTGACGCGCACAATATTGTGCTTAACACTCTTGCACATTATTTTATTGTAGAATGGTGCAATTCCATAAATGAAACCTTGCAGAAAAAAATAAAATATAAATCCAAACATGATTATATGTATTTCCAAGGAAATATAATGTCATTAGAATATAGCAGAAAAAATGTTAAACAAATGATTATATAACCTACACACATATAAATATAAATAATATTGTAATGTAAGATTTACATATCATAATTTTTTGTAACATAATAATAAAAAGATGTTATTTAAAAAATAAATAACGTGTTACATTCTTTTTTACTTTCTTTTTAATTACAAGTTAAGCAAATAAATATTTCATATTTAATATGCATATGTATATATATATATATATAGCAGGAGCTGGCGCTACTGGCGCTTTTATCTATCTCGCTCGTTCCTCCATTCGCTATCTCACTCTACTTACCTCCGATTTAAGAGTAGTTCTTGGTTATTAGAGGAATCATAAGCGAGGGCGTTGCGAACATTGGAACCTACAAATGTATATCGAGGTTTATATACCCTGATCTTATATATGAATATATTCAAGAGACAAATGTGAAGCAAGTGACGTGCTAAGCAATTAAACAATAATTATATTATTTAATAATAAATTAAATAATGAGGTAACAAGAGATAGTGAGGTGACTCATTTTCAATGGAAGGACTTTTTGGAGTATCTATATCTACGCATTTGGCAGTTATTGATTTCTGTGTCAGTAAGTATGAAAATATTGATAACAAGTGTAGGCATAAGAATTTCTATACAAATATTTGATTGTGCTATTTCTGTAATATTGTTATTGCCTCAACTGACAGCTACAATGTTATCATGTATGCCGAGAATTATATTTATTGAAAAAGCTTGCGTATGTTGTCTACAGAATCACAAAAACAAATTACAAAAGTTACGGCTGTTTGCGAAAAAGCTATCCAAAATATCCGAACGGTATACTAACGATTACACTATACTTTCAAATTTACTCAAGTGCTATACCAATGTAACGTAACGTTAACACGTTGGCTGTCACGTGAAAATCAATCGTTTTATGATTTATTCTAAGCATATAATGGCAAAATAATAATAATAAAATATGGTTATATAGGAAAACATTCTTACCCATGGGCCAAGAATGTTATTTCAAAGTATTACTCTAATTAACGATGATTTCTTTTTACAGGTAAGAGCGTTGGCAGTAGAAAATCGTGAAACAGAAGTATTTTCTAAAGAAGTTGAATATGCATCTGAGTCATATGAAAATATAGGATTTGGTGTTCGTTTATTTCAAGCAGGAACAAATTTGATTTGAAATGGTAATTCGCTTTGTACATTGTACTTTGTTGGTACTTTAATGTCAATTGGGCCATCTTATGATATTCTTGATGGCAACCAAATAGTTCAAATATCTCTCTCTCTCTCTCTCTAAATTATCTTTACTGTTTGGAACGTAGAAGAAATGTATATAGGGCAAAATACATACTACAATATACTGAAATGTATACATATGTATATAATAAATACATGAGTATACAGGCACACACTAATAAACTACTAAAGATAACCTTTTTTTTTATTCAATAATATGTATATTCTTTTTAACACACTCAACGAAAGATAACATTTTATTATTCACTTTTATGTACATATTTATATAGATATACATATACGTATTTGTTGTAGCACGAGAGAGCAAAGTTGAACAGCGAGAGTTTACGCTACGCACCGTAACGAGCCGTTTGAAGTCGCAGCGACCCACCTTGCAGCCGCCGGACTTGCCATGAGCCTTCGGAATCGTAGCAACTATTCCTTCAGCCCTTAGAGCTACAACGAGTCGTCTGAAACCGCAGTAACAAGGCCTGCAGCAGTCCGAATCATCGACCTGGTGCCACTTATCCTGTCAAGTAAGGTCGTTTTATTTTTGAGCTTCTTCTCCTGCTCCTATCTTATCCACAATGCAAGCCTCAAATGCGGAAATTCTCCTTGAGTTAACATCAAAACGGCGGATTTTCAAAGGTCAGCTTACGCGTTTTAAAGATGCCATCGAAGCATGTCGTTCCTCGGATGATATGTTCAAATTGAAATGTAAGATTGAGGATATTAAGGAAATTTTCGCTGCCTATACGGAAGTCGAAGCTAAGTTATTAAGTCGTATCGAAGACTTTGATCTGGACGAAAAATTGGATATCGACGACGATTATTCGGAAGCCTTAATTTACGCGAGAAGATTAGTCGAAGAGGCGGAATCGCCAATGTTCGCATCCGCTACATCGCTCGTAACACCTTCCAATCTAGACGACAGAAGTCGCAGCGACCCAGATTCGGGATCGGATTTGGCGCAGATCGCGTTGCCGGAGGTCGCGTTGCCGACTTTCAGTGGTCAGCATGAGGATTGGCTTGCTTTCGCGAACCAATTTAGAACGTCCGTCCACGATAATCCGATTTTAGATGATTGCCAACGACTGAATTCTTTAAAATCATGCTTAAAGGGTGTGCCCGCGACACTCATATCTTCGATATCTATTACCGCCGCCAACTACGCTCTCGCTTGGTCCATCTTGGACAAATATTATAATCGGCCTAAGCTGATCGTGGAAAAACATTTGAAAGCGATATGTGACCTGCCTAAAATGCGAAAGGCATCTTACGAAGAACTTGCTCGCTTCGCGAACATCCTGGAGACGAATTCGAGCGGCGTGAGGTTATTAGGGCAGGCTACCTACGACACTTTATTAATTCATTTTATGACAGCACGACTTGACAATGATACTCGCTTGAAATGGTGTGAGGATCCTCGAGCGAACGGATTCCCCACCGAGGAACAATTCTTGAAATTTTTGCACGAAAGAAGAGACGTCCTCTTCCAGATGAGCTCAGGCTCGGCCTTGACTAGTGAGTCGAAACCGGTCGGGACCACTTCAAGAAATTTTTCGAATAAAAGAGGGAACTCATCGTCTCATACGTCTCGTAATCAGCAATATAACTATCAAAGACGCGGAAACGTTCGAAATTCGCGCGCTCCATCGCTCCATCGCTCCATCCACGCCACCGTTAAAAAGGTTTGCCCCATTTGCAAGTCAAGACACGATGCATACCGGTGCGCTCAAATACTTCAGTCGTCCGTCGAAAAACGCCTGGACCTAGTCAAAAGGGCCAATCTATGTATAAAATGTATGCGACCCAATCACGAAGCGAGGGATTGCAGGTTCAGGAACTGCCGTCGTTGCAAATTACCGCACAACACCTTGCTACACGTTGACCGCAAATATTAGAAAATCTTATGGCGTGAAAATTGATCCTCACCCATAAAAACCTACGAACTGAGAACACTGTGATGTACGAAACTCCTTCGGCGTCATTTCTAGCTATCCGCGCTTTACATCAACTAGTCGATGACGAACGATCAATATGTTCTGAAGCGGCCGACATCATTAAGCGAGATTTCTATGTCGAAGATATGATAACGGGAACACGCACGTACGACGAAGCCTTTAGAATAAGGGACGGGCTAATTGATATCACGCACAAGGGCGTTCTTAATCTGCGACAATGGGTCTCAAACAACAAAGGTTTGGTCGCGGATCTTTCCAAACGGTCAACTGACACTCATATTCGTTTGGACTTGGAGGAAACCACCCCTCAACTCTCGGGGTAGGCTGGGATCCTCTACGTGACGATCTCGTTTACTCGATCAAACTCGATGATCCCACCGTACTCGTTACCAAACGCATTACTCTGTCGCGCATCGCGAAACTGTTCCATCCGCTCGATCTTCTCGGTCCTTTTCGATCGTGAGGGCCAATGTCATACCGCAGCAATTATGGCTAAGCCGAGTAGGATGGGACGATCAGGTTCCCGACGAAATCGGCGTATCCTGGATCGCGCTTCGTGACCAATTACCGTTCCTAAACGGACTACGCATACCATGGCAAACCATCATGTCTGAATACTCGTTTCTGCAGCTTCACGGATTTTGCGACACGAGCGAAAGGGCTTACTGCTTTTTTCGCGTGTCTCATCTATCAAAACCTTGACTATACCACAAGGCTCGAATTGATCGCCGCACTCTTACTCGTTCGCTTACGCAATGCGGTCAGAAGAGCGTTATCGAGCGTAATTTTAACAAGACGACCTTCTGGTCAGACTCGACCATCTGTCTTACTTGGATCGGCATCTCCCCTCACATACTGCAAACTTTCGTGGCTAACTGGATCGCGGAGATTAGAAGTATGGAGATGCCGCACCGGTGGCGACACCTGGGCTCATTAAACAACCCGGCGGATCTCATATCTCGTGATATGTCGCCGTCCAAGACCCACGATTCCCGAGCATATCATCGGTGACTTGCCATGGCATCGTATCACAAGCAATCGGCCATTTTTTATTGCAGGCGTCGGACTATTGTGGCCCGTACATCAAAGAATGACGCCACCGAAACCGCAATAAACTCAAAACATACGTCGCGGTCTTCGTCTACTTCGTAACACGCGTTATACACTTGGAATTAGTCAGTGACCTTACGACTGAAGCTTTCCTCGCTTCTTTAAAACGCTATGTCGCACTCCAAGGAAAATCTTGGCATCTCTACTTGGACAACGCGAAGAATTTCATCGATGCTGACCGCGAATTGCGCGGACTTGTGGAAGTCATGAAAGCTTCTACAGAAAATAACGCAATACATCGATACTTAAATGAACATGGCGCGAGGTGGCATTTCATTCCTCCGAAATCGCTACATTTCGATGGGCTCTTTGGGAACCCGGTGTAAAAGAGTTCAAGCGACAATTCGTACGTGTCGTCGCCGACACTCTCTTGACCTACGAGGCGCTACACACGTACATGTACATCATCCAAATTGAGGTAGTTCTTAACTCTCGCCCTCTAACCCCTCTTTCCTACGATACTGAAGACCTATCTTCTCTTACGCCCGCCCACTTCCTCATCGGAAGCTCTTTAATAGACGTACCCGAAACCGACCGGGACCAGCTATTCTCGCACGCCTTTCCATCTAGTAACACGTGCAAAAGCTTAAACGAAGCTTTTATGTTCTATATAATTTCGGTCCTATCTTCTTTCGTGACTAAGTTTCTCTTAACTTGAAACGATACACACACACACACAAATTTAGTTAACAAAATACGCGGTACACTACTTGCAGTAATTATTCATTGTTTTCCTTTTATCTTAAGTGTATATAATTGTTATTTGTGTATTTATCAGATATCGAACGTAAGAAAACAATGTTTAAAATGAATGATAGTTCGTAAGAAAAATATAAATGATATCTATATCTTTTTTCTGATTAATTTCGTGGAAATTTTCTTTATATATTTACTTTTCGACAAAGACATCAAGTGATAAAATATTTTCTAACGTGTTACATTATTATACAGGGTATTTTAGCTAAAGGAGGCCGCCTACAAGATACATAACATTATACTATTATATATATTTACTATATTTCTATATATATTTATATATATATATATACATATAAACTATATTTACTATATATATACGTATAAACTATATATACATATATATAGTTCCAAATAGCATGATATCGATTATTATTGGTCTCTAACGATTGTATTAATAAGTGTATGTTTTTATGTGTATGTGTATTGTATATAACGTGTTATCAGATAATCTTTTTTTCTTCTTTTTTTTCCGTTTCTTTCTCTTCTTTTATTTTCATCGACCGTCATCGGTTTTCGATATGAAGATTGTGGTTTAAAACTGTACCTCAATTGATTTGCTCGTCCCGTCGAAAACGAACAATTAACAGACGAAATTTTAGACGTTGCGATTACGTAGGAAGCATCAAATTTCTGAGTACTTGCGTTAATGCATGAAATCCAACACGTAAGAGCGAGTGGGTGCTTTGGATGCATTTAACCGGGAATTTTCGATAGGAGGATTTCATGTCGCATAATATAACTCTACGGATAACACATTAGGTTGTCTGTCAATATAACAATGTTCGTTCGTAGTAATATCCGAACTACCGGAACTATAACAATTGTATATATGTATCAATAATTTTTTACGTATCGTTCGTTTCGAAATAGATTTTTTCCTCTTCCTTCATTTTCTGTTTGATTTTTTGTATAGATTTTTCTTTTTCTTTTCCTTTTTTCGTTAATGTTTTACATATTTACTGAACCCTTTTGACTCTTATCAAATGAAAGTGCACGAATTTATTGAGCTATGCTAACGAACTCAACGACAATGTCAATCCAGAAATTTGTATGTAACTAATCCGTAATCTATCACTGTCTTGTTTTTTTTTTTCTTTATATATATGTTCGTTCATTTATTAGTTCGTGTTATATGAAAACATCAACTACCTTAGAGTGAAATTTTCTACTTTTTTATTTTCTTTCTCTTCGTCCAACATGAACGAAATCAATTGCATTTGCGTGATATTCCAAAAGAAAATTATTACCGTCAGTATATGTATTTTTACGGACTATCATGAAAAAAAAAAAAAAAAAAAAAAAAAAAAAAAAAACAAAGAAAGATGAATACCCAGAAGGTACTTTCTGTATTTTATTTTATTTTATGTTTCACTTTACGTATTTATATCGACGCGATTGAGTAAAGTTCAATTGTATTATAAAATCTGTATCAACAAAATTATAATCATTAATTAAATTAAGCACGATCAGTTTAAGAGCACCTTGTAGCTTAGATCCATCTTTTGTATATACATCAGCCATTTTCTCTCTCTCTCTCTTTCTCATTTTATAGAATTTCTTCTAAAACAGAGAAAGAGAGCAAGAGGGAGAGAGAGAGAAGATAGTATCTGAAAGATTGAGTTTAGATCACGTGGTTTCCCGACGAAAACTGGATGCAGATTTACTTTTACACTCACACACGTATACTTTGTACCCATCAAACACAATACCATGAAAGATCTATTTATCCTATATGAATATTTATACTATATCTATGTGCATATATGTATACGTTTGGAAATATAAAATATATCTGAATATATATATATAAAATAGGACACTATCAAAGATTAATCTATTATGTATAATATATGTACAATAATTTAACAAAAGGTCACGTTTACAGATATTCGAATTAGAGAGAAAAAGACAGTAAATAATTGACATCTTAAGTCGTTTCTCTTTTTTTTATTTTAGGTAAGCCTTGTAAATAGAACTTAAACAAAAAAAATAAAGAAAATCTCTTTTTTGTTTTTAAAGAAACTCAATTTTGTTATTATTCGCACCCTCTCATATAAAAATCAATATATATATATATATATACATATTTATATGCACAAATGCATGTGCATTAGTCCTAAGCGAAATGCGAGTGCCAACACACCTGGCGCACGCGATCGTGCTCTGTCAAACACTTCATATTCTTTGTGTCGTTCGGCATAATAAAATATCCCGAATAGTTCCTTCCCTTATCTTTCCTTAAAAAAAACTTTCCTTAAACCAATAACTGTCAAATATGTGAATATAGATACTCCAAAAAGGCTTTGCATTGAATATGGGGCCTGTCAATATCTTTTGTTATCTCATTATTTCATTTAATTGCTTTGTATGTCACTTGTTACATATTTTTTCTTCAATATATAAACTGCACCTGGTCCTAATATTCTTCAACCAACTTTATAAATGTTTGATATAATCTTTTGCTTCTTATGTTCCTGTTTAATAGTCCTTTTAAAAGTTGTATTAAAGTCTCTCTTGAATTAATAAAGACCTTGCTCTTTTTTTGGATGGATAACTTAGAAAAGATCTTCTGAAAAAATGACAAAAGTTTTACATTTATTATCTTTAATGATGTTCGATATTAGGAATAATATACAAAGATGACTAATAAAAAAAAAGTAGTAATATCAAGTATAATTTTTTTTCTAAAAGTTTATAATTATTTAAAGAAGAACGATTACCTTACAATTAACGGAAAAATAGCGTTTTGTTTATATCTAATAATTCGCGATATTATAAGTAAAATATTATTTTATGAAATATACATACAGTGACTCACGAAAGTATTTGAACACTCGCCATAAAATAATATATTAATTATAATAAGTATATTATAGAAAACTTACCGAAATATTATTAACATTGGATGGAGGTATGACTCCCTAAATTATACATGTATAGTTTCAAGCAAATCGAAATACATATACAATAGTTATGATTTATTTCTTACAAACGTAACAATCGTTTTTACGATTGGTGTATAAATCCATTACTGCATATTGTACAACTACATTGAATATTTGTCTTATTTTTAGAGAGTCCTGATCCTCGCAATGTCAAATATACTTCTAAGATCAACATTCGTATTGGTACGTATGTACGTTGCACAAGTTAAGTAAGTTGATTGATAAATGGTATTCAGGATTTCAAAAGCACATTCCATACAGGAGATATAAACTTTATGGATGTTTCTAATATCAGTCTTTGCTGCAGCGCCTTCGCCGCAAATTGATCTCATAGACAAGAACTAATCTGAAATGTGTTGTCAGTAAATAGAGTAAGATAACGAATGTAAGAGCGAGTGAGACAGATAATAGCGCTAGGGAGGGCCAGCGCGCAACGCTTGCTATATGCTCATCCATTGTTATGAATGCTTACGCACGCGTTGTTAATATTTTAACATAAAAATAGAAAAAGATCAAAATGGGAATAAGGTGTTGTGTGCTCAATTGTAAATCAAAATATGCCATGTAATCGCACAGTTTTGCAAAAGATTCACAGCTCCGTGAGAAGTGGATGAAAAACTTAATTTTGAAACCATATAAAGAAAGCGATGTTAAACAACTTTGAGTGTGTTACAAAAATTTTAAAGAAAGTGATTACAGTGCGAAAAGAATTATAAACAGAATTAAACATAAAAATAAAATTAAGAAAGTAATATTAAATGGAGAAATATACGAGGACCAAAGGGATAGAACTATAAAAGTAAGAGAAAATTTAGTAAACGTGATGTTAAGAAGTAATGATGTTGTACCACAGGTACGTAATTCTATATCCTTCTTACAGTTTTCTTATTTTTATAATATTTTGTACGTACATGTTTTTAATATTATTTCTATATTTCTACTTTATATACATCTTGTACAGGAAAGACAATATTTAGTAGATGAGAAAATGATTTGCATTGCGATTTACCGCAATAAAAGTATTTTATTACAGGTACGGTAAAAATAAATGATATAAATAATAATGACTTTGTCAAAAAATGCCACTTCAACAAAAGAAGTATATTTTTTTGATGATTTATTTGACTTGGTCCAATGGAAATATTGTCCAAGGACTTAGCAGCATTATCACACAAAATAATGGACATTGAGATTTTGGCAAAAAGCATTACAAACATTATATGATATGGAATTTGTCGAGAAAAACAGCTACAATTCTTTAACAAGAAGTAAAGCGTAATGTTTGAATGATTGGAGACAAACAATACGAAGAGCCCAATGTTTATGGAAAATGCTTAAAAATTGCAGATTTACAAAACTAAATTTGAAATACTTGAACCAAGATGCTGCAGAAAATTTTTTCCGTCAAATTAGAGATCATGGACATTGGAACAATAATCATATACCACCATACTTATTCAGCACGTAGTTTAAAGCATTGTTAACATGTAATCTGACTTCAAAGCACTCCATATTAGTAAACTCTGCTGAAGACGAAACCAACTTTTTACCTTTGTTAACTGAAAAATGCATACAGAAATAATAGAAAGTAGTGAGAACAATGAAACAACAACAATGGAATGTGAAGAAGCCACTATTAGCCACGAATTTTGTATATAAACACGAATAATATAATTAATAAAATTAAGAAGAGAGGATCCAAATAGAGTGCGCTCAATGCACTGCGATATTGGAAGATAAAAATATCACAGAAACGCTAAGGCATGCCATAGAAATGGCCGAACAGCAATTTTACATTATTTGTCATAATATAGAAATTAAAATAAACTTATAAAAATATTAAGTGAAGAAGCATTGTCTACAGTACATTTTTACTGACTGACGCGCACAATATTGTGCTTAACACTCTTGCACATTATTTTATTGTAGAATGGTGCAATTCCATAAATGAAACCTTGCAGAAAAAAATAAAATATAAATCCAAACATGATTATATGTATTTCCAAGGAAATATAATGTCATTAGAATATAGCAGAAAAAATGTTAAACAAATGATTATATAACCTACATACATATAAATATACATAATATTGTAATGTAAGATTTACATATCATAATTTTTTGTAACATAATAATAAAAAGATGTTATTTAAAAAATAAATAACGTGTTACATTCTTTTTTACTTTCTTTTTAATTACAAGTTAAGCAAATAAATATTTCATATTTAATATGCATATGTATATATATATATATATAGCAGGAGCTGGCGCTACTGGCGCTTTTATCTATCTCGCTCGTTCCTCCATTCGCTATCTCACTCTACTTACCTCCGATTTAAGAGTAGTTCTTGGTTATTAGAGGAATCATAAGCGAGGGCGTTGCGAACATTGGAACCTACAAATGTATATCGAGGTTTATATACCCTGATCTTATATATGAATATATTCAAGAGACAAATGTGAAGCAAGTGACGTGCTAAGCAATTAAACAATAATTATATTATTTAATAATAAATTAAATAATGAGGTAACAAGAGATAGTGAGGTGACTCATTTTCAATGGAAGGACTTTTTGGAGTATCTATATCTACGCATTTGGCAGTTATTGATTTCTGTGTCAGTAAGTATGAAAATATTGATAACAAGTGTAGGCATAAGAATTTCTATACAAATATTTGATTGTGCTATTTCTGTAATATTGTTATTGCCTCAACTGACAGCTACAATGTTATCATGTATGCCGACAATTATATTTATTGAAAAAGCTTGCGTATGTTGTCTACAGAATCACAAAAACAAATTACAAAAGTTACGGCTGTTTGCGAAAAAGCTATCCAAAATATCCGAACGGTATACTAACGATTACACTATACTTTCAAATTTACTCAAGTGCTATACCAATGTAACGTAACGTTAACACGTTGGCTGTCACGTGAAAATCAATCGTTTTATGATTTATTCTAAGCATATAATGGCAAAATAATAATAATAAAATATGGTTATATAGGAAAACATTCTTACCCATGGGCCAAGAATGTTATTTCAAAGTATTACTCTAATTAACGATGATTTCTTTTTACAGGTAAGAGCGTTGGCAGTAGAAAATCGTGAAACAGAAGTATTTTCTAAAGAAGTTGAATATGCATCTGAGTCATATGAAAATATAGGATTTGGTGTTCGTTTATTTCAAGCAGGAACAAATTTGATTTGAAATGGTAATTCGCTTTGTACATTGTACTTTGTTGGTACTTTAATGTCAATTGGGCCATCTTATGATATTCTTGATGGCAACCAAATAGTTCAAATATCTCTCTCTCTCTCTCTCTAAATTATCTTTACTGTTTGGAACGTAGAGGAAATGTATATAGGGCAAAATACATACTACAATATACTGAAATGTATACATATGTATATAATAAATACATGAGTATACAGGCACACACTAATAAACTACTAAAGATAACCTTTTTTTTTATTCAATAATATGTATATTCTTTTTAACACACTCAACGAAAGATAACATTTTATTATTCACTTTTATGTACATATTTATATAGATATACATATACGTATTTGTTGTAGCACGAGAGAGCAAAGTTGAACAGCGAGAGTTTACGCTACGCACCGTAACGAGCCGTTTGAAGTCGCAGCGACCCACCTTGCAGCCGCCGGACTTGCCATGAGCCTTCGGAATCGTAGCAACTATTCCTTCAGCCCTTAGAGCTACAACGAGTCGTCTGAAACCGCAGTAACAAGGCCTGCAGCAGTCCGAATCATCGACCTGGTGCCACTTATCCTGTCAAGTAAGGTCGTTTTATTTTTGAGCTTCTTCTCCTGCTCCTATCTTATCCACAATGCAAGCCTCAAATGCGGAAATTCTCCTTGAGTTAACATCAAAACGGCGGATTTTCAAAGGTCAGCTTACGCGTTTTAAAGATGCCATCGAAGCATGTCGTTCCTCGGATGATATGTTCAAATTGAAATGTAAGATTGAGGATATTAAGGAAATTTTCGCTGCCTATACGGAAGTCGAAGCTAAGTTATTAAGTCGTATCGAAGACTTTGATCTGGACGAAAAATTGGATATCGACGACGATTATTCGGAAGCCTTAATTTACGCGAGAAGATTAGTCGAAGAGGCGGAATCGCCAATGTTCGCATCCGCTACATCGCTCGTAACACCTTCCAATCTAGACGACAGAAGTCGCAGCGACCCAGATTCGGGATCGGATTTGGCGCAGATCGCGTTGCCGGAGGTCGCGTTGCCGACTTTCAGTGGTCAGCATGAGGATTGGCTTGCCTTCGCGAACCAATTTAGAACGTCCGTCCACGATAATCCGATTTTAGATGATTGCCAACGACTGAATTCTTTAAAATCATGCTTAAAGGGTGTGCCCGCGACACTCATATCTTCGATATCTATTACCGCCGCCAACTACGCTCTCGCTTGGTCCATCTTGGACAAATATTATAATCGGCCTAAGCTGATCGTGGAAAAACATTTGAAAGCGATATGTGACCTGCCTAAAATGCGAAAGGCATCTTACGAAGAACTTGCTCGCTTCGCGAACATCCTGGAGACGAATTCGAGCGAAGTAAGGTTATTAGGGCAGGCTACCTACGACACTTTATTAATTCATTTTATGACAGCACGACTTGACAATGATACTCGCTTGAAATGGTGTGAGGATCCTCGAGCGAACGGATTCCCCACCGAGGAACAATTCTTGAAATTTTTGCACGAAAGAAGAGACGTCCTCTTCCAGATGAGCTCAGGCTCGGCCTTGACTAGTGAGTCGAAACCGGTCGGGACCACTTCAAGAAATTTTTCGAATAAAAGAGGGAACTCATCGTCTCATACGTCTCGTAATCAGCAATATAACTATCAAAGACGCGGAAACGTTCGAAATTCGCGCGCTCCATCGCTCCATCGCTCCATCCCCGCCGCCGTTAAAAAGGTTTGCCCCATTTGCAAGTCAAGACACGATGCATACCGGTGCGCTCAAATACTTCAGTCGTCCGTCGAAAAACGCCTGGACCTAGTCAAAAGGGCCAATCTATGTATAAAATGTATGCGACCCAATCACGAAGCGAGGGATTGCAGGTTCAGGAACTGCCGTCGTTGCAAATTACCGCACAACACCTTGCTACACGTTGACCGCAAATATTAGAAAATCTTATGGCGTGAAAATTGATCCTCACCCATAAAAACCTACGAACTGAGAACACTGTGACGTACGAAACTCCTTCGGCGTCATTTCTAGCTATCCGCGCTTTACATCAACTAGTCGATGACGAACGATCAATATGTTCTGAAGCGGCCGACATCATTAAGCGAGATTTCTATGTCGAAGATATGATAACGGGAACACGCACGTACGACGAAGCCTTTAGAATAAGGGACGGGCTAATTGATATCACGCACAAGGGCGTTCTTAACCTGCGACAATGGGTCTCAAACAACAAAGGTTTACTCGCGGATCTTACCAAACTGTCAACTGACACTCATATTCGTTTGGACTTGGAGGAAACCACCCCTCAACTCTCGGGGTAGGCTGGGATCCTCTACGTGACGATCTCGTTTACTCGATCAAACTCGATGATCCCACCGTACTCGTTACCAAACGCATTACTCTGTCGCGCATCGCGAAACTGTTCCATCCGCTCGATCTTCTCGGTCCTTTTCGATCGTGAGGGCCAATGTCATAACGCAGCAGTTATGGCTAAGCCGAGTAGGATGGGACGATCAGGTTCCCGACGAAATCGGCGTATCCTGGATCGCGCTTCGTGACCAATTACCGTTCCTAAACGGACTACGCATACCATGGCAAACCATCATGTCTGAATACTCGTTTCTGCAGCTTCACGGATTTTGTGACGCGGGCGAAAGGGCTTACTGCTTTTTTCGCGTGTCTCATCTATCAAAACCTTGACTATACCACAAGGCTCGAATTGATCGCCGCACTCTTACTCGTTCGCTTACGCAATGCGGTCAGAAGAGCGTTATCGAGCGTAATTTTAACAAGACGACCTTCTGGTCAGACTCGACCATCTGTCTTACTTGGATCGGCATCTCCCCTCACATACTGCAAACTTTCGTGGCTAACTGGATCGCGGAGATTAGAAGTATGGAGATGCCGCACCGGTGGCGACACCTGGGCTCATTAAACAACCCGGCGGATCTCATATCTCGTGATATGTCGCCGTCCAAGACCCACGATTCCCGAGCATATCATCGGTGACTTGCCATGGCATCGTATCACAAGCAATCGGCCATTTTTTATTGCAGGCGTCGGACTATTGTGGCCCGTACATCAAAGAATGACGCCACCGAAACCGCAATAAACTCAAAACATACGTCGCGGTCTTCGTCTACTTCGTAACACGCGTTATACACTTGGAATTAGTCAGTGACCTTACGACTGAAGCTTTCCTCGCTTCTTTGAAACGCTTTGTCGCACGCCAAGGAAAATCTTGGCATCTCTACTTGGACAACGCGAAGAATTTCATCGATGCTGACCGCGAATTGCGCGGACTTGTGGAAGTCATGAAAGCTTCTACAGAAAATAACGCAATACATCGATACTTAAATGAACATGGCGCGAGGTGGCATTTCATTCCTCCGAAATCGCTACATTTCGATGGGCTCTTTGGGAACCCGGTGTAAAAGAGTTCAAGCGACAATTCGTACGTGTCGTCGCCGACACTCTCTTGACCTACGAGGCGCTACACACGTACATGTACATCATCCAAATTGAGGTAGTTCTTAACTCTCGCCCTCTAACCCCTCTTTCCTACGATACTGAAGACCTATCTTCTCTTACGCCCGCCCACTTCCTCATCGGAAGCTCTTTAATAGACGTACCCGAAACCGACCGGGACCAGCTATTCTCGCACGCCTTTCCATCTAGTAACACGTGCAAAAGCTTAAACGAAGCTTTTATGTTCTATATAATTTCGGTCCTATCTTCTTTCGTGACTAAGTTTCTCTTAACTTGAAACGATACACACACACACACAAATTTAGTTAACAAAATACGCGGTACACTACTTGCAGTAATTATTCATTGTTTTCCTTTTATCTTAAGTGTATATAATTGTTATTTGTGTATTTATCAGATATCGAACGTAAGAAAACAATGTTTAAAATGAATGATAGTTCGTAAGAAAAATATAAATGATATCTATATCTTTTTTCTGATTAATTTCGTGGAAATTTTCTTTATATATTTACTTTTCGACAAAGACATCAAGTGATAAAATATTTTCTAACGTGTTACATTATTATACAGGGTATTTTAGCTAAAGGAGGCCGCCTACAAGATACATAACATTATACTATTATATATATTTACTATATTTCTATATATATTTATATATATATATATACATATAAACTATATTTACTATATATATACGTATAAACTATATATACATATATATAGTTCCAAATAGCATGATATCGATTATTATTGGTCTCTAACGATTGTATTAATAAGTGTATGTTTTTATGTGTATGTGTATTGTATATAACGTGTTATCAGATAATCTTTTTTTCTTCTTTTTTTTCCGTTTCTTTCTCTTCTTTTATTTTCATCGACCGTCATCGGTTTTCGATATGAAGATTGTGGTTTAAAACTGTACCTCAATTGATTTGCTCGTCCCGTCGAAAACGAACAATTAACAGACGAAATTTTAGACGTTGCGATTACGTAGGAAGCATCAAATTTCTGAGTACTTGCGTTAATGCATGAAATCCAACACGTAAGAGCGAGTGGGTGCTTTGGATGCATTTAACCGGGAATTTTCGATAGGAGGATTTCATGTCGCATAATATAACTCTACGGATAACACATTAGGTTGTCTGTCAATATAACAATGTTCGTTCGTAGTAATATCCGAACTACCGGAACTATAACAATTGTATATATGTATCAATAATTTTTTACGTATCGTTCGTTTCGAAATAGATTTTTTCCTCTTCCTTCATTTTCTGTTTGATTTTTTGTATAGATTTTTCTTTTTCTTTTCCTTTTTTTGTTAATGTTTTACATATTTACTGAACCCTTTTGACTCTTATCAAATGAAAGTGCACGAATTTATTGAGCTATGCTAACGAACTCAACGACAATGTCAATCCAGAAATTTGTATGTAACTAATCCGTAATCTATCACTGTCTTGTTTTTTTTTTTCTTTATATATATGTTCGTTCATTTATTAGTTCGTGTTATATGAAAACATCAACTACCTTAGAGTGAAATTTTCTACTTTTTTATTTTCTTTCTCTTCGTCCAACATGAACGAAATCAATTGCATTTGCGTGATATTCCAAAAGAAAAATATTACCGTCAGTATATGTATTTTTACGGACTATCATGAAAAAAAAAAAAAAAAAAAAAAAAAAAAAAAAAAAAAAGAAAGATGAATACCCAGAAGGTACTTTCTGTATTTTATTTTATTTTATGTTTCACTTTACGTATTTATATCGACGCGATTGAGTAAAGTTCAATTGTATTATAAAATCTGTATCAACAAAATTATAATCATTAATTAAATTAAGCACGATCAGTTTAAGAGCACCTTGTAGCTTAGATCCATCTTTTGTATATACATCAGCCATTTTCTCTCTCTCTCTCTCTCTCTTTCTCATTTTATAGAATTTCTTCTAAAACAGAGAAAGAGAGCAAGAGGGAGAGAGAGAGAAGATAGTATCTGAAAGATTGAGTTTAGATCACGTGGTTTCCCGACGAAAACTGGATGCAGATTTACTTTTACACTCACACACGTATACTTTGTACCCATCAAACACAATACCATGAAAGATCTATTTATCCTATATGAATATTTATACTATATCTATGTGCATATATGTATACGTTTGGAAATATAAAATATATCTGAATATATATATATAAAATAGGACACTATCAAAGATTAATCTATTATGTATAATATATGTACAATAATTTAACAAAAGGTCACGTTTACAGATATTCGAATTAGAGAGAAAAAGACAGTAAATAATTGACATCTTAAGTCGTTTCTCTTTTTTTTATTTTAGGTAAGCCTTGTAAATAGAACTTAAACAAAAAAAATAAAGAAAATCTCTTTTTTGTTTTTAAAGAAACTCAATTTTGTTATTATTCGCACCCTCTCATATAAAAATCAATATATATATATATATATACATATTTATATGCACAAATGCATGTGCATTAGTCCTAAGCGAAATGCGAGTGCCAACACACCTGGCGCACGCGATCGTGCTCTGTCAAACACTTCATATTCTTTGTGTCGTTCGGCATAATAAAATATCCCGAATAGTTCCTTCCCTTATCTTTCCTTAAAAAAAACTTTCCTTAAACCAATAACTGTCAAATATGTGAATATAGATACTCCAAAAAGGCTTTGCATTGAATATGGGGCCTGTCAATATCTTTTGTTATCTCATTATTTCATTTAATTGCTTTGTATGTCACTTGTTACATATTTTTTCTTCAATATATAAACTGCACCTGGTCCTAATATTCTTCAACCAACTTTATAAATGTTTGATATAATCTTTTGCTTCTTATGTTCCTGTTTAATAGTCCTTTTAAAAGTTGTATTAAAGTCTCTCTTGAATTAATAAAGACCTTGCTCTTTTTTTGGATGGATAACTTAGAAAAGATCTTCTGAAAAAATGACAAAAGTTTTACATTTATTATCTTTAATGATGTTCGATATTAGGAATAATATACAAAGATGACTAATAAAAAAAAAGTAGTAATATCAAGTATAATTTTTTTTCTAAAAGTTTATAATTATTTAAAGAAGAACGATTACCTTACAATTAACGGAAAAATAGCGTTTTGTTTATATCTAATAATTCGCGATATTATAAGTAAAATATTATTTTATGAAATATACATACAGTGACTCACGAAAGTATTTGAACACTCGCCATAAAATAATATATTAATTATAATAAGTATATTATAGAAAACTTACCGAAATATTATTAACATTGGATGGAGGTATGACTCCCTAAATTATACATGTATAGTTTCAAGCAAATCGAAATACATATACAATAGTTATGATTTATTTCTTACAAACGTAACAATCGTTTTTACGATTGGTGTATAAATCCATTACTGCATATTGTACAACTACATTGAATATTTGTCTTATTTTTAGAGAGTCCTGATCCTCGCAATGTCAAATATACTTCTAAGATCAACATTCGTATTGGTACGTATGTACGTTGCACAAGTTAAGTAAGTTGATTGATAAATGGTATTCAGGATTTCAAAAGCACATTCCATACAGGAGATATAAACTTTATGGATGTTTCTAATATCAGTCTTTGCTGCAGCGCCTTCGCCGCAAATTGATCTCATAGACAAGAACTAATCTGAAATGTGTTGTCAGTAAATAGAGTAAGATAACGAATGTAAGAGCGAGTGAGACAGATAATAGCGCTAGGGAGGGCCAGCGCGCAACGCTTGCTATATGCTCATCCATTGTTATGAATGCTTACGCACGCGTTGTTAATATTTTAACATAAAAATAGAAAAAGATCAAAATGGGAATAAGGTGTTGTGTGCTCAATTGTAAATCAAAATATGCCATGTAATCGCACAGTTTTGCAAAAGATTCACAGCTCCGTGAGAAGTGGATGAAAAACTTAATTTTGAAACCATATAAAGAAAGCGATGTTAAACAACTTTGAGTGTGTTACAAAAATTTTAAAGAAAGTGATTACAGTGCGAAAAGAATTATAAACAGAATTAAACATAAAAATAAAATTAAGAAAGTAATATTAAATGGAGAAATATACGAGGACCAAAGGGATAGAACTATAAAAGTAAGAGAAAATTTAGTAAACGTGATGTTAAGAAGTAATGATGTTGTACCACAGGTACGTAATTCTATATCCTTCTTACAGTTTTCTTATTTTTATAATATTTTGTACGTACATGTTGTTAATATTATTTCTATATTTCTACTTTATATACATCTTGTACAGGAAAGACAATATTTAGTAGATGAGAAAATGATTTGCATTGCGATTTACCGCAATAAAAGTATTTTATTACAGGTACGGTAAAAATAAATGATATAAATAATAATGACTTTGTCAAAAAATGCCACTTCAACAAAAGAAGTATATTTTTTTGATGATTTATTTGACTTGGTCCAATGGAAATATTGTCCAAGGACTTAGCAGCATTATCACACAAAATAATGAACATTGAGATTTTGGCAAAAAGCATTACAAACATTATATGATATGGAATTTGTCGAGAAAAACAGCTACAATTCTTTAACAAGAAGTAAAGCATAATGTTTGAATGATTGGAGACAAACAATACGAAGAGCCCAATGTTTATGGAAAATGCTTAAAAATTGCAGATTTACAAAACTAAATTTGAAATACTTGAACCAAGATGCTGCAGAAAATTTTTTCCGTCAAATTAGAGATCATGGACATTGGAACAATAATCATATACCACCATACTTATTCAGCACGTAGTTTAAAGCATTGTTAACATGTAATCTGACTTCAAAGCACTCCATATTAGTAAACTCTGCTGAAGACGAAACCAACTTTTTACCTTTGTTAACTGAAAAATGCATACAGAAATAATAGAAAGTAGTGAGAACAATGAAACAACAACAATGGAATGTGAAGAAGCCACTATTAGCCACGAATTTTGTATATAAACACGAATAATATAATTAATAAAATTAAGAAGAGAGGATCCAAATAGAGTGCGCTCAATGCACTGCGATATTGGAAGATAAAAATATCACAGAAACGCTAAGGCATGCCATAGAAATGGCCGAACAGCAATTTTACATTATTTGTCATAATATAGAAATTAAAATAAACTTATAAAAATATTAAGTGAAGAAGCATTGTCTACAGTACATTTTTACTGACTGACGCGCACAATATTGTGCTTAACACTCTTGCACATTATTTTATTGTAGAATGGTGCAATTCCATAAATGAAACCTTGCAGAAAAAAATAAAATATAAATCCAAACATGATTATATGTATTTCCAAGGAAATATAATGTCATTAGAATATAGCAGAAAAAATGTTAAACAAATGATTATATAACCTACATACATATAAATATAAATAATATTGTAATGTAAGATTTACATATCATAATTTTTTGTAACATAATAATAAAAAGATGTTATTTAAAAAATAAATAACGTGTTACATTCTTTTTTACTTTCTTTTTAATTACAAGTTAAGCAAATAAATATTTCATATTTAATATGCATATGTATATATATATATATATAGCAGGAGCTGGCGCTACTGGCGCTTTTATCTATCTCGCTCGTTCCTCCATTCGCTATCTCACTCTACTTACCTCCGATTTAAGAGTAGTTCTTGGTTATTAGAGGAATCATAAGCGAGGGCGTTGCGAACATTGGAACCTACAAATGTATATCGAGGTTTATATACCCTGATCTTATATATGAATATATTCAAGAGACAAATGTGAAGCAAGTGACGTGCTAAGCAATTAAACAATAATTATATTATTTAATAATAAATTAAATAATGAGGTAACAAGAGATAGTGAGGTGACTCATTTTCAATGGAAGGACTTTTTGGAGTATCTATATCTACGCATTTGGCAGTTATTGATTTCTGTGTCAGTAAGTATGAAAATATTGATAACAAGTGTAGGCATAAGAATTTCTATACAAATATTTGATTGTGCTATTTCTGTAATATTGTTATTGCCTCAACTGACAGCTACAATGTTATCATGTATGCCGAGAATTATATTTATTGAAAAAGCTTGCGTATGTTGTCTACAGAATCACAAAAACAAATTACAAAAGTTACGGCTGTTTGCGAAAAAGCTATCCAAAATATCCGAACGGTATACTAACGATTACACTATACTTTCAAATTTACTCAAGTGCTATACCAATGTAACGTAACGTTAACACGTTGGCTGTCACGTGAAAATCAATCGTTTTATGATTTATTCTAAGCATATAATGGCAAAATAATAATAATAAAATATGGTTATATAGGAAAACATTCTTACCCATGGGCCAAGAATGTTATTTCAAAGTATTACTCTAATTAACGATGATTTCTTTTTACAGGTAAGAGCGTTGGCAGTAGAAAATCGTGAAACAGAAGTATTTTCTAAAGAAGTTGAATATGCATCTGAGTCATATGAAAATATAGGATTTGGTGTTCGTTTATTTCAAGCAGGAACAAATTTGATTTGAAATGGTAATTTGCTTTGTACATTGTACTTTGTTGGTACTTTAATGTCAATTGGGCCATCTTATGATATTCTTGATGGCAACCAAATAGTTCAAATATCTCTCTCTCTCTCTCTCTAAATTATCTTTACTGTTTGGAACGTAGAAGAAATGTATATAGGGCAAAATACATACTACAATATACTGAAATGTATACATATGTATATAATAAATACATGAGTATACAGGCACACACTAATAAACTACTAAAGATAACCTTTTTTTTTATTCAATAATATGTATATTCTTTTTAACACACTCAACGAAAGATAACATTTTATTATTCACTTTTATGTACATATTTATATAGATATACATATACGTATTTGTTGTAGCACGAGAGAGCAAAGTTGAACAGCGAGAGTTTACGCTACGCACCGTAACGAGCCGTTTGAAGTCGCAGCGACCCACCTTGCAGCCGCCGGACTTGCCATGAGCCTTCGGAATCGTAGCAACTATTCCTTCAGCCCTTAGAGCTACAACGAGTCGTCTGAAACCGCAGTAACAAGGCCTGCAGCAGTCCGAATCATCGACCTGGTGCCACTTATCCTGTCAAGTAAGGTCGTTTTATTTTTGAGCTTCTTCTCCTGCTCCTATCTTATCCACAATGCAAGCCTCAAATGCGGAAATTCTCCTTGAGTTAACATCAAAACGGCGGATTTTCAAAGGTCAGCTTACGCGTTTTAAAGATGCCATCGAAGCATGTCGTTCCTCGGATGATATGTTCAAATTGAAATGTAAGATTGAGGATATTAAGGAAATTTTCGCTGCCTATACGGAAGTCGAAGCTAAGTTATTAAGTCGTATCGAAGACTTTGATCTGGACGAAAAATTGGATATCGACGACGATTATTCGGAAGCCTTAATTTACGCGAGAAGATTAGTCGAAGAGGCGGAATCGCCAATGTTCGCATCCGCTACATCGCTCGTAACACCTTCCAATCTAGACGACAGAAGTCGCAGTGACCCAGATTCGGGATCGGATTTGGCGCAGATCGCGTTGCCGGAGGTCGCGTTGCCGACTTTCAGTGGTCAGCATGAGGATTGGCTTGCTTTCGCGAACCAATTTAGAACGTCCGTCCACGATAATCCGATTTTAGATGATTGCCAACGACTGAATTCTTTAAAATCATGCTTAAAGGGTGTGCCCGCGACACTCATATCTTCGATATCTATTACCGCCGCCAACTACGCTCTCGCTTGGTCCATCTTGGACAAATATTATAATCGGCCTAAGCTGATCGTGGAAAAACATTTGAAAGCGATATGTGACCTGCCTAAAATGCGAAAGGCATCTTACGAAGAACTTGCTCGCTTCGCGAACATCCTGGAGACGAATTCGAGCGGCGTGAGGTTATTAGGGCAGGCTACCTACGACACTTTATTAATTCATTTTATGACAGCACGACTTGACAATGATACTCGCTTGAAATGGTGTGAGGATCCTCGAGCGAACGGATTCCCCACCGAGGAACAATTCTTGCAATTTTTGCACGAAAGAAGAGACGTCCTCTTCCAGATGAGCTCAGGCTCGGCCTTGACTAGTGAGTCGAAACCGGTCGGGACCACTTCAAGAAATGTTTCGAATAAAAGAGGGAACTCATCGTCTCATACGTCTCGTAATCAGCAATATAACTATCAAAGACGCGGAAACGTTCGAAATTCGCGCGCTCCATCGCTCCATCGCTCCATCCCCGCCGCCGTTAAAAAGGTTTGCCCCATTTGCAAGTCAAGACACGATGCATACCGGTGCGCTCAAATACTTCAGTCGTCCGTCGAAAAACGCCTGGACCTAGTCAAAAGGGCCAATCTATGTATAAAATGTATGCGGCCCAATCACGAAGCGAGGGATTGCAGGTTCAGGAACTGCCGTCGTTGCAAATTACCGCACAACACCTTGCTACACGTTGACCGCAAATATTAGAAAATCTTATGGCGTGAAAATTGATCCTCACCCATAAAAACCTACGAACTGAGAACACTGTGATGTACGAAACTCCTTCGGCGTCATTTCTAGCTATCCGCGCTTTACATCAACTAGTCGATGACGAACGATCAATATGTTCTGAAGCGGCCGACATCATTAAGCGAGATTTCTATGTCGAAGATATGATAACGGGAACACGCACGTACGACGAAGCCTTTAGAATAAGGGACGGGCTAATTGATATCACGCACAAGGGCGTTCTTAACCTGCGACAATGGGTCTCAAACAACAAAGGTTTACTCGCGGATCTTACCAAACTGTCAACTGACACTCATATTCGTTTGGACTTGGAGGAAACCACCCCTCAACTCTCGGGGTAGGCTGGGATCCTCTACGTGACGATCTCGTTTACTCGATCAAACTCGATGATCCCACCGTACTCGTTACCAAACGCATTACTCTGTCGCGCATCGCGAAACTGTTCCATCCGCTCGATCTTCTCGGTCCTTTTCGATCGTGAGGGCCAATGTCATACCGCAGCAATTATGGCTAAGCCGGGTAGGATGGGACGATCAGGTTCCCGACGAAATCGGCGTATCCTGGATCGCGCTTCGTGACCAATTACCTTTCCTAAACGGACTACGCATACCATGGCAAACCATCATGTCTGAATACTCGTTTCTGCAGCTTCACGGATTTTGCGACACGAGCGAAAGGGCTTACTGCTTTTTTCGCGTGTCTCATCTATCAAAACCTTGACTATACCACAAGGCTCGAATTGATCGCCGCACTCTTACTCGTTCGCTTACGCAATGCGGTCAGAAGAGCGTTATCGAGCGTAATTTTAACAAGACGACCTTCTGGTCAGACTCGACCATCTGTCTTACTTGGATCGGCATCTCCCCTCACATACTGCAAACTTTCGTGGCTAACTGGATCGCGGAGATTAGAAGTATGGAGATGCCGCACCGGTGGCGACACCTGGGCTCATTAAACAACCCGGCGGATCTCATATCTCGTGATATGTCGCCGTCCAAGACCCACGATTCCCGAGCATATCATCGGTGACTTGCCATGGCATCGTATCACAAGCAATCGGCCATTTTTTATTGCAGGCGTCGGACTATTGTGGCCCGTACATCAAAGAATGACGCCACCGAAACCGCAATAAACTCAAAACATACGTCGCGGTCTTCGTCTACTTCGTAACACGCGTTATACACTTGGAATTAGTCAGTGACCTTACGACTGAAGCTTTCCTCGCTTCTTTAAAACACTATGTCGCACTCCAAGGAAAATCTTGGCATCTCTACTTGGACAACGCGAAGAATTTCATCGATGCTGACCGCGAATTGCGCGGACTTGTGGAAGTCATGAAAGCTTCTACAGAAAATAACGCAATACATCGATACTTAAATGAACATGGCGCGAGGTGGCATTTCATTCCTCCGAAATCGCTACATTTCGATGGGCTCTTTGGGAACCCGGTGTAAAAGAGTTCAAGCGACAATTCGTACGTGTCGTCGCCGACACTCTCTTGACCTACGAGGCGCTACACACGTACATGTACATCATCCAAATTGAGGTAGTTCTTAACTCTCGCCCTCTAACCCCTCTTTCCTACGATACTGAAGACCTATCTTCTCTTATGCCCGCCCACTTCCTCATCGGAAGCTCTTTAATAGACGTACCCGAAACCGACCGGGACCAGCTATTCTCGCACGCCTTTCCATCTAGTAACACGTGCAAAAGCTTAAACGAAGCTTTTATGTTCTGTATAATTTCGGTCCTATCTTCTTTCGTGACTAAGTTTCTCTTAACTTGAAACGATACACACACACACACAAATTTAGTTAACAAAATACGCGGTACACTACTTGCAGTAATTATTCATTGTTTTCCTTTTATCTTAAGTGTATATAATTGTTATTTGTGTATTTATCAGATATCGAACGTAAGAAAACAATGTTTAAAATGAATGATAGTTCGTAAGAAAAATATAAATGATATCTATATCTTTTTTCTGATTAATTTCGTGGAAATTTTCTTTATATATTTACTTTTCGACAAAGACATCAAGTGATAAAATATTTTCTAACGTGTTACATTATTATACAGGGTATTTTAGCTAAAGGAGGCCGCCTACAAGATACATAACATTATACTATTATATATATTTACTATATTTCTATATATATTTATATATATATATATACATATAAACTATATTTACTATATATATACGTATAAACTATATATACATATATATAGTTCCAAATAGCATGATATCGATTATTATTGGTCTCTAACGATTGTATTAATAAGTGTATGTTTTTATGTGTATGTGTATTGTATATAACGTGTTATCAGATAATCTTTTTTTCTTCTTTTTTTTTCCGTTTCTTTCTCTTCTTTTATTTTCATCGACCGTCATCGGTTTTCGATATGAAGATTGTGGTTTAAAACTGTACCTCAATTGATTTGCTCGTCCCGTCGAAAACGAACAATTAACAGACGAAATTTTAGACGTTGCGATTACGTAGGAAGCATCAAATTTCTGAGTACTTGCGTTAATGCATGAAATCCAACACGTAAGAGCGAGTGGGTGCTTTGGATGCATTTAACCGGGAATTTTCGATAGGAGGATTTCATGTCGCATAATATAACTCTACGGATAACACATTAGGTTGTCTGTCAATATAACAATGTTCGTTCGTAGTAATATCCGAACTACCGGAACTATAACAATTGTATATATGTATCAATAATTTTTTACGTATCGTTCGTTTCGAAATAGATTTTTTCCTCTTCCTTCATTTTCTGTTTGATTTTTTGTATAGATTTTTCTTTTTCTTTTCCTTTTTTTGTTAATGTTTTACATATTTACTGAACCCTTTTGACTCTTATCAAATGAAAGTGCACGAATTTATTGAGCTATGCTAACGAACTCAACGACAATGTCAATCCAGAAATTTGTATGTAACTAATCCGTAATCTATCACTGTCTTGTTTTTTTTTTTCTTTATATATATGTTCGTTCATTTATTAGTTCGTGTTATATGAAAACATCAACTACCTTAGAGTGAAATTTTCTACTTTTTTATTTTCTTTCTCTTCGTCCAACATGAACGAAATCAATTGCATTTGCGTGATATTCCAAAAGAAAAATATTACCGTCAGTATATGTATTTTTACGGACTATCATGAAAAAAAAAAAAAAAAAAAAAAAGAAAAAAAAAACAAAGAAAGATGAATACCCAGAAGGTACTTTCTGTATTTTATTTTATTTTATGTTTCACTTTACGTATTTATATCGACGCGATTGAGTAAAGTTCAATTGTATTATAAAATCTGTATCAACAAAATTATAATCATTAATTAAATTAAGCACGATCAGTTTAAGAGCACCTTGTAGCTTAGATCCATCTTTTGTATATACATCAGCCATTTTCTCTCTCTCTCTCTCTCTCTTTCTCATTTTATAGAATTTCTTCTAAAACAGAGAAAGAGAGCAAGAGGGAGAGAGAGAGAAGATAGTATCTGAAAGATTGAGTTTAGATCACGTGGTTTCCCGACGAAAACTGGATGCAGATTTACTTTTACACTCACACACGTATACTTTGTACCCATCAAACACAATACCATGAAAGATCTATTTATCCTATATGAATATTTATACTATATCTATGTGCATATATGTATACGTTTGGAAATATAAAATATATCTGAATATATATATATAAAATAGGACACTATCAAAGATTAATCTATTATGTATAATATATGTACAATAATTTAACAAAAGGTCACGTTTACAGATATTCGAATTAGAGAGAAAAAGACAGTAAATAATTGACATCTTAAGTCGTTTCTCTTTTTTTTATTTTAGGTAAGCCTTGTAAATAGAACTTAAACAAAAAAAATAAAGAAAATCTCTTTTTTGTTTTTAAAGAAACTCAATTTTGTTATTATTCGCACCCTCTCATATAAAAATCAATATATATATATACATATTTATATGCACAAATGCATGTGCATTAGTCGTAAGCGAAATGCGAGTGCCAACACACCTGGCGCACGCGATCGTGCTCTGTCAAACACTTCATATTCTTTGTGTCGTTCGGCATAATAAAATATCTCGAATAGTTCCTTCCCTTATCTTTCCTTAAAAAAAACTTTCCTTAAACCAATAACTGTCAAATATGTGAATATAGATACTCCAAAAAGGCTTTGCATTGAATATGGGGCCTGTCAATATCTTTTGTTATCTCATTATTTCATTTAATTGCTTTGTATGTCACTTGTTACATATTTTTTCTTCAATATATAAACTGCACCTGGTCCTAATATTCTCCAACCAACTTTATAAATGTTTGATATAATCTTTTGCTTCTTATGTTCCTGTTTAATAGTCCTTTTAAAAGTTGTATTAAAGTCTCTCTTGAATTAATAAAGACCTTGCTCTTTTTTTGGATGGATAACTTAGAAAAGATCTTCTGAAAAAATGACAAAAGTTTTACATTTATTATCTTTAATGATGTTCGATATTAGGAATAATATACAAAGATGACTAATAAAAAAAAAGTAGTAATATCAAGTATAATTTTTTTTCTAAAAGTTTATAATTATTTAAAGAAGAACGATTACCTTACAATTAACGGAAAAATAGCGTTTTGTTTATATCTAATAATTCGCGATATTATAAGTAAAATATTATTTTATGAAATATACATACAGTGACTCACGAAAGTATTTGAACACTCGCCATAAAATAATATATTAATTATAATAAGTATATTATAGAAAACTTACCGAAATATTATTAACATTGGATGGAGGTATGACTCCCTAAATTATACATGTATAGTTTCAAGCAAATCGAAATACATATACAATAGTTATGATTTATTTCTTACAAACGTAACAATCGTTTTTACGATTGGTGTATAAATCCATTACTGCATATTGTACAACTACATTGAATATTTGTCTTATTTTTAGAGAGTCCTGATCCTCGCAATGTCAAATATACTTCTAAGATCAACATTCGTATTGGTACGTATGTACGTTGCACAAGTTAAGTAAGTTGATTGATAAATGGTATTCAGGATTTCAAAAGCACATTCCATACAGGAGATATAAACTTTATGGATGTTTCTAATATCAGTCTTTGCTGCAGCGCCTTCGCCGCAAATTGATCTCATAGACAAGAACTAATCTGAAATGTGTTGTCAGTAAATAGAGTAAGATAACGAATGTAAGAGCGAGTGAGACAGATAATAGCGCTAGGGAGGGCCAGCGCGCAACGCTTGCTATATGCTCATCCATTGTTATGAATGCTTACGCACGCGTTGTTAATATTTTAACATAAAAATAGAAAAAGATCAAAATGGGAATAAGGTGTTGTGTGCTCAATTGTAAATCAAAATATGCCATGTAATCGCACAGTTTTGCAAAAGATTCACAGCTCCGTGAGAAGTGGATGAAAAACTTAATTTTGAAACCATATAAAGAAAGCGATGTTAAACAACTTTGAGTGTGTTACAAAAATTTTAAAGAAAGTGATTACAGTGCGAAAAGAATTATAAACAGAATTAAACATAAAAATAAAATTAAGAAAGTAATATTAAATGGAGAAATATACGAGGACCAAAGGGATAGAACTATAAAAGTAAGAGAAAATTTAGTAAACGTGATGTTAAGAAGTAATGATGTTGTACCACAGGTACGTAATTCTATATCCTTCTTACAGTTTTCTTATTTTTATAATATTTTGTACGTACATGTTGTTAATATTATTTCTATATTTCTACTTTATATACATCTTGTACAGGAAAGACAATATTTAGTAGATGAGAAAATGATTTGCATTGCGATTTACCGCAATAAAAGTATTTTATTACAGGTACGGTAAAAATAAATGATATAAATAATAATGACTTTATCAAAAAATGCCACTTCAACAAAAGAAGTATATTTTTTTGATGATTTATTTGACTTGGTCCAATGGAAATATTGTCCAAGGACTTAGCAGCATTATCACACAAAATAATGGACATTGAGATTTTGGCAAAAAGCATTACAAACATTATATGATATGGAATTTGTCGAGAAAAACAGCTACAATTCTTTAACAAGAAGTAAAGCGTAATGTTTGAATGATTGGAGACAAACAATACGAAGAGCCCAATGTTTATGGAAAATGCTTAAAAATTGCAGATTTACAAAACTAAATTTGAAATACTTGAACCAAGATGCTGCAGAAAATTTTTTCCGTCAAATTAGAGATCATGGACATTGGAACAATAATCATATACCACCATACTTATTCAGCACGTAGTTTAAAGCATTGTTAACATGTAATCTGACTTCAAAGCACTCCATATTAGTAAACTCTGCTGAAGACGAAACCAACTTTTTACCTTTGTTAACTGAAAAATGCATACAGAAATAATAGAAAGTAGTGAGAACAATGAAACAACAACAATGGAATGTGAAGAAGCCACTATTAGCCACGAATTTTGTATATAAACACGAATAATATAATTAATAAAATTAAGAAGAGAGGATCCAAATAGAGTGCGCTCAATGCACTGCGATATTGGAAGATAAAAATATCACAGAAACGCTAAGGCATGCCATAGAAATGGCCGAACAGCAATTTTACATTATTTGTCATAATATAGAAATTAAAATAAACTTATAAAAATATTAAGTGAAGAAGCATTGTCTACAGTACATTTTTACTGACTGACGCGCACAATATTGTGCTTAACACTCTTGCACATTATTTTATTGTAGAATGGTGCAATTCCATAAATGAAACCTTGCAGAAAAAAATAAAATATAAATCCAAACATGATTATATGTATTTCCAAGGAAATATAATGTCATTAGAATATAGCAGAAAAAATGTTAAACAAATGATTATATAACCTACATACATATAAATATAAATAATATTGTAATGTAAGATTTACATATCATAATTTTTTGTAACATAATAATAAAAAGATGTTATTTAAAAAATAAATAACGTGTTACATTCTTTTTTACTTTCTTTTTAATTACAAGTTAAGCAAATAAATATTTCATATTTAATATGCATATGTATATATATATATAGCAGGAGCTGGCGCTACTGGCGCTTTTATCTATCTCGCTCGTTCCTCCATTCGCTATCTCACTCTACTTACCTCCGATTTAAGAGTAGTTCTTGGTTATTAGAGGAATCATAAGCGAGGGCGTTGCGAACATTGGAACCTACAAATGTATATCGAGGTTTATATACCCTGATCTTATATATGAATATATTCAAGAGACAAATGTGAAGCAAGTGACGTGCTAAGCAATTAAACAATAATTATATTATTTAATAATAAATTAAATAATGAGGTAACAAGAGATAGTGAGGTGACTCATTTTCAATGGAAGGACTTTTTGGAGTATCTATATCTACGCATTTGGCAGTTATTGATTTCTGTGTCAGTAAGTATGAAAATATTGATAACAAGTGTAGGCATAAGAATTTCTATACAAATATTTGATTGTGCTATTTCTGTAATATTGTTATTGCCTCAACTGACAGCTACAATGTTATCATGTATGCCGAGAATTATATTTATTGAAAAAGCTTGCGTATGTTGTCTACAGAATCACAAAAACAAATTACAAAAGTTACGGCTGTTTGCGAAAAAGCTATCCAAAATATCCGAACGGTATACTAACGATTACACTATACTTTCAAATTTACTCAAGTGATATACCAATGTAACGTAACGTTAACACGTTGGCTGTCACGTGAAAATCAATCGTTTTATGATTTATTCTAAGCATATAATGGCAAAATAATAATAATAAAATATGGTTATATAGGAAAACATTCTTACCCATGGGCCAAGAATGTTATTTCAAAGTATTACTCTAATTAACGATGATTTCTTTTTACAGGTAAGAGCGTTGGCAGTAGAAAATCGTGAAACAGAAGTATTTTCTAAAGAAGTTGAATATGCATCTGAGTCATATGAAAATATAGGATTTGGTGTTCGTTTATTTCAAGCAGGAACAAATTTGATTTGAAATGGTAATTTGCTTTGTACATTGTACTTTGTTGGTACTTTAATGTCAATTGGGCCATCTTATGATATTCTTGATGGCAACCAAATAGTTCAAATATCTCTCTCTCTCTCTCTCTAAATTATCTTTACTGTTTGGAACGTAGAGGAAATGTATATAGGGCAAAATACATACTACAATATACTGAAATGTATACATATGTATATAATAAATACATGAGTATACAGGCACACACTAATAAACTACTAAAGATAACCTTTTTTTTTATTCAATAATATGTATATTCTTTTTAACACACTCAACGAAAGATAACATTTTATTATTCACTTTTATGTACATATTTATATAGATATACATATACGTATTTGTTGTAGCACGAGAGAGCAAAGTTGAACAGCGAGAGTTTACGCTACGCACCGTAACGAGCCGTTTGAAGTCGCAGCGACCCACCTTGCAGCCGCCGGACTTGCCATGAGCCTTCGGAATCGTAGCAACTATTCCTTCAGCCCTTAGAGCTACAACGAGTCGTCTGAAACCGCAGTAACAAGGCCTGCAGCAGTCCGAATCATCGACCTGGTGCCACTTATCCTGTCAAGTAAGGTCGTTTTATTTTTGAGCTTCTTCTCCTGCTCCTATCTTATCCACAATGCAAGCCTCAAATGCGGAAATTCTCCTTGAGTTAACATCAAAACGGCGGATTTTCAAAGGTCAGCTTACGCGTTTTAAAGATGCCATCGAAGCATGTCGTTCCTCGGATGATATGTTCAAATTGAAATGTAAGATTGAGGATATTAAGGAAATTTTCGCTGCCTATACGGAAGTCGAAGCTAAGTTATTAAGTCGTATCGAAGACTTTGATCTGGACGAAAAATTGGATATCGACGACGATTATTCGGAAGCCTTAATTTACGCGAGAAGATTAGTCGAAGAGGCGGAATCGCCAATGTTCGCATCCGCTGCATCGCTCGTAACACCTTCCAATCTAGACGACAGAAGTCGCAGCGACCCAGATTCGGGATCGGATTTGGCGCAGATCGCGTTGCCGGAGGTCGCGTTGCCGACTTTCAGTGGTCAGCATGAGGATTGGCTTGCTTTCGCGAACCAATTTAGAACGTCCGTCCACGATAATCCGATTTTAGATGATTGCCAACGACTGAATTCTTTAAAATCATGCTTAAAGGGTGTGCCCGCGACACTCATATCTTCGATATCTATTACCGCCGCCAACTACGCTCTCGCTTGGTCCATCTTGGACAAATATTATAATCGGCCTAAGCTGATCGTGGAAAAACATTTGAAAGCGATATGTGACCTGCCTAAAATGCGAAAGGCATCTTACGAAGAACTTGCTCGCTTCGCGAACATCCTGGAGACGAATTCGAGCGGCGTAAGGTTATTAGGGCAGGCTACCTACGACACTTTATTAATTCATTTTATGACAGCACGACTTGACAATGATACTCGCTTGAAATGGTGTGAGGATCCTCGAGCGAACGGATTCCCCACCGAGGAACAATTCTTGAAATTTTTGCACGAAAGAAGAGACGTCCTCTTCCAGATGAGCTCAGGCTCGGCCTTGACTAGTGAGTCGAAACCGGTCGGGACCACTTCAAGAAATGTTTCGAATAAAAGAGGGAACTCATCGTCTCATACGTCTCGTAATCAGCAATATAACTATCAAAGACGCGGAAACGTTCGAAATTCGCGCGCTCCATCGCTCCATCGCTCCATCCCCGCCGCCGTTAAAAAGGTTTGCCCCATTTGCAAGTCAAGACACGATGCATACCGGTGCGCTCAAATACTTCAGTCGTCCGTCGAAAAACGCCTGGACCTAGTCAAAAGGGCCAATCTATGTATAAAATGTATGCGGCCCAATCACGAAGCGAGGGATTGCAGGTTCAGGAACTGCCGTCGTTGCAAATTACCGCACAACACCTTGCTACACGTTGACCGCAAATATTAGAAAATCTTATGGCGTGAAAATTGATCCTCACCCATAAAAACCTACGAACTGAGAACACTGTGACGTACGAAACTCCTTCGGCGTCATTTCTAGCTATCCGCGCTTTACATCAACTAGTCGATGACGAACGATCAATATGTTCTGAAGCGGCCGACATCATTAAGCGAGATTTCTATGTCGAAGATATGATAACGGGAACACGCACGTACGACGAAGCCTTTAGAATAAGGGACGGGCTAATTGATATCACGCACAAGGGCGTTCTTAACCTGCGACAATGGGCCTCAAACAACAAAGGTTTACTCGCGGATCTTACCAAACTGTCAACTGACACTCATATTCGTTTGGACTTGGAGGAAACCACCCCTCAACTCTCGGGGTAGGCTGGGATCCTCTACGTGACGATCTCGTTTACTCGATCAAACTCGATGATCCCACCGTACTCGTTACCAAACGCATTACTCTGTCGCGCATCGCGAAACTGTTCCATCCGCTCGATCTTCTCGGTCCTTTTCGATCGTGAGGGCCAATGTCATAACGCAGCAGTTATGGCTAAGCCGAGTAGGATGGGACGATCAGGTTCCCGACGAAATCGGCGTATCCTGGATCGCGCTTCGTGACCAATTACCGTTCCTAAACGGACTACGCATACCATGGCAAACCATCATGTCTGAATACTCGTTTCTGCAGCTTCACGGATTTTGCGACACGAGCGAAAGGGCTTACTGCTTTTTTCGCGTGTCTCATCTATCAAAACCTTGACTATACCACAAGGCTCGAATTGATCGCCGCACTCTTACTCGTTCGCTTACGCAATGCGGTCAGAAGAGCGTTATCGAGCGTAATTTTAACAAGACGACCTTCTGGTCAGACTCGACCATCTGTCTTACTTGGATCGGCATCTCCCCTCACATACTGCAAACTTTCGTGGCTAACTGGATCGCGGAGATTAGAAGTATGGAGATGCCGCACCGGTGGCGACACCTGGGCTCATTAAACAACCCGGCGGATCTCATATCTCGTGATATGTCGCCGTCCAAGACCCACGATTCCCGAGCATATCATCGGTGACTTGCCATGGCATCGTATCACAAGCAATCGGCCATTTTTTATTGCAGGCGTCGGACTATTGTGGCCCGTACATCAAAGAATGACGCCACCGAAACCGCAATAAACTCAAAACATACGTCGCGGTCTTCGTCTACTTCGTAACACGCGTTATACACTTGGAATTAGTCAGTGACCTTACGACTGAAGCTTTCCTCGCTTCTTTAAAACGCTATGTCGCACGCCAAGGAAAATCTTGGCATCTCTACTTGGACAACGCGAAGAATTTCATCGATGCTGACCGCGAATTGCGCGGACTTGTGGAAGTCATGAAAGCTTCTACAGAAAATAACGCAATACATCGATACTTAAATGAACATGGCGCGAGGTGGCATTTCATTCCTCCGAAATCGCTACATTTCGATGGGCTCTTTGGGAACCCGGTGTAAAAGAGTTCAAGCGACAATTCGTACGTGTCGTCGCCGACACTCTCTTGACCTACGAGGCGCTACACACGTACATGTACATCATCCAAATTGAGGTAGTTCTTAACTCTCGCCCTCTAACCCCTCTTTCCTACGATACTGAAGACCTATCTTCTCTTACGCCCGCCCACTTCCTCATCGGAAGCTCTTTAATAGACGTACCCGAAACCGACCGGGACCAGCTATTCTCGCACGCCTTTCCATCTAGTAACACGTGCAAAAGCTTAAACAAAGCTTTTATGTTCTGTATAATTTCGGTCCTATCTTCTTTCGTGACTAAGTTTCTCTTAACTTGAAACGATACACACACACACACAAATTTAGTTAACAAAATACGCGGTACACTACTTGCAGTAATTATTCATTGTTTTCCTTTTATCTTAAGTGTATATAATTGTTATTTGTGTATTTATCAGATATCGAACGTAAGAAAACAATGTTTAAAATGAATGATAGTTCGTAAGAAAAATATAAATGATATCTATATCTTTTTTCTGATTAATTTCGTGGAAATTTTCTTTATATATTTACTTTTCGACAAAGACATCAAGTGATAAAATATTTTCTAACGTGTTACATTATTATACAGGGTATTTTAGCTAAAGGAGGCCGCCTACAAGATACATAACATTATACTATTATATATATTTACTATATTTCTATATATATTTATATATATATATATACATATAAACTATATTTACTATATATATACGTATAAACTATATATACATATATATAGTTCCAAATAGCATGATATCGATTATTATTGGTCTCTAACGATTGTATTAATAAGTGTATGTTTTTATGTGTATGTGTATTGTATATAACGTGTTATCAGATAATCTTTTTTTCTTCTTTTTTTTCCGTTTCTTTCTCTTCTTTTATTTTCATCGACCGTCATCGGTTTTCGATATGAAGATTGTGGTTTAAAACTGTACCTCAATTGATTTGCTCGTCCCGTCGAAAACGAACAATTAACAGACGAAATTTTAGACGTTGCGATTACGTAGGAAGCATCAAATTTCTGAGTACTTGCGTTAATGCATGAAATCCAACACGTAAGAGCGAGTGGGTGCTTTGGATGCATTTAACCGGGAATTTTCGATAGGAGGATTTCATGTCGCATAATATAACTCTACGGATAACACATTAGGTTGTCTGTCAATATAACAATGTTCGTTCGTAGTAATATCCGAACTACCGGAACTATAACAATTGTATATATGTATCAATAATTTTTTACGTATCGTTCGTTTCGAAATAGATTTTTTCCTCTTCCTTCATTTTCTGTTTGATTTTTTGTATAGATTTTTCTTTTTCTTTTCCTTTTTTCGTTAATGTTTTACATATTTACTGAACCCTTTTGACTCTTATCAAATGAAAGTGCACGAATTTATTGAGCTATGCTAACGAACTCAACGACAATGTCAATCCAGAAATTTGTATGTAACTAATCCGTAATCTATCACTGTCTTGTTTTTTTTTTTCTTTATATATATGTTCGTTCATTTATTAGTTCGTGTTATATGAAAACATCAACTACCTTAGAGTGAAATTTTCTACTTTTTTATTTTCTTTCTCTTCGTCCAACATGAACGAAATCAATTGCATTTGCGTGATATTCCAAAAGAAAATTATTACCGTCAGTATATGTATTTTTACGGACTATCATGAAAAAAAAAAAAAAAAAAAAAAAAAAAAAAAAAAACAAAGAAAGATGAATACCCAGAAGGTACTTTCTGTATTTTATTTTATTTTATGTTTCACTTTACGTATTTATATCGACGCGATTGAGTAAAGTTCAATTGTATTATAAAATCTGTATCAACAAAATTATAATCATTAATTAAATTAAGCACGATCAGTTTAAGAGCACCTTGTAGCTTAGATCCATCTTTTGTATATACATCAGCCATTTTCTCTCTCTCTCTCTTTCTCATTTTATAGAATTTCTTCTAAAACAGAGAAAGAGAGCAAGAGGGAGAGAGAGAGAAGATAGTATCTGAAAGATTGAGTTTAGATCACGTGGTTTCCCGACGAAAACTGGATGCAGATTTACTTTTACACTCACACACGTATACTTTGTACCCATCAAACACAATACCATGAAAGATCTATTTATCCTATATGAATATTTATACTATATCTATGTGCATATATGTATACGTTTGGAAATATAAAATATATCTGAATATATATATATAAAATAGGACACTATCAAAGATTAATCTATTATGTATAATATATGTACAATAATTTAACAAAAGGTCACGTTTACAGATATTCGAATTAGAGAGAAAAAGACAGTAAATAATTGACATCTTAAGTCGTTTCTCTTTTTTTTATTTTAGGTAAGCCTTGTAAATAGAACTTAAACAAAAAAAATAAAGAAAATCTCTTTTTTGTTTTTAAAGAAACTCAATTTTGTTATTATTCGCACCCTCTCATATAAAAATCAAT
Organism: Dolichovespula media; assembly: GCA_911387685.1. Lineage (NCBI taxonomy): Eukaryota > Metazoa > Arthropoda > Insecta > Hymenoptera > Vespidae > Dolichovespula > Dolichovespula media. The sequence goes on from OU426857.1 coordinate 7,850,552, forward strand.
ATATATATATATATATACATATTTATATGCACAAATGCATGTGCATTAGTCCTAAGCGAAATGCGAGTGCCAACACACCTGGCGCACGCGATCGTGCTCTGTCAAACACTTCATATTCTTTGTGTCGTTCGGCATAATAAAATATCCCGAATAGTTCCTTCCCTTATCTTTCCTTAAAAAAAACTTTCCTTAAACCAATAACTGTCAAATATGTGAATATAGATACTCCAAAAAGGCTTTGCATTGAATATGGGGCCTGTCAATATCTTTTGTTATCTCATTATTTCATTTAATTGCTTTGTATGTCACTTGTTACATATTTTTTCTTCAATATATAAACTGCACCTGGTCCTAATATTCTTCAACCAACTTTATAAATGTTTGATATAATCTTTTGCTTCTTATGTTCCTGTTTAATAGTCCTTTTAAAAGTTGTATTAAAGTCTCTCTTGAATTAATAAAGACCTTGCTCTTTTTTTGGATGGATAACTTAGAAAAGATCTTCTGAAAAAATGACAAAAGTTTTACATTTATTATCTTTAATGATGTTCGATATTAGGAATAATATACAAAGATGACTAATAAAAAAAAAGTAGTAATATCAAGTATAATTTTTTTTCTAAAAGTTTATAATTATTTAAAGAAGAACGATTACCTTACAATTAACGGAAAAATAGCGTTTTGTTTATATCTAATAATTCGCGATATTATAAGTAAAATATTATTTTATGAAATATACATACAGTGACTCACGAAAGTATTTGAACACTCGCCATAAAATAATATATTAATTATAATAAGTATATTATAGAAAACTTACCGAAATATTATTAACATTGGATGGAGGTATGACTCCCTAAATTATACATGTATAGTTTCAAGCAAATCGAAATACATATACAATAGTTATGATTTATTTCTTACAAACGTAACAATCGTTTTTACGATTGGTGTATAAATCCATTACTGCATATTGTACAACTACATTGAATATTTGTCTTATTTTTAGAGAGTCCTGATCCTCGCAATGTCAAATATACTTCTAAGATCAACATTCGTATTGGTACGTATGTACGTTGCACAAGTTAAGTAAGTTGATTGATAAATGGTATTCAGGATTTCAAAAGCACATTCCATACAGGAGATATAAACTTTATGGATGTTTCTAATATCAGTCTTTGCTGCAGCGCCTTCGCCGCAAATTGATCTCATAGACAAGAACTAATCTGAAATGTGTTGTCAGTAAATAGAGTAAGATAACGAATGTAAGAGCGAGTGAGACAGATAATAGCGCTAGGGAGGGCCAGCGCGCAACGCTTGCTATATGCTCATCCATTGTTATGAATGCTTACGCACGCGTTGTTAATATTTTAACATAAAAATAGAAAAAGATCAAAATGGGAATAAGGTGTTGTGTGCTCAATTGTAAATCAAAATATGCCATGTAATCGCACAGTTTTGCAAAAGATTCACAGCTCCGTGAGAAGTGGATGAAAAACTTAATTTTGAAACCATATAAAGAAAGCGATGTTAAACAACTTTGAGTGTGTTACAAAAATTTTAAAGAAAGTGATTACAGTGCGAAAAGAATTATAAACAGAATTAAACATAAAAATAAAATTAAGAAAGTAATATTAAATGGAGAAATATACGAGGACCAAAGGGATAGAACTATAAAAGTAAGAGAAAATTTAGTAAACGTGATGTTAAGAAGTAATGATGTTGTACCACAGGTACGTAATTCTATATCCTTCTTACAGTTTTCTTATTTTTATAATATTTTGTACGTACATGTTGTTAATATTATTTCTATATTTCTACTTTATATACATCTTGTACAGGAAAGACAATATTTAGTAGATGAGAAAATGATTTGCATTGCGATTTACCGCAATAAAAGTATTTTATTACAGGTACGGTAAAAATAAATGATATAAATAATAATGACTTTGTCAAAAAATGCCACTTCAACAAAAGAAGTATATTTTTTTGATGATTTATTTGACTTGGTCCAATGGAAATATTGTCCAAGGACTTAGCAGCATTATCACACAAAATAATGAACATTGAGATTTTGGCAAAAAGCATTACAAACATTATATGATATGGAATTTGTCGAGAAAAACAGCTACAATTCTTTAACAAGAAGTAAAGCATAATGTTTGAATGATTGGAGACAAACAATACGAAGAGCCCAATGTTTATGGAAAATGCTTAAAAATTGCAGATTTACAAAACTAAATTTGAAATACTTGAACCAAGATGCTGCAGAAAATTTTTTCCGTCAAATTAGAGATCATGGACATTGGAACAATAATCATATACCACCATACTTATTCAGCACGTAGTTTAAAGCATTGTTAACATGTAATCTGACTTCAAAGCACTCCATATTAGTAAACTCTGCTGAAGACGAAACCAACTTTTTACCTTTGTTAACTGAAAAATGCATACAGAAATAATAGAAAGTAGTGAGAACAATGAAACAACAACAATGGAATGTGAAGAAGCCACTATTAGCCACGAATTTTGTATATAAACACGAATAATATAATTAATAAAATTAAGAAGAGAGGATCCAAATAGAGTGCGCTCAATGCACTGCGATATTGGAAGATAAAAATATCACAGAAACGCTAAGGCATGCCATAGAAATGGCCGAACAGCAATTTTACATTATTTGTCATAATATAGAAATTAAAATAAACTTATAAAAATATTAAGTGAAGAAGCATTGTCTACAGTACATTTTTACTGACTGACGCGCACAATATTGTGCTTAACACTCTTGCACATTATTTTATTGTAGAATGGTGCAATTCCATAAATGAAACCTTGCAGAAAAAAATAAAATATAAATCCAAACATGATTATATGTATTTCCAAGGAAATATAATGTCATTAGAATATAGCAGAAAAAATGTTAAACAAATGATTATATAACCTACATACATATAAATATACATAATATTGTAATGTAAGATTTACATATCATAATTTTTTGTAACATAATAATAAAAAGATGTTATTTAAAAAATAAATAACGTGTTACATTCTTTTTTACTTTCTTTTTAATTACAAGTTAAGCAAATAAATATTTCATATTTAATATGCATATGTATATATATATATATATAGCAGGAGCTGGCGCTACTGGCGCTTTTATCTATCTCGCTCGTTCCTCCATTCGCTATCTCACTCTACTTACCTCCGATTTAAGAGTAGTTCTTGGTTATTAGAGGAATCATAAGCGAGGGCGTTGCGAACATTGGAACCTACAAATGTATATCGAGGTTTATATACCCTGATCTTATATATGAATATATTCAAGAGACAAATGTGAAGCAAGTGACGTGCTAAGCAATTAAACAATAATTATATTATTTAATAATAAATTAAATAATGAGGTAACAAGAGATAGTGAGGTGACTCATTTTCAATGGAAGGACTTTTTGGAGTATCTATATCTACGCATTTGGCAGTTATTGATTTCTGTGTCAGTAAGTATGAAAATATTGATAACAAGTGTAGGCATAAGAATTTCTATACAAATATTTGATTGTGCTATTTCTGTAATATTGTTATTGCCTCAACTGACAGCTACAATGTTATCATGTATGCCGACAATTATATTTATTGAAAAAGCTTGCGTATGTTGTCTACAGAATCACAAAAACAAATTACAAAAGTTACGGCTGTTTGCGAAAAAGCTATCCAAAATATCCGAACGGTATACTAACGATTACACTATACTTTCAAATTTACTCAAGTGCTATACCAATGTAACGTAACGTTAACACGTTGGCTGTCACGTGAAAATCAATCGTTTTATGATTTATTCTAAGCATATAATGGCAAAATAATAATAATAAAATATGGTTATATAGGAAAACATTCTTACCCATGGGCCAAGAATGTTATTTCAAAGTATTACTCTAATTAACGATGATTTCTTTTTACAGGTAAGAGCGTTGGCAGTAGAAAATCGTGAAACAGAAGTATTTTCTAAAGAAGTTGAATATGCATCTGAGTCATATGAAAATATAGGATTTGGTGTTCGTTTATTTCAAGCAGGAACAAATTTGATTTGAAATGGTAATTCGCTTTGTACATTGTACTTTGTTGGTACTTTAATGTCAATTGGGCCATCTTATGATATTCTTGATGGCAACCAAATAGTTCAAATATCTCTCTCTCTCTCTCTCTAAATTATCTTTACTGTTTGGAACGTAGAGGAAATGTATATAGGGCAAAATACATACTACAATATACTGAAATGTATACATATGTATATAATAAATACATGAGTATACAGGCACACACTAATAAACTACTAAAGATAACCTTTTTTTTTATTCAATAATATGTATATTCTTTTTAACACACTCAACGAAAGATAACATTTTATTATTCACTTTTATGTACATATTTATATAGATATACATATACGTATTTGTTGTAGCACGAGAGAGCAAAGTTGAACAGCGAGAGTTTACGCTACGCACCGTAACGAGCCGTTTGAAGTCGCAGCGACCCACCTTGCAGCCGCCGGACTTGCCATGAGCCTTCGGAATCGTAGCAACTATTCCTTCAGCCCTTAGAGCTACAACGAGTCGTCTGAAACCGCAGTAACAAGGCCTGCAGCAGTCCGAATCATCGACCTGGTGCCACTTATCCTGTCAAGTAAGGTCGTTTTATTTTTGAGCTTCTTCTCCTGCTCCTATCTTATCCACAATGCAAGCCTCAAATGCGGAAATTCTCCTTGAGTTAACATCAAAACGGCGGATTTTCAAAGGTCAGCTTACGCGTTTTAAAGATGCCATCGAAGCATGTCGTTCCTCGGATGATATGTTCAAATTGAAATGTAAGATTGAGGATATTAAGGAAATTTTCGCTGCCTATACGGAAGTCGAAGCTAAGTTATTAAGTCGTATCGAAGACTTTGATCTGGACGAAAAATTGGATATCGACGACGATTATTCGGAAGCCTTAATTTACGCGAGAAGATTATTCGAAGAGGCGGAATCGCCAATGTTCGCATCCGCTACATCGCTCGTAACACCTTCCAATCTAGACGACAGAAGTCGCAGCGACCCAGATTCGGGATCGGATTTGGCGCAGATCGCGTTGCCGGAGGTCGCGTTGCCGACTTTCAGTGGTCAGCATGAGGATTGGCTTGCTTTCGCGAACCAATTTAGAACGTCCGTCCACGATAATCCGATTTTAGATGATTGCCAACGACTGAATTCTTTAAAATCATGCTTAAAGGGTGTGCCCGCGACACTCATATCTTCGATATCTATTACCGCCGCCAACTACGCTCTCGCTTGGTCCATCTTGGACAAATATTATAATCGGCCTAAGCTGATCGTGGAAAAACATTTGAAAGCGATATGTGACCTGCCTAAAATGCGAAAGGCATCTTACGAAGAACTTGCTCGCTTCGCGAACATCCTGGAGACGAATTCGAGCGAAGTAAGGTTATTAGGGCAGGCTACCTACGACACTTTATTAATTCATTTTATGACAGCACGACTTGACAATGATACTCGCTTGAAATGGTGTGAGGATCCTCGAGCGAACGGATTCCCCACCGAGGAACAATTCTTGAAATTTTTGCACGAAAGAAGAGACGTCCTCTTCCAGATGAGCTCAGGCTCGGCCTTGACTAGTGAGTCGAAACCGGTCGGGACCACTTCAAGAAATGTTTCGAATAAAAGAGGGAACTCATCGTCTCATACGTCTCGTAATCAGCAATATAACTATCAAAGACGCGGAAACGTTCGAAATTCGCGCGCTCCATCGCTCCATCGCTCCATCCCCGCCGCCGTTAAAAAGGTTTGCCCCATTTGCAAGTCAAGACACGATGCATACCGGTGCGCTCAAATACTTCAGTCGTCCGTCGAAAAACGCCTGGACCTAGTCAAAAGGGCCAATCTATGTATAAAATGTATGCGGCCCAATCACGAAGCGAGGGATTGCAGGTTCAGGAACTGCCGTCGTTGCAAATTACCGCACAACACCTTGCTACACGTTGACCGCAAATATTAGAAAATCTTATGGCGTGAAAATTGATCCTCACCCATAAAAACCTACGAACTGAGAACACTGTGATGTACGAAACTCCTTCGGCGTCATTTCTAGCTATCCGCGCTTTACATCAACTAGTCGATGACGAACGATCAATATGTTCTGAAGCGGCCGACATCATTAAGCGAGATTTCTATGTCGAAGATATGATAACGGGAACACGCACGTACGACGAAGCCTTTAGAATAAGGGACGGGCTAATTGATATCACGCACAAGGGCGTTCTTAACCTGCGACAATGGGTCTCAAACAACAAAGGTTTACTCGCGGATCTTACCAAACTGTCAACTGACACTCATATTCGTTTGGACTTGGAGGAAACCACCCCTCAACTCTCGGGGTAGGCTGGGATCCTCTACGTGACGATCTCGTTTACTCGATCAAACTCGATGATCCCACCGTACTCGTTACCAAACGCATTACTCTGTCGCGCATCGCGAAACTGTTCGATCCGTTCGATCTTCTCGGTCCTTTTCGATCGTGAGGGCCAATGTCATAACGCAGCAGTTATGGCTAAGCCGAGTAGGATGGGACGATCAGGTTCCCGACGAAATCGGCGTATCCTGGATCGCGCTTCGTGACCAATTACCTTTCCTAAACGGACTACGCATACCATGGCAAACCATCATGTCTGAATACTCGTTTCTGCAGCTTCACGGATTTTGCGACACGAGCGAAAGGGCTTACTGCTTTTTTCGCGTGTCTCATCTATCAAAACCTTGACTATACCACAAGGCTCGAATTGATCGCCGCACTCTTACTCGTTCGCTTACGCAATGCGGTCAGAAGAGCGTTATCGAGCGTAATTTTAACAAGACGACCTTCTGGTCAGACTCGACCATCTGTCTTACTTGGATCGGCATCTCCCCTCACATACTGCAAACTTTCGTGGCTAACTGGATCGCGGAGATTAGAAGTATGGAGATGCCGCACCGGTGGCGACACCTGGGCTCATTAAACAACCCGGCGGATCTCATATCTCGTGATATGTCGCCGTCCAAGACCCACGATTCCCGAGCATATCATCGGTGACTTGCCATGGCATCGTATCACAAGCAATCGGCCATTTTTTATTGCAGGCGTCGGACTATTGTGGCCCGTACATCAAAGAATGACGCCACCGAAACCGCAATAAACTCAAAACATACGTCGCGGTCTTCGTCTACTTCGTAACACGCGTTATACACTTGGAATTAGTCAGTGACCTTACGACTGAAGCTTTCCTCGCTTCTTTAAAACACTATGTCGCACTCCAAGGAAAATCTTGGCATCTCTACTTGGACAACGCGAAGAATTTCATCGATGCTGACCGCGAATTGCGCGGACTTGTGGAAGTCATGAAAGCTTCTACAGAAAATAACGCAATACATCGATACTTAAATGAACATGGCGCGAGGTGGCATTTCATTCCTCCGAAATCGCTACATTTCGATGGGCTCTTTGGGAACCCGGTGTAAAAGAGTTCAAGCGACAATTCGTACGTGTCGTCGCCGACACTCTCTTGACCTACGAGGCGCTACACACGTACATGTACATCATCCAAATTGAGGTAGTTCTTAACTCTCGCCCTCTAACCCCTCTTTCCTACGATACTGAAGACCTATCTTCTCTTATGCCCGCCCACTTCCTCATCGGAAGCTCTTTAATAGACGTACCCGAAACCGACCGGGACCAGCTATTCTCGCACGCCTTTCCATCTAGTAACACGTGCAAAAGCTTAAACGAAGCTTTTATGTTCTGTATAATTTCGGTCCTATCTTCTTTCGTGACTAAGTTTCTCTTAACTTGAAACGATACACACACACACACAAATTTAGTTAACAAAATACGCGGTACACTACTTGCAGTAATTATTCATTGTTTTCCTTTTATCTTAAGTGTATATAATTGTTATTTGTGTATTTATCAGATATCGAACGTAAGAAAACAATGTTTAAAATGAATGATAGTTCGTAAGAAAAATATAAATGATATCTATATCTTTTTTCTGATTAATTTCGTGGAAATTTTCTTTATATATTTACTTTTCGACAAAGACATCAAGTGATAAAATATTTTCTAACGTGTTACATTATTATACAGGGTATTTTAGCTAAAGGAGGCCGCCTACAAGATACATAACATTATACTATTATATATATTTACTATATTTCTATATATATTTATATATATATATATACATATAAACTATATTTACTATATATATACGTATAAACTATATATACATATATATAGTTCCAAATAGCATGATATCGATTATTATTGGTCTCTAACGATTGTATTAATAAGTGTATGTTTTTATGTGTATGTGTATTGTATATAACGTGTTATCAGATAATCTTTTTTTCTTCTTTTTTTTTCCGTTTCTTTCTCTTCTTTTATTTTCATCGACCGTCATCGGTTTTCGATATGAAGATTGTGGTTTAAAACTGTACCTCAATTGATTTGCTCGTCCCGTCGAAAACGAACAATTAACAGACGAAATTTTAGACGTTGCGATTACGTAGGAAGCATCAAATTTCTGAGTACTTGCGTTAATGCATGAAATCCAACACGTAAGAGCGAGTGGGTGCTTTGGATGCATTTAACCGGGAATTTTCGATAGGAGGATTTCATGTCGCATAATATAACTCTACGGATAACACATTAGGTTGTCTGTCAATATAACAATGTTCGTTCGTAGTAATATCCGAACTACCGGAACTATAACAATTGTATATATGTATCAATAATTTTTTACGTATCGTTCGTTTCGAAATAGATTTTTTCCTCTTCCTTCATTTTCTGTTTGATTTTTTGTATAGATTTTTCTTTTTCTTTTCCTTTTTTTGTTAATGTTTTACATATTTACTGAACCCTTTTGACTCTTATCAAATGAAAGTGCACGAATTTATTGAGCTATGCTAACGAACTCAACGACAATGTCAATCCAGAAATTTGTATGTAACTAATCCGTAATCTATCACTGTCTTGTTTTTTTTTTTCTTTATATATATGTTCGTTCATTTATTAGTTCGTGTTATATGAAAACATCAACTACCTTAGAGTGAAATTTTCTACTTTTTTATTTTCTTTCTCTTCGTCCAACATGAACGAAATCAATTGCATTTGCGTGATATTCCAAAAGAAAAATATTACCGTCAGTATATGTATTTTTACGGACTATCATGAAAAAAAAAAAAAAAAAAAAAAAGAAAAAAAAAACAAAGAAAGATGAATACCCAGAAGGTACTTTCTGTATTTTATTTTATTTTATGTTTCACTTTACGTATTTATATCGACGCGATTGAGTAAAGTTCAATTGTATTATAAAATCTGTATCAACAAAATTATAATCATTAATTAAATTAAGCACGATCAGTTTAAGAGCACCTTGTAGCTTAGATCCATCTTTTGTATATACATCAGCCATTTTCTCTCTCTCTCTCTCTCTCTTTCTCATTTTATAGAATTTCTTCTAAAACAGAGAAAGAGAGCAAGAGGGAGAGAGAGAGAAGATAGTATCTGAAAGATTGAGTTTAGATCACGTGGTTTCCCGACGAAAACTGGATGCAGATTTACTTTTACACTCACACACGTATACTTTGTACCCATCAAACACAATACCATGAAAGATCTATTTATCCTATATGAATATTTATACTATATCTATGTGCATATATGTATACGTTTGGAAATATAAAATATATCTGAATATATATATATAAAATAGGACACTATCAAAGATTAATCTATTATGTATAATATATGTACAATAATTTAACAAAAGGTCACGTTTACAGATATTCGAATTAGAGAGAAAAAGACAGTAAATAATTGACATCTTAAGTCGTTTCTCTTTTTTTTATTTTAGGTAAGCCTTGTAAATAGAACTTAAACAAAAAAATAAAGAAAATCTCTTTTTTGTTTTTAAAGAAACTCAATTTTGTTATTATTCGCACCCTCTCATATAAAAATCAATATATATATATATATATATATATATTTATATGCACAAATGCATGTGCATTAGTCCTAAGCGAAATGCGAGTGCCAACACACCTGGCGCACGCGATCGTGCTCTGTCAAACACTTCATATTCTTTGTGTCGTTCGGCATAATAAAATATCTCGAATAGTTCCTTCCCTTATCTTTCCTTAAAAAAAACTTTCCTTAAACCAATAACTGTCAAATATGTGAATATAGATACTCCAAAAAGGCTTTGCATTGAATATGGGGCCTGTCAATATCTTTTGTTATCTCATTATTTCATTTAATTGCTTTGTATGTCACTTGTTACATATTTTTTCTTCAATATATAAACTGCACCTGGTCCTAATATTCTCCAACCAACTTTATAAATGTTTGATATAATCTTTTGCTTCTTATGTTCCTGTTTAATAGTCCTTTTAAAAGTTGTATTAAAGTCTCTCTTGAATTAATAAAGACCTTGCTCTTTTTTTGGATGGATAACTTAGAAAAGATCTTCTGAAAAAATGACAAAAGTTTTACATTTATTATCTTTAATGATGTTCGATATTAGGAATAATATACAAAGATGACTAATAAAAAAAAAGTAGTAATATCAAGTATAATTTTTTTTCTAAAAGTTTATAATTATTTAAAGAAGAACGATTACCTTACAATTAACGGAAAAATAGCGTTTTGTTTATATCTAATAATTCGCGATATTATAAGTAAAATATTATTTTATGAAATATACATACAGTGACTCACGAAAGTATTTGAACACTCGCCATAAAATAATATATTAATTATAATAAGTATATTATAGAAAACTTACCGAAATATTATTAACATTGGATGGAGGTATGACTCCCTAAATTATACATGTATAGTTTCAAGCAAATCGAAATACATATACAATAGTTATGATTTATTTCTTACAAACGTAACAATCGTTTTTACGATTGGTGTATAAATCCATTACTGCATATTGTACAACTACATTGAATATTTGTCTTATTTTTAGAGAGTCCTGATCCTCGCAATGTCAAATATACTTCTAAGATCAACATTCGTATTGGTACGTATGTACGTTGCACAAGTTAAGTAAGTTGATTGATAAATGGTATTCAGGATTTCAAAAGCACATTCCATACAGGAGATATAAACTTTATGGATGTTTCTAATATCAGTCTTTGCTGCAGCGCCTTCGCCGCAAATTGATCTCATAGACAAGAACTAATCTGAAATGTGTTGTCAGTAAATAGAGTAAGATAACGAATGTAAGAGCGAGTGAGACAGATAATAGCGCTAGGGAGGGCCAGCGCGCAACGCTTGCTATATGCTCATCCATTGTTATGAATGCTTACGCACGCGTTGTTAATATTTTAACATAAAAATAGAAAAAGATCAAAATGGGAATAAGGTGTTGTGTGCTCAATTGTAAATCAAAATATGCCATGTAATCGCACAGTTTTGCAAAAGATTCACAGCTCCGTGAGAAGTGGATGAAAAACTTAATTTTGAAACCATATAAAGAAAGCGATGTTAAACAACTTTGAGTGTGTTACAAAAATTTTAAAGAAAGTGATTACAGTGCGAAAAGAATTATAAACAGAATTAAACATAAAAATAAAATTAAGAAAGTAATATTAAATGGAGAAATATACGAGGACCAAAGGGATAGAACTATAAAAGTAAGAGAAAATTTAGTAAACGTGATGTTAAGAAGTAATGATGTTGTACCACAGGTACGTAATTCTATATCCTTCTTACAGTTTTCTTATTTTTATAATATTTTGTACGTACATGTTGTTAATATTATTTCTATATTTCTACTTTATATACATCTTGTACAGGAAAGACAATATTTAGTAGATGAGAAAATGATTTGCATTGCGATTTACCGCAATAAAAGTATTTTATTACAGGTACGGTAAAAATAAATGATATAAATAATAATGACTTTATCAAAAAATGCCACTTCAACAAAAGAAGTATATTTTTTTGATGATTTATTTGACTTGGTCCAATGGAAATATTGTCCAAGGACTTAGCAGCATTATCACACAAAATAATGGACATTGAGATTTTGGCAAAAAGCATTACAAACATTATATGATATGGAATTTGTCGAGAAAAACAGCTACAATTCTTTAACAAGAAGTAAAGCGTAATGTTTGAATGATTGGAGACAAACAATACGAAGAGCCCAATGTTTATGGAAAATGCTTAAAAATTGCAGATTTACAAAACTAAATTTGAAATACTTGAACCAAGATGCTGCAGAAAATTTTTTCCGTCAAATTAGAGATCATGGACATTGGAACAATAATCATATACCACCATACTTATTCAGCACGTAGTTTAAAGCATTGTTAACATGTAATCTGACTTCAAAGCACTCCATATTAGTAAACTCTGCTGAAGACGAAACCAACTTTTTACCTTTGTTAACTGAAAAATGCATACAGAAATAATAGAAAGTAGTGAGAACAATGAAACAACAACAATGGAATGTGAAGAAGCCACTATTAGCCACGAATTTTGTATATAAACACGAATAATATAATTAATAAAATTAAGAAGAGAGGATCCAAATAGAGTGCGCTCAATGCACTGCGATATTGGAAGATAAAAATATCACAGAAACGCTAAGGCATGCCATAGAAATGGCCGAACAGCAATTTTACATTATTTGTCATAATATAGAAATTAAAATAAACTTATAAAAATATTAAGTGAAGAAGCATTGTCTACAGTACATTTTTACTGACTGACGCGCACAATATTGTGCTTAACACTCTTGCACATTATTTTATTGTAGAATGGTGCAATTCCATAAATGAAACCTTGCAGAAAAAAATAAAATATAAATCCAAACATGATTATATGTATTTCCAAGGAAATATAATGTCATTAGAATATAGCAGAAAAAATGTTAAACAAATGATTATATAACCTACATACATATAAATATAAATAATATTGTAATGTAAGATTTACATATCATAATTTTTTGTAACATAATAATAAAAAGATGTTATTTAAAAAATAAATAACGTGTTACATTCTTTTTTACTTTCTTTTTAATTACAAGTTAAGCAAATAAATATTTCATATTTAATATGCATATGTATATATATATATAGCAGGAGCTGGCGCTACTGGCGCTTTTATCTATCTCGCTCGTTCCTCCATTCGCTATCTCACTCTACTTACCTCCGATTTAAGAGTAGTTCTTGGTTATTAGAGGAATCATAAGCGAGGGCGTTGCGAACATTGGAACCTACAAATGTATATCGAGGTTTATATACCCTGATCTTATATATGAATATATTCAAGAGACAAATGTGAAGCAAGTGACGTGCTAAGCAATTAAACAATAATTATATTATTTAATAATAAATTAAATAATGAGGTAACAAGAGATAGTGAGGTGACTCATTTTCAATGGAAGGACTTTTTGGAGTATCTATATCTACGCATTTGGCAGTTATTGATTTCTGTGTCAGTAAGTATGAAAATATTGATAACAAGTGTAGGCATAAGAATTTCTATACAAATATTTGATTGTGCTATTTCTGTAATATTGTTATTGCCTCAACTGACAGCTACAATGTTATCATGTATGCCGAGAATTATATTTATTGAAAAAGCTTGCGTATGTTGTCTACAGAATCACAAAAACAAATTACAAAAGTTACGGCTGTTTGCGAAAAAGCTATCCAAAATATCCGAACGGTATACTAACGATTACACTATACTTTCAAATTTACTCAAGTGCTATACCAATGTAACGTAACGTTAACACGTTGGCTGTCACGTGAAAATCAATCGTTTTATGATTTATTCTAAGCATATAATGGCAAAATAATAATAATAAAATATGGTTATATAGGAAAACATTCTTACCCATGGGCCAAGAATGTTATTTCAAAGTATTACTCTAATTAACGATGATTTCTTTTTACAGGTAAGAGCGTTGGCAGTAGAAAATCGTGAAACAGAAGTATTTTCTAAAGAAGTTGAATATGCATCTGAGTCATATGAAAATATAGGATTTGGTGTTCGTTTATTTCAAGCAGGAACAAATTTGATTTGAAATGGTAATTCGCTTTGTACATTGTACTTTGTTGGTACTTTAATGTCAATTGGGCCATCTTATGATATTCTTGATGGCAACCAAATAGTTCAAATATCTCTCTCTCTCTCTCTCTAAATTATCTTTACTGTTTGGAACGTAGAAGAAATGTATATAGGGCAAAATACATACTACAATATACTGAAATGTATACATATGTATATAATAAATACATGAGTATACAGGCACACACTAATAAACTACTAAAGATAACCTTTTTTTTTATTCAATAATATGTATATTCTTTTTAACACACTCAACGAAAGATAACATTTTATTATTCACTTTTATGTACATATTTATATAGATATACATATACGTATTTGTTGTAGCACGAGAGAGCAAAGTTGAACAGCGAGAGTTTACGCTACGCACCGTAACGAGCCGTTTGAAGTCGCAGCGACCCACCTTGCAGCCGCCGGACTTGCCATGAGCCTTCGGAATCGTAGCAACTATTCCTTCAGCCCTTAGAGCTACAACGAGTCGTCTGAAACCGCAGTAACAAGGCCTGCAGCAGTCCGAATCATCGACCTGGTGCCACTTATCCTGTCAAGTAAGGTCGTTTTATTTTTGAGCTTCTTCTCCTGCTCCTATCTTATCCACAATGCAAGCCTCAAATGCGGAAATTCTCCTTGAGTTAACATCAAAACGGCGGATTTTCAAAGGTCAGCTTACGCGTTTTAAAGATGCCATCGAAGCATGTCGTTCCTCGGATGATATGTTCAAATTGAAATGTAAGATTGAGGATATTAAGGAAATTTTCGCTGCCTATACGGAAGTCGAAGCTAAGTTATTAAGTCGTATCGAAGACTTTGATCTGGACGAAAAATTGGATATCGACGACGATTATTCGGAAGCCTTAATTTACGCGAGAAGATTAGTCGAAGAGGTGGAATCGCCAATGTTCGCATCCGCTACATCGCTCGTAACACCTTCCAATCTAGACGACAGAAGTCGCAGCGACCCAGATTCGGGATCGGATTTGGCGCAGATCGCGTTGCCGGAGGTCGCGTTGCCGACTTTCAGTGGTCAGCATGAGGATTGGCTTGCTTTCGCGAACCAATTTAGAACGTCCGTCCACGATAATCCGATTTTAGATGATTGCCAACGACTGAATTATTTAAAATCATGCTTAAAGGGTGTGCCCGCGACACTCATATCTTCGATATCTATTACCGCCGCCAACTACGCTCTCGCTTGGTCCATCTTGGACAAATATTATAATCGGCCTAAGCTGATCGTGGAAAAACATTTGAAAGCGATATGTGACCTGCCTAAAATGCGAAAGGCATCTTACGAAGAACTTGCTCGCTTCGCGAACATCCTGGAGACGAATTCGAGCGGCGTGAGGTTATTAGGGCAGGCTACCTACGACACTTTATTAATTCATTTTATGACAGCACGACTTGACAATGATACTCGCTTGAAATGGTGTGAGGATCCTCGAGCGAACGGATTCCCCACCGAGGAACAATTCTTGCAATATTTGCACGAAAGAAGAGACGTCCTCTTCCAGATGAGCTCAGGCTCGGCCTTGACTAGTGAGTCGAAACCGGTCGGGACCACTTCAAGAAATGTTTCGAATAAAAGAGGGAACTCATCGTCTCATACGTCTCGTAATCAGCAATATAACTATCAAAGACGCGGAAACGTTCGAAATTCGCGCGCTCCATCGCTCCATCGCTCCATCCCCGCCGCCGTTAAAAAGGTTTGCCCCATTTGCAAGTCAAGACACGATGCATACCGGTGCGCTCAAATACTTCAGTCGTCCGTCGAAAAACGCCTGGACCTAGTCAAAAGGGCCAATCTATGTATAAAATGTATGCGGCCCAATCACGAAGCGAGGGATTGCAGGTTCAGGAACTGCCGTCGTTGCAAATTACCGCACAACACCTTGCTACACGTTGACCGCAAATATTAGAAAATCTTATGGCGTGAAAATTGATCCTCACCCATAAAAACCTACGAACTGAGAACACTGTGACGTACGAAACTCCTTCGGCGTCATTTCTAGCTATCCGCGCTTTACATCAACTAGTCGATGACGAACGATCAATATGTTCTGAAGCGGCCGACATCATTAAGCGAGATTTCTATGTCGAAGATATGATAACGGGAACACGCACGTACGACGAAGCCTTTAGAATAAGGGACGGGCTAATTGATATCACGCACAAGGGCGTTCTTAACCTGCGACAATGGGCCTCAAACAACAAAGGTTTACTCGCGGATCTTACCAAACTGTCAACTGACACTCATATTCGTTTGGACTTGGAGGAAACCACCCCTCAACTCTCGGGGTAGGCTGGGATCCTCTACGTGACGATCTCGTTTACTCGATCAAACTCGATGATCCCACCGTACTCGTTACCAAACGCATTACTCTGTCGCGCATCGCGAAACTGTTCGATCCGTTCGATCTTCTCGGTCCTTTTCGATCGTGAGGGCCAATGTCATAACGCAGCAGTTATGGCTAAGCCGAGTAGGATGGGACGATCAGGTTCCCGACGAAATCGGCGTATCCTGGATCGCGCTTCGTGACCAATTACCTTTCCTAAACGGACTACGCATACCATGGCAAACCATCATGTCTGAATACTCGTTTCTGCAGCTTCACGGATTTTGCGACACGAGCGAAAGGGCTTACTGCTTTTTTCGCGTGTCTCATCTATCAAAACCTTGACTATACCACAAGGCTCGAATTGATCGCCGCACTCTTACTCGTTCGCTTACGCAATGCGGTCAGAAGAGCGTTATCGAGCGTAATTTTAACAAGACGACCTTCTGGTCAGACTCGACCATCTGTCTTACTTGGATCGGCATCTCCCCTCACATACTGCAAACTTTCGTGGCTAACTGGATCGCGGAGATTAGAAGTATGGAGATGCCGCACCGGTGGCGACACCTGGGCTCATTAAACAACCCGGCGGATCTCATATCTCGTGATATGTCGCCGTCCAAGACCCACGATTCCCGAGCATATCATCGGTGACTTGCCATGGCATCGTATCACAAGCAATCGGCCATTTTTTATTGCAGGCGTCGGACTATTGTGGCCCGTACATCAAAGAATGACGCCACCGAAACCGCAATAAACTCAAAACATACGTCGCGGTCTTCGTCTACTTCGTAACACGCGTTATACACTTGGAATTAGTCAGTGACCTTACGACTGAAGCTTTCCTCGCTTCTTTAAAACGCTATGTCGCACTCCAAGGAAAATCTTGGCATCTCTACTTGGACAACGCGAAGAATTTCATCGATGCTGACCGCGAATTGCGCGGACTTGTGGAAGTCATGAAAGCTTCTACAGAAAATAACGCAATACATCGATACTTAAATGAACATGGCGCGAGGTGGCATTTCATTCCTCCGAAATCGCTACATTTCGATGGGCTCTTTGGGAACCCGGTGTAAAAGAGTTCAAGCGACAATTCGTACGTGTCGTCGCCGACACTCTCTTGACCTACGAGGCGCTACACACGTACATGTACATCATCCAAATTGAGGTAGTTCTTAACTCTCGCCCTCTAACCCCTCTTTCCTACGATACTGAAGACCTATCTTCTCTTACGCCCGCCCACTTCCTCATCGGAAGCTCTTTAATAGACGTACCCGAAACCGACCGGGACCAGCTATTCTCGCACGCCTTTCCATCTAGTAACACGTGCAAAAGCTTAAACAAAGCTTTTATGTTCTGTATAATTTCGGTCCTATCTTCTTTCGTGACTAAGTTTCTCTTAACTTGAAACGATACACACACACACACAAATTTAGTTAACAAAATACGCGGTACACTACTTGCAGTAATTATTCATTGTTTTCCTTTTATCTTAAGTGTATATAATTGTTATTTGTGTATTTATCAGATATCGAACGTAAGAAAACAATGTTTAAAATGAATGATAGTTCGTAAGAAAAATATAAATGATATCTATATCTTTTTTCTGATTAATTTCGTGGAAATTTTCTTTATATATTTACTTTTCGACAAAGACATCAAGTGATAAAATATTTTCTAACGTGTTACATTATTATACAGGGTATTTTAGCTAAAGGAGGCCGCCTACAAGATACATAACATTATACTATTATATATATTTACTATATTTCTATATATATTTATATATATATATATACATATAAACTATATTTACTATATATATACGTATAAACTATATATACATATATATAGTTCCAAATAGCATGATATCGATTATTATTGGTCTCTAACGATTGTATTAATAAGTGTATGTTTTTATGTGTATGTGTATTGTATATAACGTGTTATCAGATAATCTTTTTTTCTTCTTTTTTTTCCGTTTCTTTCTCTTCTTTTATTTTCATCGACCGTCATCGGTTTTCGATATGAAGATTGTGGTTTTAAACTGTACCTCAATTGATTTGCTCGTCCCGTCGAAAACGAACAATTAACAGACGAAATTTTAGACGTTGCGATTACGTAGGAAGCATCAAATTTCTGAGTACTTGCGTTAATGCATGAAATCCAACACGTAAGAGCGAGTGGGTGCTTTGGATGCATTTAACCGGGAATTTTCGATAGGAGGATTTCATGTCGCATAATATAACTCTACGGATAACACATTAGGTTGTCTGTCAATATAACAATGTTCGTTCGTAGTAATATCCGAACTACCGGAACTATAACAATTGTATATATGTATCAATAATTTTTTACGTATCGTTCGTTTCGAAATAGATTTTTTCCTCTTCCTTCATTTTCTGTTTGATTTTTTGTATAGATTTTTCTTTTTCTTTTCCTTTTTTCGTTAATGTTTTACATATTTACTGAACCCTTTTGACTCTTATCAAATGAAAGTGCACGAATTTATTGAGCTATGCTAACGAACTCAACGACAATGTCAATCCAGAAATTTGTATGTAACTAATCCGTAATCTATCACTGTCTTGTTTTTTTTTTTCTTTATATATATGTTCGTTCATTTATTAGTTCGTGTTATATGAAAACATCAACTACCTTAGAGTGAAATTTTCTACTTTTTTATTTTCTTTCTCTTCGTCCAACATGAACGAAATCAATTGCATTTGCGTGATATTCCAAAAGAAAATTATTACCGTCAGTATATGTATTTTTACGGACTATCATGAAAAAAAAAAAAAAAAAAAAAAAAGAAAAAAAAAACAAAGAAAGATGAATACCCAGAAGGTACTTTCTGTATTTTATTTTATTTTATGTTTCACTTTACGTATTTATATCGACGCGATTGAGTAAAGTTCAATTGTATTATAAAATCTGTATCAACAAAATTATAATCATTAATTAAATTAAGCACGATCAGTTTAAGAGCACCTTGTAGCTTAGATCCATCTTTTGTATATACATCAGCCATTTTCTCTCTCTCTCTCTTTCTCATTTTATAGAATTTCTTCTAAAACAGAGAAAGAGAGCAAGAGGGAGAGAGAGAGAAGATAGTATCTGAAAGATTGAGTTTAGATCACGTGGTTTCCCGACGAAAACTGGATGCAGATTTACTTTTACACTCACACACGTATACTTTGTACCCATCAAACACAATACCATGAAAGATCTATTTATCCTATATGAATATTTATACTATATCTATGTGCATATATGTATACGTTTGGAAATATAAAATATATCTGAATATATATATATAAAATAGGACACTATCAAAGATTAATCTATTATGTATAATATATGTACAATAATTTAACAAAAGGTCACGTTTACAGATATTCGAATTAGAGAGAAAAAGACAGTAAATAATTGACATCTTAAGTCGTTTCTCTTTTTTTTATTTTAGGTAAGCCTTGTAAATAGAACTTAAACAAAAAAAATAAAGAAAATCTCTTTTTTGTTTTTAAAGAAACTCAATTTTGTTATTATTCGCACCCTCTCATATAAAAATCAATATATATATATATATATATACATATTTATATGCACAAATGCATGTGCATTAGTCGTAAGCGAAATGCGAGTGCCAACACACCTGGCGCACGCGATCGTGCTCTGTCAAACACTTCATATTCTTTGTGTCGTTCGGCATAATAAAATATCTCGAATAGTTCCTTCCCTTATCTTTCCTTAAAAAAAACTTTCCTTAAACCAATAACTGTCAAATATGTGAATATAGATACTCCAAAAAGGCTTTGCATTGAATATGGGGCCTGTCAATATCTTTTGTTATCTCATTATTTCATTTAATTGCTTTGTATGTCACTTGTTACATATTTTTTCTTCAATATATAAACTGCACCTGGTCCTAATATTCTCCAACCAACTTTATAAATGTTTGATATAATCTTTTGCTTCTTATGTTCCTGTTTAATAGTCCTTTTAAAAGTTGTATTAAAGTCTCTCTTGAATTAATAAAGACCTTGCTCTTTTTTTGGATGGATAACTTAGAAAAGATCTTCTGAAAAAATGACAAAAGTTTTACATTTATTATCTTTAATGATGTTCGATATTAGGAATAATATACAAAGATGACTAATAAAAAAAAAGTAGTAATATCAAGTATAATTTTTTTTCTAAAAGTTTATAATTATTTAAAGAAGAACGATTACCTTACAATTAACGGAAAAATAGCGTTTTGTTTATATCTAATAATTCGCGATATTATAAGTAAAATATTATTTTATGAAATATACATACAGTGACTCACGAAAGTATTTGAACACTCGCCATAAAATAATATATTAATTATAATAAGTATATTATAGAAAACTTACCGAAATATTATTAACATTGGATGGAGGTATGACTCCCTAAATTATACATGTATAGTTTCAAGCAAATCGAAATACATATACAATAGTTATGATTTATTTCTTACAAACGTAACAATCGTTTTTACGATTGGTGTATAAATCCATTACTGCATATTGTACAACTACATTGAATATTTGTCTTATTTTTAGAGAGTCCTGATCCTCGCAATGTCAAATATACTTCTAAGATCAACATTCGTATTGGTACGTATGTACGTTGCACAAGTTAAGTAAGTTGATTGATAAATGGTATTCAGGATTTCAAAAGCACATTCCATACAGGAGATATAAACTTTATGGATGTTTCTAATATCAGTCTTTGCTGCAGCGCCTTCGCCGCAAATTGATCTCATAGACAAGAACTAATCTGAAATGTGTTGTCAGTAAATAGAGTAAGATAACGAATGTAAGAGCGAGTGAGACAGATAATAGCGCTAGGGAGGGCCAGCGCGCAACGCTTGCTATATGCTCATCCATTGTTATGAATGCTTACGCACGCGTTGTTAATATTTTAACATAAAAATAGAAAAAGATCAAAATGGGAATAAGGTGTTGTGTGCTCAATTGTAAATCAAAATATGCCATGTAATCGCACAGTTTTGCAAAAGATTCACAGCTCCGTGAGAAGTGGATGAAAAACTTAATTTTGAAACCATATAAAGAAAGCGATGTTAAACAACTTTGAGTGTGTTACAAAAATTTTAAAGAAAGTGATTACAGTGCGAAAAGAATTATAAACAGAATTAAACATAAAAATAAAATTAAGAAAGTAATATTAAATGGAGAAATATACGAGGACCAAAGGGATAGAACTATAAAAGTAAGAGAAAATTTAGTAAACGTGATGTTAAGAAGTAATGATGTTGTACCACAGGTACGTAATTCTATATCCTTCTTACAGTTTTCTTATTTTTATAATATTTTGTACGTACATGTTGTTAATATTATTTCTATATTTCTACTTTATATACATCTTGTACAGGAAAGACAATATTTAGTAGATGAGAAAATGATTTGCATTGCGATTTACCGCAATAAAAGTATTTTATTACAGGTACGGTAAAAATAAATGATATAAATAATAATGACTTTATCAAAAAATGCCACTTCAACAAAAGAAGTATATTTTTTTGATGATTTATTTGACTTGGTCCAATGGAAATATTGTCCAAGGACTTAGCAGCATTATCACACAAAATAATGGACATTGAGATTTTGGCAAAAAGCATTACAAACATTATATGATATGGAATTTGTCGAGAAAAACAGCTACAATTCTTTAACAAGAAGTAAAGCATAATGTTTGAATGATTGGAGACAAACAATACGAAGAGCCCAATGTTTATGGAAAATGCTTAAAAATTGCAGATTTACAAAACTAAATTTGAAATACTTGAACCAAGATGCTGCAGAAAATTTTTTCCGTCAAATTAGAGATCATGGACATTGGAACAATAATCATATACCACCATACTTATTCAGCACGTAGTTTAAAGCATTGTTAACATGTAATCTGACTTCAAAGCACTCCATATTAGTAAACTCTGCTGAAGACGAAACCAACTTTTTACCTTTGTTAACTGAAAAATGCATACAGAAATAATAGAAAGTAGTGAGAACAATGAAACAACAACAATGGAATGTGAAGAAGCCACTATTAGCCACGAATTTTGTATATAAACACGAATAATATAATTAATAAAATTAAGAAGAGAGGATCCAAATAGAGTGCGCTCAATGCACTGCGATATTGGAAGATAAAAATATCACAGAAACGCTAAGGCATGCCATAGAAATGGCCGAACAGCAATTTTACATTATTTGTCATAATATAGAAATTAAAATAAACTTATAAAAATATTAAGTGAAGAAGCATTGTCTACAGTACATTTTTACTGACTGACGCGCACAATATTGTGCTTAACACTCTTGCACATTATTTTATTGTAGAATGGTGCAATTCCATAAATGAAACCTTGCAGAAAAAAATAAAATATAAATCCAAACATGATTATATGTATTTCCAAGGAAATATAATGTCATTAGAATATAGCAGAAAAAATGTTAAACAAATGATTATATAACCTACATACATATAAATATAAATAATATTGTAATGTAAGATTTACATATCATAATTTTTTGTAACATAATAATAAAAAGATGTTATTTAAAAAATAAATAACGTGTTACATTCTTTTTTACTTTCTTTTTAATTACAAGTTAAGCAAATAAATATTTCATATTTAATATGCATATGTATATATATATATATATAGCAGGAGCTGGCGCTACTGGCGCTTTTATCTATCTCGCTCGTTCCTCCATTCGCTATCTCACTCTACTTACCTCCGATTTAAGAGTAGTTCTTGGTTATTAGAGGAATCATAAGCGAGGGCGTTGCGAACATTGGAACCTACAAATGTATATCGAGGTTTATATACCCTGATCTTATATATGAATATATTCAAGAGACAAATGTGAAGCAAGTGACGTGCTAAGCAATTAAACAATAATTATATTATTTAATAATAAATTAAATAATGAGGTAACAAGAGATAGTGAGGTGACTCATTTTCAATGGAAGGACTTTTTGGAGTATCTATATCTACGCATTTGGCAGTTATTGATTTCTGTGTCAGTAAGTATGAAAATATTGATAACAAGTGTAGGCATAAGAATTTCTATACAAATATTTGATTGTGCTATTTCTGTAATATTGTTATTGCCTCAACTGACAGCTACAATGTTATCATGTATGCCGAGAATTATATTTATTGAAAAAGCTTGCGTATGTTGTCTACAGAATCACAAAAACAAATTACAAAAGTTACGGCTGTTTGCGAAAAAGCTATCCAAAATATCCGAACGGTATACTAACGATTACACTATACTTTCAAATTTACTCAAGTGCTATACCAATGTAACGTAACGTTAACACGTTGGCTGTCACGTGAAAATCAATCGTTTTATGATTTATTCTAAGCATATAATGGCAAAATAATAATAATAAAATATGGTTATATAGGAAAACATTCTTACCCATGGGCCAAGAATGTTATTTCAAAGTATTACTCTAATTAACGATGATTTCTTTTTACAGGTAAGAGCGTTGGCAGTAGAAAATCGTGAAACAGAAGTATTTTCTAAAGAAGTTGAATATGCATCTGAGTCATATGAAAATATAGGATTTGGTGTTCGTTTATTTCAAGCAGGAACAAATTTGATTTGAAATGGTAATTCGCTTTGTACATTGTACTTTGTTGGTACTTTAATGTCAATTGGGCCATCTTATGATATTCTTGATGGCAACCAAATAGTTCAAATATCTCTCTCTCTCTCTCTCTAAATTATCTTTACTGTTTGGAACGTAGAGGAAATGTATATAGGGCAAAATACATACTACAATATACTGAAATGTATACATATGTATATAATAAATACATGAGTATACAGGCACACACTAATAAACTACTAAAGATAACCTTTTTTTTTATTCAATAATATGTATATTCTTTTTAACACACTCAACGAAAGATAACATTTTATTATTCACTTTTATGTACATATTTATATAGATATACATATACGTATTTGTTGTAGCACGAGAGAGCAAAGTTGAACAGCGAGAGTTTACGCTACGCACCGTAACGAGCCGTTTGAAGTCGCAGCGACCCACCTTGCAGCCGCCGGACTTGCCATGAGCCTTCGGAATCGTAGCAACTATTCCTTCAGCCCTTAGAGCTACAACGAGTCGTCTGAAACCGCAGTAACAAGGCCTGCAGCAGTCCGAATCATCGACCTGGTGCCACTTATCCTGTCAAGTAAGGTCGTTTTATTTTTGAGCTTCTTCTCCTGCTCCTATCTTATCCACAATGCAAGCCTCAAATGCGGAAATTCTCCTTGAGTTAACATCAAAACGGCGGATTTTCAAAGGTCAGCTTACGCGTTTTAAAGATGCCATCGAAGCATGTCGTTCCTCGGATGATATGTTCAAATTGAAATGTAAGATTGAGGATATTAAGGAAATTTTCGCTGCCTATACGGAAGTCGAAGCTAAGTTATTAAGTCGTATCGAAGACTTTGATCTGGACGAAAAATTGGATATCGACGACGATTATTCGGAAGCCTTAATTTACGCGAGAAGATTATTCGAAGAGGTGGAATCGCCAATGTTCGCATCCGCTACATCGCTCGTAACACCTTCCAATCTAGACGACAGAAGTCGCAGCGACCCAGATTCGGGATCGGATTTGGCGCAGATCGCGTTGCCGGAGGTCGCGTTGCCGACTTTCAGTGGTCAGCATGAGGATTGGCTTGCCTTCGCGAACCAATTTAGAACGTCCGTCCACGATAATCCGATTTTAGATGATTGCCAACGACTGAATTCTTTAAAATCATGCTTAAAGGGTGTGCCCGCGACACTCATATCTTCGATATCTATTACCGCCGCCAACTACGCTCTCGCTTGGTCCATCTTGGACAAATATTATAATCGGCCTAAGCTGATCGTGGAAAAACATTTGAAAGCGATATGTGACCTGCCTAAAATGCGAAAGGCATCTTACGAAGAACTTGCTCGCTTCGCGAACATCCTGGAGACGAATTCGAGCGAAGTAAGGTTATTAGGGCAGGCTACCTACGACACTTTATTAATTCATTTTATGACAGCACGACTTGACAATGATACTCGCTTGAAATGGTGTGAGGATCCTCGAGCGAACGGATTCCCCACCGAGGAACAATTCTTGAAATTTTTGCACGAAAGAAGAGACGT
Source organism: Dolichovespula media (assembly GCA_911387685.1). Lineage (NCBI taxonomy): Eukaryota > Metazoa > Arthropoda > Insecta > Hymenoptera > Vespidae > Dolichovespula > Dolichovespula media. The sequence continues at coordinate 7,876,285 of OU426857.1, forward strand.
CCTCTTCCAGATGAGCTCAGGCTCGGCCTTGACTAGTGAGTCGAAACCGGTCGGGACCACTTCAAGAAATGTTTCGAATAAAAGAGGGAACTCATCGTCTCATACGTCTCGTAATCAGCAATATAACTATCAAAGACGCGGAAACGTTCGAAATTCGCGCGCTCCATCGCTCCATCGCTCCATCCACGCCGCCGTTAAAAAGGTTTGCCCCATTTGCAAGTCAAGACACGATGCATACCGGTGCGCTCAAATACTTCAGTCGTCCGTCGAAAAACGCCTGGACCTAGTCAAAAGGGCCAATCTATGTATAAAATGTATGCGGCCCAATCACGAAGCGAGGGATTGCAGGTTCAGGAACTGCCGTCGTTGCAAATTACCGCACAACACCTTGCTACACGTTGACCGCAAATATTAGAAAATCTTATGGCGTGAAAATTGATCCTCACCCATAAAAACCTACGAACTGAGAACACTGTGATGTACGAAACTCCTTCGGCGTCATTTCTAGCTATCCGCGCTTTACATCAACTAGTCGATGACGAACGATCAATATGTTCTGAAGCGGCCGACATCATTAAGCGAGATTTCTATGTCGAAGATATGATAACGGGAACACGCACGTACGACGAAGCCTTTAGAATAAGGGACGGGCTAATTGATATCACGCACAAGGGCGTTCTTAACCTGCGACAATGGGTCTCAAACAACAAAGGTTTACTCGCGGATCTTACCAAACTGTCAACTGACACTCATATTCGTTTGGACTTGGAGGAAACCACCCCTCAACTCTCGGGGTAGGCTGGGATCCTCTACGTGACGATCTCGTTTACTCGATCAAACTCGATGATCCCACCGTACTCGTTACCAAACGCATTACTCTGTCGCGCATCGCGAAACTGTTCCATCCGCTCGATCTTCTCGGTCCTTTTCGATCGTGAGGGCCAATGTCATACCGCAGCAATTATGGCTAAGCCGGGTAGGATGGGACGATCAGGTTCCCGACGAAATCGGCGTATCCTGGATCGCGCTTCGTGACCAATTACCTTTCCTAAACGGACTACGCATACCATGGCAAACCATCATGTCTGAATACTCGTTTCTGCAGCTTCACGGATTTTGCGACACGAGCGAAAGGGCTTACTGCTTTTTTCGCGTGTCTCATCTATCAAAACCTTGACTATACCACAAGGCTCGAATTGATCGCCGCACTCTTACTCGTTCGCTTACGCAATGCGGTCAGAAGAGCGTTATCGAGCGTAATTTTAACAAGACGACCTTCTGGTCAGACTCGACCATCTGTCTTACTTGGATCGGCATCTCCCCTCACATACTGCAAACTTTCGTGGCTAACTGGATCGCGGAGATTAGAAGTATGGAGATGCCGCACCGGTGGCGACACCTGGGCTCATTAAACAACCCGGCGGATCTCATATCTCGTGATATGTCGCCGTCCAAGACCCACGATTCCCGAGCATATCATCGGTGACTTGCCATGGCATCGTATCACAAGCAATCGGCCATTTTTTATTGCAGGCGTCGGACTATTGTGGCCCGTACATCAAAGAATGACGCCACCGAAACCGCAATAAACTCAAAACATACGTCGCGGTCTTCGTCTACTTCGTAACACGCGTTATACACTTGGAATTAGTCAGTGACCTTACGACTGAAGCTTTCCTCGCTTCTTTAAAACGCTATGTCGCACTCCAAGGAAAATCTTGGCATCTCTACTTGGACAACGCGAAGAATTTCATCGATGCTGACCGCGAATTGCGCGGACTTGTGGAAGTCATGAAAGCTTCTACAGAAAATAACGCAATACATCGATACTTAAATGAACATGGCGCGAGGTGGCATTTCATTCCTCCGAAATCGCTACATTTCGATGGGCTCTTTGGGAACCCGGTGTAAAAGAGTTCAAGCGACAATTCGTACGTGTCGTCGCCGACACTCTCTTGACCTACGAGGCGCTACACACGTACATGTACATCATCCAAATTGAGGTAGTTCTTAACTCTCGCCCTCTAACCCCTCTTTCCTACGATACTGAAGACCTATCTTCTCTTATGCCCGCCCACTTCCTCATCGGAAGCTCTTTAATAGACGTACCCGAAACCGACCGGGACCAGCTATTCTCGCACGCCTTTCCATCTAGTAACACGTGCAAAAGCTTAAACGAAGCTTTTATGTTCTGTATAATTTCGGTCCTATCTTCTTTCGTGACTAAGTTTCTCTTAACTTGAAACGATACACACACACACACAAATTTAGTTAACAAAATACGCGGTACACTACTTGCAGTAATTATTCATTGTTTTCCTTTTATCTTAAGTGTATATAATTGTTATTTGTGTATTTATCAGATATCGAACGTAAGAAAACAATGTTTAAAATGAATGATAGTTCGTAAGAAAAATATAAATGATATCTATATCTTTTTTCTGATTAATTTCGTGGAAATTTTCTTTATATATTTACTTTTCGACAAAGACATCAAGTGATAAAATATTTTCTAACGTGTTACATTATTATACAGGGTATTTTAGCTAAAGGAGGCCGCCTACAAGATACATAACATTATACTATTATATATATTTACTATATTTCTATATATATTTATATATATATATATACATATAAACTATATTTACTATATATATACGTATAAACTATATATACATATATATAGTTCCAAATAGCATGATATCGATTATTATTGGTCTCTAACGATTGTATTAATAAGTGTATGTTTTTATGTGTATGTGTATTGTATATAAAGTGTTATCAGATAATCTTTTTTTCTTCTTTTTTTTCCGTTTCTTTCTCTTCTTTTATTTTCATCGACCGTCATCGGTTTTCGATATGAAGATTGTGGTTTAAAACTGTACCTCAATTGATTTGCTCGTCCCGTCGAAAACGAACAATTAACAGACGAAATTTTAGACGTTGCGATTACGTAGGAAGCATCAAATTTCTGAGTACTTGCGTTAATGCATGAAATCCAACACGTAAGAGCGAGTGGGTGCTTTGGATGCATTTAACCGGGAATTTTCGATAGGAGGATTTCATGTCGCATAATATAACTCTACGGATAACACATTAGGTTGTCTGTCAATATAACAATGTTCGTTCGTAGTAATATCCGAACTACCGGAACTATAACAATTGTATATATGTATCAATAATTTTTTACGTATCGTTCGTTTCGAAATAGATTTTTTCCTCTTCCTTCATTTTCTGTTTGATTTTTTGTATAGATTTTTCTTTTTCTTTTCCTTTTTTTGTTAATGTTTTACATATTTACTGAACCCTTTTGACTCTTATCAAATGAAAGTGCACGAATTTATTGAGCTATGCTAACGAACTCAACGACAATGTCAATCCAGAAATTTGTATGTAACTAATCCGTAATCTATCACTGTCTTGTTTTTTTTTTTCTTTATATATATGTTCGTTCATTTATTAGTTCGTGTTATATGAAAACATCAACTACCTTAGAGTGAAATTTTCTACTTTTTTATTTTCTTTCTCTTCGTCCAACATGAACGAAATCAATTGCATTTGCGTGATATTCCAAAAGAAAATTATTACCGTCAGTATATGTATTTTTACGGACTATCATGAAAAAAAAAAAAAAAAAAAAAAAAAAAAAAAAAACAAAGAAAGATGAATACCCAGAAGGTACTTTCTGTATTTTATTTTATTTTATGTTTCACTTTACGTATTTATATCGACGCGATTGAGTAAAGTTCAATTGTATTATAAAATCTGTATCAACAAAATTATAATCATTAATTAAATTAAGCACGATCAGTTTAAGAGCACCTTGTAGCTTAGATCCATCTTTTGTATATACATCAGCCATTTTCTCTCTCTCTCTCTTTCTCATTTTATAGAATTTCTTCTAAAACAGAGAAAGAGAGCAAGAGGGAGAGAGAGAGAAGATAGTATCTGAAAGATTGAGTTTAGATCACGTGGTTTCCCGACGAAAACTGGATGCAGATTTACTTTTACACTCACACACGTATACTTTGTACCCATCAAACACAATACCATGAAAGATCTATTTATCCTATATGAATATTTATACTATATCTATGTGCATATATGTATACGTTTGGAAATATAAAATATATCTGAATATATATATATAAAATAGGACACTATCAAAGATTAATCTATTATGTATAATATATGTACAATAATTTAACAAAAGGTCACGTTTACAGATATTCGAATTAGAGAGAAAAAGACAGTAAATAATTGACATCTTAAGTCGTTTCTCTTTTTTTTATTTTAGGTAAGCCTTGTAAATAGAACTTAAACAAAAAAAATAAAGAAAATCTCTTTTTTGTTTTTAAAGAAACTCAATTTTGTTATTATTCGCACCCTCTCATATAAAAATCAATATATATATATATATATATACATATTTATATGCACAAATGCATGTGCATTAGTCCTAAGCGAAATGCGAGTGCCAACACACCTGGCGCACGCGATCGTGCTCTGTCAAACACTTCATATTCTTTGTGTCGTTCGGCATAATAAAATATCTCGAATAGTTCCTTCCCTTATCTTTCCTTAAAAAAAACTTTCCTTAAACCAATAACTGTCAAATATGTGAATATAGATACTCCAAAAAGGCTTTGCATTGAATATGGGGCCTGTCAATATCTTTTGTTATCTCATTATTTCATTTAATTGCTTTGTATGTCACTTGTTACATATTTTTTCTTCAATATATAAACTGCACCTGGTCCTAATATTCTCCAACCAACTTTATAAATGTTTGATATAATCTTTTGCTTCTTATGTTCCTGTTTAATAGTCCTTTTAAAAGTTGTATTAAAGTCTCTCTTGAATTAATAAAGACCTTGCTCTTTTTTTGGATGGATAACTTAGAAAAGATCTTCTGAAAAAATGACAAAAGTTTTACATTTATTATCTTTAATGATGTTCGATATTAGGAATAATATACAAAGATGACTAATAAAAAAAAAGTAGTAATATCAAGTATAATTTTTTTTCTAAAAGTTTATAATTATTTAAAGAAGAACGATTACCTTACAATTAACGGAAAAATAGCGTTTTGTTTATATCTAATAATTCGCGATATTATAAGTAAAATATTATTTTATGAAATATACATACAGTGACTCACGAAAGTATTTGAACACTCGCCATAAAATAATATATTAATTATAATAAGTATATTATAGAAAACTTACCGAAATATTATTAACATTGGATGGAGGTATGACTCCCTAAATTATACATGTATAGTTTCAAGCAAATCGAAATACATATACAATAGTTATGATTTATTTCTTACAAACGTAACAATCGTTTTTACGATTGGTGTATAAATCCATTACTGCATATTGTACAACTACATTGAATATTTGTCTTATTTTTAGAGAGTCCTGATCCTCGCAATGTCAAATATACTTCTAAGATCAACATTCGTATTGGTACGTATGTACGTTGCACAAGTTAAGTAAGTTGATTGATAAATGGTATTCAGGATTTCAAAAGCACATTCCATACAGGAGATATAAACTTTATGGATGTTTCTAATATCAGTCTTTGCTGCAGCGCCTTCGCCGCAAATTGATCTCATAGACAAGAACTAATCTGAAATGTGTTGTCAGTAAATAGAGTAAGATAACGAATGTAAGAGCGAGTGAGACAGATAATAGCGCTAGGGAGGGCCAGCGCGCAACGCTTGCTATATGCTCATCCATTGTTATGAATGCTTACGCACGCGTTGTTAATATTTTAACATAAAAATAGAAAAAGATCAAAATGGGAATAAGGTGTTGTGTGCTCAATTGTAAATCAAAATATGCCATGTAATCGCACAGTTTTGCAAAAGATTCACAGCTCCGTGAGAAGTGGATGAAAAACTTAATTTTGAAACCATATAAAGAAAGCGATGTTAAACAACTTTGAGTGTGTTACAAAAATTTTAAAGAAAGTGATTACAGTGCGAAAAGAATTATAAACAGAATTAAACATAAAAATAAAATTAAGAAAGTAATATTAAATGGAGAAATATACGAGGACCAAAGGGATAGAACTATAAAAGTAAGAGAAAATTTAGTAAACGTGATGTTAAGAAGTAATGATGTTGTACCACAGGTACGTAATTCTATATCCTTCTTACAGTTTTCTTATTTTTATAATATTTTGTACGTACATGTTGTTAATATTATTTCTATATTTCTACTTTATATACATCTTGTACAGGAAAGACAATATTTAGTAGATGAGAAAATGATTTGCATTGCGATTTACCGCAATAAAAGTATTTTATTACAGGTACGGTAAAAATAAATGATATAAATAATAATGACTTTATCAAAAAATGCCACTTCAACAAAAGAAGTATATTTTTTTGATGATTTATTTGACTTGGTCCAATGGAAATATTGTCCAAGGACTTAGCAGCATTATCACACAAAATAATGGACATTGAGATTTTGGCAAAAAGCATTACAAACATTATATGATATGGAATTTGTCGAGAAAAACAGCTACAATTCTTTAACAAGAAGTAAAGCATAATGTTTGAATGATTGGAGACAAACAATACGAAGAGCCCAATGTTTATGGAAAATGCTTAAAAATTGCAGATTTACAAAACTAAATTTGAAATACTTGAACCAAGATGCTGCAGAAAATTTTTTCCGTCAAATTAGAGATCATGGACATTGGAACAATAATCATATACCACCATACTTATTCAGCACGTAGTTTAAAGCATTGTTAACATGTAATCTGACTTCAAAGCACTCCATATTAGTAAACTCTGCTGAAGACGAAACCAACTTTTTACCTTTGTTAACTGAAAAATGCATACAGAAATAATAGAAAGTAGTGAGAACAATGAAACAACAACAATGGAATGTGAAGAAGCCACTATTAGCCACGAATTTTGTATATAAACACGAATAATATAATTAATAAAATTAAGAAGAGAGGATCCAAATAGAGTGCGCTCAATGCACTGCGATATTGGAAGATAAAAATATCACAGAAACGCTAAGGCATGCCATAGAAATGGCCGAACAGCAATTTTACATTATTTGTCATAATATAGAAATTAAAATAAACTTATAAAAATATTAAGTGAAGAAGCATTGTCTACAGTACATTTTTACTGACTGACGCGCACAATATTGTGCTTAACACTCTTGCACATTATTTTATTGTAGAATGGTGCAATTCCATAAATGAAACCTTGCAGAAAAAAATAAAATATAAATCCAAACATGATTATATGTATTTCCAAGGAAATATAATGTCATTAGAATATAGCAGAAAAAATGTTAAACAAATGATTATATAACCTACATACATATAAATATAAATAATATTGTAATGTAAGATTTACATATCATAATTTTTTGTAACATAATAATAAAAAGATGTTATTTAAAAAATAAATAACGTGTTACATTCTTTTTTACTTTCTTTTTAATTACAAGTTAAGCAAATAAATATTTCATATTTAATATGCATATGTATATATATATATAGCAGGAGCTGGCGCTACTGGCGCTTTTATCTATCTCGCTCGTTCCTCCATTCGCTATCTCACTCTACTTACCTCCGATTTAAGAGTAGTTCTTGGTTATTAGAGGAATCATAAGCGAGGGCGTTGCGAACATTGGAACCTACAAATGTATATCGAGGTTTATATACCCTGATCTTATATATGAATATATTCAAGAGACAAATGTGAAGCAAGTGACGTGCTAAGCAATTAAACAATAATTATATTATTTAATAATAAATTAAATAATGAGGTAACAAGAGATAGTGAGGTGACTCATTTTCAATGGAAGGACTTTTTGGAGTATCTATATCTACGCATTTGGCAGTTATTGATTTCTGTGTCAGTAAGTATGAAAATATTGATAACAAGTGTAGGCATAAGAATTTCTATACAAATATTTGATTGTGCTATTTCTGTAATATTGTTATTGCCTCAACTGACAGCTACAATGTTATCATGTATGCCGACAATTATATTTATTGAAAAAGCTTGCGTATGTTGTCTACAGAATCACAAAAACAAATTACAAAAGTTACGGCTGTTTGCGAAAAAGCTATCCAAAATATCCGAACGGTATACTAACGATTACACTATACTTTCAAATTTACTCAAGTGCTATACCAATGTAACGTAACGTTAACACGTTGGCTGTCACGTGAAAATCAATCGTTTTATGATTTATTCTAAGCATATAATGGCAAAATAATAATAATAAAATATGGTTATATAGGAAAACATTCTTACCCATGGGCCAAGAATGTTATTTCAAAGTATTACTCTAATTAACGATGATTTCTTTTTACAGGTAAGAGCGTTGGCAGTAGAAAATCGTGAAACAGAAGTATTTTCTAAAGAAGTTGAATATGCATCTGAGTCATATGAAAATATAGGATTTGGTGTTCGTTTATTTCAAGCAGGAACAAATTTGATTTGAAATGGTAATTTGCTTTGTACATTGTACTTTGTTGGTACTTTAATGTCAATTGGGCCATCTTATGATATTCTTGATGGCAACCAAATAGTTCAAATATCTCTCTCTCTCTCTCTCTAAATTATCTTTACTGTTTGGAACGTAGAGGAAATGTATATAGGGCAAAATATATACTATAATATACTGAAATGTATACATATGTATATAATAAATACATGAGTATACAGGCACACACTAATAAACTACTAAAGATAACCTTTTTTTTTATTCAATAATATGTATATTCTTTTTAACACACTCAACGAAAGATAACATTTTATTATTCACTTTTATGTACATATTTATATAGATATACATATACGTATTTGTTGTAGCACGAGAGAGCAAAGTTGAACAGCGAGAGTTTACGCTACGCACCGTAACGAGCCGTTTGAAGTCGCAGCGACCCACCTTGCAGCCGCCGGACTTGCCATGAGCCTTCGGAATCGTAGCAACTATTCCTTCAGCCCTTAGAGCTACAACGAGTCGTCTGAAACCGCAGTAACAAGGCCTGCAGCAGTCCGAATCATCGACCTGGTGCCACTTATCCTGTCAAGTAAGGTCGTTTTATTTTTGAGCTTCTTCTCCTGCTCCTATCTTATCCACAATGCAAGCCTCAAATGCGGAAATTCTCCTTGAGTTAACATCAAAACGGCGGATTTTCAAAGGTCAGCTTACGCGTTTTAAAGATGCCATCGAAGCATGTCGTTCCTCGGATGATATGTTCAAATTGAAATGTAAGATTGAGGATATTAAGGAAATTTTCGCTGCCTATACGGAAGTCGAAGCTAAGTTATTAAGTCGTATCGAAGACTTTGATCTGGACGAAAAATTGGATATCGACGACGATTATTCGGAAGCCTTAATTTACGCGAGAAGATTAGTCGAAGAGGCGGAATCGCCAATGTTCGCATCCGCTACATCGCTCGTAACACCTTCCAATCTAGACGACAGAAGTCGCAGCGACCCAGATTCGGGATCGGATTTGGCGCAGATCGCGTTGCCGGAGGTCGCGTTGCCGACTTTCAGTGGTCAGCATGAGGATTGGCTTGCTTTCGCGAACCAATTTAGAACGTCCGTCCACGATAATCCGATTTTAGATGATTGCCAACGACTGAATTCTTTAAAATCATGCTTAAAGGGTGTGCCCGCGACACTCATATCTTCGATATCTATTACCGCCGCCAACTACGCTCTCGCTTGGTCCATCTTGGACAAATATTATAATCGGCCTAAGCTGATCGTGGAAAAACATTTGAAAGCGATATGTGACCTGCCTAAAATGCGAAAGGCATCTTACGAAGAACTTGCTCGCTTCGCGAACATCCTGGAGACGAATTCGAGCGGCGTGAGGTTATTAGGGCAGGCTACCTACGACACTTTATTAATTCATTTTATGACAGCACGACTTGACAATGATACTCGCTTGAAATGGTGTGAGGATCCTCGAGCGAACGGATTCCCCACCGAGGAACAATTCTTGCAATTTTTGCACGAAAGAAGAGACGTCCTCTTCCAGATGAGCTCAGGCTCGGCCTTGACTAGTGAGTCGAAACCGGTCGGGACCACTTCAAGAAATGTTTCGAATAAAAGAGGGAACTCATCGTCTCATACGTCTCGTAATCAGCAATATAACTATCAAAGACGCGGAAACGTTCGAAATTCGCGCGCTCCATCGCTCCATCGCTCCATCCCCGCCGCCGTTAAAAAGGTTTGCCCCATTTGCAAGTCAAGACACGATGCATACCGGTGCGCTCAAATACTTCAGTCGTCCGTCGAAAAACGCCTGGACCTAGTCAAAAGGGCCAATCTATGTATAAAATGTATGCGGCCCAATCACGAAGCGAGGGATTGCAGGTTCAGGAACTGCCGTCGTTGCAAATTACCGCACAACACCTTGCTACACGTTGACCGCAAATATTAGAAAATCTTATGGCGTGAAAATTGATCCTCACCCATAAAAACCTACGAACTGAGAACACTGTGACGTACGAAACTCCTTCGGCGTCATTTCTAGCTATCCGCGCTTTACATCAACTAGTCGATGACGAACGATCAATATGTTCTGAAGCGGCCGACATCATTAAGCGAGATTTCTATGTCGAAGATATGATAACGGGAACACGCACGTACGACGAAGCCTTTAGAATAAGGGACGGGCTAATTGATATCACGCACAAGGGCGTTCTTAACCTGCGACAATGGGCCTCAAACAACAAAGGTTTACTCGCGGATCTTACCAAACTGTCAACTGACACTCATATTCGTTTGGACTTGGAGGAAACCACCCCTCAACTCTCGGGGTAGGCTGGGATCCTCTACGTGACGATCTCGTTTACTCGATCAAACTCGATGATCCCACCGTACTCGTTACCAAACGCATTACTCTGTCGCGCATCGCGAAACTGTTCCATCCGCTCGATCTTCTCGGTCCTTTTCGATCGTGAGGGCCAATGTCATACCGCAGCAATTATGGCTAAGCCGGGTAGGATGGGACGATCAGGTTCCCGACGATATCGGCGTATCCTGGATCGCGCTTCGTGACCAATTACCTTTCCTAAACGGACTACGCATACCATGGCAAACCATCATGTCTGAATACTCGTTTCTGCAGCTTCACGGATTTTGCGACACGAGCGAAAGGGCTTACTGCTTTTTTCGCGTGTCTCATCTATCAAAACCTTGACTATACCACAAGGCTCGAATTGATCGCCGCACTCTTACTCGTTCGCTTACGCAATGCGGTCAGAAGAGCGTTATCGAGCGTAATTTTAACAAGACGACCTTCTGGTCAGACTCGACCATCTGTCTTACTTGGATCGGCATCTCCCCTCACATACTGCAAACTTTCGTGGCTAACTGGATCGCGGAGATTAGAAGTATGGAGATGCCGCACCGGTGGCGACACCTGGGCTCATTAAACAACCCGGCGGATCTCATATCTCGTGATATGTCGCCGTCCAAGACCCACGATTCCCGAGCATATCATCGGTGACTTGCCATGGCATCGTATCACAAGCAATCGGCCATTTTTTATTGCAGGCGTCGGACTATTGTGGCCCGTACATCAAAGAATGACGCCACCGAAACCGCAATAAACTCAAAACATACGTCGCGGTCTTCGTCTACTTCGTAACACGCGTGATACACTTGGAATTAGTCAGTGACCTTACGACTGAAGCTTTCCTCGCTTCTTTAAAACGCTATGTCGCACTCCAAGGAAAATCTTGGCATCTCTACTTGGACAACGCGAAGAATTTCATCGATGCTGACCGCGAATTGCGCGGACTTGTGGAAGTCATGAAAGCTTCTACAGAAAATAACGCAATACATCGATACTTAAATGAACATGGCGCGAGGTGGCATTTCATTCCTCCGAAATCGCTACATTTCGATGGGCTCTTTGGGAACCCGGTGTAAAAGAGTTCAAGCGACAATTCGTACGTGTCGTCGCCGACACTCTCTTGACCTACGAGGCGCTACACACGTACATGTACATCATCCAAATTGAGGTAGTTCTTAACTCTCGCCCTCTAACCCCTCTTTCCTACGATACTGAAGACCTATCTTCTCTTACGCCCGCCCACTTCCTCATCGGAAGCTCTTTAATAGACGTACCCGAAACCGACCGGGACCAGCTATTCTCGCACGCCTTTCCATCTAGTAACACGTGCAAAAGCTTAAACGAAGCTTTTATGTTCTGTATAATTTCGGTCCTATCTTCTTTCGTGACTAAGTTTCTCTTAACTTGAAACGATACACACACACACACAAATTTAGTTAACAAAATACGCGGTACACTACTTGCAGTAATTATTCATTGTTTTCCTTTTATCTTAAGTGTATATAATTGTTATTTGTGTATTTATCAGATATCGAACGTAAGAAAACAATGTTTAAAATGAATGATAGTTCGTAAGAAAAATATAAATGATATCTATATCTTTTTTCTGATTAATTTCGTGGAAATTTTCTTTATATATTTACTTTTCGACAAAGACATCAAGTGATAAAATATTTTCTAACGTGTTACATTATTATACAGGGTATTTTAGCTAAAGGAGGCCGCCTACAAGATACATAACATTATACTATTATATATATTTACTATATTTCTATATATATTTATATATATATATATACATATAAACTATATTTACTATATATATACGTATAAACTATATATACATATATATAGTTCCAAATAGCATGATATCGATTATTATTGGTCTCTAACGATTGTATTAATAAGTGTATGTTTTTATGTGTATGTGTATTGTATATAACGTGTTATCAGATAATCTTTTTTTCTTCTTTTTTTTCCGTTTCTTTCTCTTCTTTTATTTTCATCGACCGTCATCGGTTTTCGATATGAAGATTGTGGTTTTAAACTGTACCTCAATTGATTTGCTCGTCCCGTCGAAAACGAACAATTAACAGACGAAATTTTAGACGTTGCGATTACGTAGGAAGCATCAAATTTCTGAGTACTTGCGTTAATGCATGAAATCCAACACGTAAGAGCGAGTGGGTGCTTTGGATGCATTTAACCGGGAATTTTCGATAGGAGGATTTCATGTCGCATAATATAACTCTACGGATAACACATTAGGTTGTCTGTCAATATAACAATGTTCGTTCGTAGTAATATCCGAACTACCGGAACTATAACAATTGTATATATGTATCAATAATTTTTTACGTATCGTTCGTTTCGAAATAGATTTTTTCCTCTTCCTTCATTTTCTGTTTGATTTTTTGTATAGATTTTTCTTTTTCTTTTCCTTTTTTTGTTAATGTTTTACATATTTACTGAACCCTTTTGACTCTTATCAAATGAAAGTGCACGAATTTATTGAGCTATGCTAACGAACTCAACGACAATGTCAATCCAGAAATTTGTATGTAACTAATCCGTAATCTATCACTGTCTTGTTTTTTTTTTTCTTTATATATATGTTCGTTCATTTATTAGTTCGTGTTATATGAAAACATCAACTACCTTAGAGTGAAATTTTCTACTTTTTTATTTTCTTTCTCTTCGTCCAACATGAACGAAATCAATTGCATTTGCGTGATATTCCAAAAGAAAATTATTACCGTCAGTATATGTATTTTTACGGACTATCATGAAAAAAAAAAAAAAAAAAAAAAAAAAAAAAAAAACAAAGAAAGATGAATACCCAGAAGGTACTTTCTGTATTTTATTTTATTTTATGTTTCACTTTACGTATTTATATCGACGCGATTGAGTAAAGTTCAATTGTATTATAAAATCTGTATCAACAAAATTATAATCATTAATTAAATTAAGCACGATCAGTTTAAGAGCACCTTGTAGCTTAGATCCATCTTTTGTATATACATCAGCCATTTTCTCTCTCTCTCTCTTTCTCATTTTATAGAATTTCTTCTAAAACAGAGAAAGAGAGCAAGAGGGAGAGAGAGAGAAGATAGTATCTGAAAGATTGAGTTTAGATCACGTGGTTTCCCGACGAAAACTGGATGCAGATTTACTTTTACACTCACACACGTATACTTTGTACCCATCAAACACAATACCATGAAAGATCTATTTATCCTATATGAATATTTATACTATATCTATGTGCATATATGTATACGTTTGGAAATATAAAATATATCTGAATATATATATATAAAATAGGACACTATCAAAGATTAATCTATTATGTATAATATATGTACAATAATTTAACAAAAGGTCACGTTTACAGATATTCGAATTAGAGAGAAAAAGACAGTAAATAATTGACATCTTAAGTCGTTTCTCTTTTTTTTATTTTAGGTAAGCCTTGTAAATAGAACTTAAACAAAAAAAATAAAGAAAATCTCTTTTTTGTTTTTAAAGAAACTCAATTTTGTTATTATTCGCACCCTCTCATATAAAAATCAATATATATATATATATATATACATATTTATATGCACAAATGCATGTGCATTAGTCCTAAGCGAAATGCGAGTGCCAACACACCTGGCGCACGCGATCGTGCTCTGTCAAACACTTCATATTCTTTGTGTCGTTCGGCATAATAAAATATCTCGAATAGTTCCTTCCCTTATCTTTCCTTAAAAAAAACTTTCCTTAAACCAATAACTGTCAAATATGTGAATATAGATACTCCAAAAAGGCTTTGCATTGAATATGGGGCCTGTCAATATCTTTTGTTATCTCATTATTTCATTTAATTGCTTTGTATGTCACTTGTTACATATTTTTTCTTCAATATATAAACTGCACCTGGTCCTAATATTCTCCAACCAACTTTATAAATGTTTGATATAATCTTTTGCTTCTTATGTTCCTGTTTAATAGTCCTTTTAAAAGTTGTATTAAAGTCTCTCTTGAATTAATAAAGACCTTGCTCTTTTTTTGGATGGATAACTTAGAAAAGATCTTCTGAAAAAATGACAAAAGTTTTACATTTATTATCTTTAATGATGTTCGATATTAGGAATAATATACAAAGATGACTAATAAAAAAAAAGTAGTAATATCAAGTATAATTTTTTTTCTAAAAGTTTATAATTATTTAAAGAAGAACGATTACCTTACAATTAACGGAAAAATAGCGTTTTGTTTATATCTAATAATTCGCGATATTATAAGTAAAATATTATTTTATGAAATATACATACAGTGACTCACGAAAGTATTTGAACACTCGCCATAAAATAATATATTAATTATAATAAGTATATTATAGAAAACTTACCGAAATATTATTAACATTGGATGGAGGTATGACTCCCTAAATTATACATGTATAGTTTCAAGCAAATCGAAATACATATACAATAGTTATGATTTATTTCTTACAAACGTAACAATCGTTTTTACGATTGGTGTATAAATCCATTACTGCATATTGTACAACTACATTGAATATTTGTCTTATTTTTAGAGAGTCCTGATCCTCGCAATGTCAAATATACTTCTAAGATCAACATTCGTATTGGTACGTATGTACGTTGCACAAGTTAAGTAAGTTGATTGATAAATGGTATTCAGGATTTCAAAAGCACATTCCATACAGGAGATATAAACTTTATGGATGTTTCTAATATCAGTCTTTGCTGCAGCGCCTTCGCCGCAAATTGATCTCATAGACAAGAACTAATCTGAAATGTGTTGTCAGTAAATAGAGTAAGATAACGAATGTAAGAGCGAGTGAGACAGATAATAGCGCTAGGGAGGGCCAGCGCGCAACGCTTGCTATATGCTCATCCATTGTTATGAATGCTTACGCACGCGTTGTTAATATTTTAACATAAAAATAGAAAAAGATCAAAATGGGAATAAGGTGTTGTGTGCTCAATTGTAAATCAAAATATGCCATGTAATCGCACAGTTTTGCAAAAGATTCACAGCTCCGTGAGAAGTGGATGAAAAACTTAATTTTGAAACCATATAAAGAAAGCGATGTTAAACAACTTTGAGTGTGTTACAAAAATTTTAAAGAAAGTGATTACAGTGCGAAAAGAATTATAAACAGAATTAAACATAAAAATAAAATTAAGAAAGTAATATTAAATGGAGAAATATACGAGGACCAAAGGGATAGAACTATAAAAGTAAGAGAAAATTTAGTAAACGTGATGTTAAGAAGTAATGATGTTGTACCACAGGTACGTAATTCTATATCCTTCTTACAGTTTTCTTATTTTTATAATATTTTGTACGTACATGTTTTTAATATTATTTCTATATTTCTACTTTATATACATCTTGTACAGGAAAGACAATATTTAGTAGATGAGAAAATGATTTGCATTGCGATTTACCGCAATAAAAGTATTTTATTACAGGTACGGTAAAAATAAATGATATAAATAATAATGACTTTATCAAAAAATGCCACTTCAACAAAAGAAGTATATTTTTTTGATGATTTATTTGACTTGGTCCAATGGAAATATTGTCCAAGGACTTAGCAGCATTATCACACAAAATAATGGACATTGAGATTTTGGCAAAAAGCATTACAAACATTATATGATATGGAATTTGTCGAGAAAAACAGCTACAATTCTTTAACAAGAAGTAAAGCATAATGTTTGAATGATTGGAGACAAACAATACGAAGAGCCCAATGTTTATGGAAAATGCTTAAAAATTGCAGATTTACAAAACTAAATTTGAAATACTTGAACCAAGATGCTGCAGAAAATTTTTTCCGTCAAATTAGAGATCATGGACATTGGAACAATAATCATATACCACCATACTTATTCAGCACGTAGTTTAAAGCATTGTTAACATGTAATCTGACTTCAAAGCACTCCATATTAGTAAACTCTGCTGAAGACGAAACCAACTTTTTACCTTTGTTAACTGAAAAATGCATACAGAAATAATAGAAAGTAGTGAGAACAATGAAACAACAACAATGGAATGTGAAGAAGCCACTATTAGCCACGAATTTTGTATATAAACACGAATAATATAATTAATAAAATTAAGAAGAGAGGATCCAAATAGAGTGCGCTCAATGCACTGCGATATTGGAAGATAAAAATATCACAGAAACGCTAAGGCATGCCATAGAAATGGCCGAACAGCAATTTTACATTATTTGTCATAATATAGAAATTAAAATAAACTTATAAAAATATTAAGTGAAGAAGCATTGTCTACAGTACATTTTTACTGACTGACGCGCACAATATTGTGCTTAACACTCTTGCACATTATTTTATTGTAGAATGGTGCAATTCCATAAATGAAACCTTGCAGAAAAAAATAAAATATAAATCCAAACATGATTATATGTATTTCCAAGGAAATATAATGTCATTAGAATATAGCAGAAAAAATGTTATACAAATGATTATATAACCTACACACATATAAATATACATAATATTGTAATGTAAGATTTACATATCATAATTTTTTGTAACATAATAATAAAACGATGTTATTTAAAAAATAAATAACGTGTTACATTCTTTTTTACTTTCTTTTTAATTACAAGTTAAGCAAATAAATATTTCATATTTAATATGCATATGTATATATATATATATATATAGCAGGAGCTGGCGCTACTGGCGCTTTTATCTATCTCGCTCGTTCCTCCATTCGCTATCTCACTCTACTTACCTCCGATTTAAGAGTAGTTCTTGGTTATTAGAGGAATCATAAGCGAGGGCGTTGCGAACATTGGAACCTACAAATGTATATCGAGGTTTATATACCCTGATCTTATATATGAATATATTCAAGAGACAAATGTGAAGCAAGTGACGTGCTAAGCAATTAAACAATAATTATATTATTTAATAATAAATTAAATAATGAGGTAACAAGAGATAGTGAGGTGACTCATTTTCAATGGAAGGACTTTTTGGAGTATCTATATCTACGCATTTGGCAGTTATTGATTTCTGTGTCAGTAAGTATGAAAATATTGATAACAAGTGTAGGCATAAGAATTTCTATACAAATATTTGATTGTGCTATTTCTGTAATATTGTTATTGCCTCAACTGACAGCTACAATGTTATCATGTATGCCGACAATTATATTTATTGAAAAAGCTTGCGTATGTTGTCTACAGAATCACAAAAACAAATTACAAAAGTTACGGCTGTTTGCGAAAAAGCTATCCAAAATATCCGAACGGTATACTAACGATTACACTATACTTTCAAATTTACTCAAGTGCTATACCAATGTAACGTAACGTTAACACGTTGGCTGTCACGTGAAAATCAATCGTTTTATGATTTATTCTAAGCATATAATGGCAAAATAATAATAATAAAATATGGTTATATAGGAAAACATTCTTACCCATGGGCCAAGAATGTTATTTCAAAGTATTACTCTAATTAACGATGATTTCTTTTTACAGGTAAGAGCGTTGGCAGTAGAAAATCGTGAAACAGAAGTATTTTCTAAAGAAGTTGAATATGCATCTGAGTCATATGAAAATATAGGATTTGGTGTTCGTTTATTTCAAGCAGGAACAAATTTGATTTGAAATGGTAATTCGCTTTGTACATTGTACTTTGTTGGTACTTTAATGTCAATTGGGCCATCTTATGATATTCTTGATGGCAACCAAATAGTTCAAATATCTCTCTCTCTCTCTCTCTAAATTATCTTTACTGTTTGGAACGTAGAAGAAATGTATATAGGGCAAAATACATACTACAATATACTGAAATGTATACATATGTATATAATAAATACATGAGTATACAGGCACACACTAATAAACTACTAAAGATAACCTTTTTTTTTATTCAATAATATGTATATTCTTTTTAACACACTCAACGAAAGATAACATTTTATTATTCACTTTTATGTACATATTTATATAGATATACATATACGTATTTGTTGTAGCACGAGAGAGCAAAGTTGAACAGCGAGAGTTTACGCTACGCACCGTAACGAGCCGTTTGAAGTCGCAGCGACCCACCTTGCAGCCGCCGGACTTGCCATGAGCCTTCGGAATCGTAGCAACTATTCCTTCAGCCCTTAGAGCTACAACGAGTCGTCTGAAACCGCAGTAACAAGGCCTGCAGCAGTCCGAATCATCGACCTGGTGCCACTTATCCTGTCAAGTAAGGTCGTTTTATTTTTGAGCTTCTTCTCCTGCTCCTATCTTATCCACAATGCAAGCCTCAAATGCGGAAATTCTCCTTGAGTTAACATCAAAACGGCGGATTTTCAAAGGTCAGCTTACGCGTTTTAAAGATGCCATCGAAGCATGTCGTTCCTCGGATGATATGTTCAAATTGAAATGTAAGATTGAGGATATTAAGGAAATTTTCGCTGCCTATACGGAAGTCGAAGCTAAGTTATTAAGTCGTATCGAAGACTTTGATCTGGACGAAAAATTGGATATCGACGACGATTATTCGGAAGCCTTAATTTACGCGAGAAGATTAGTCGAAGAGGCGGAATCGCCAATGTTCGCATCCGCTACATCGCTCGTAACACCTTCCAATCTAGACGACAGAAGTCGCAGCGACCCAGATTCGGGATCGGATTTGGCGCAGATCGCGTTGCCGGAGGTCGCGTTGCCGACTTTCAGTGGTCAGCATGAGGATTGGCTTGCTTTCGCGAACCAATTTAGAACGTCCGTCCACGATAATCCGATTTTAGATGATTGCCAACGACTGAATTCTTTAAAATCATGCTTAAAGGGTGTGCCCGCGACACTCATATCTTCGATATCTATTACCGCCGCCAACTACGCTCTCGCTTGGTCCATCTTGGACAAATATTATAATCGGCCTAAGCTGATCGTGGAAAAACATTTGAAAGCGATATGTGACCTGCCTAAAATGCGAAAGGCATCTTACGAAGAACTTGCTCGCTTCGCGAACATCCTGGAGACGAATTCGAGCGAAGTAAGGTTATTAGGGCAGGCTACCTACGACACTTTATTAATTCATTTTATGACAGCACGACTTGACAATGATACTCGCTTGAAATGGTGTGAGGATCCTCGAGCGAACGGATTCCCCACCGAGGAACAATTCTTGAAATTTTTGCACGAAAGAAGAGACGTCCTCTTCCAGATGAGCTCAGGCTCGGCCTTGACTAGTGAGTCGAAACCGGTCGGGACCACTTCAAGAAATGTTTCGAATAAAAGAGGGAACTCATCGTCTCATACGTCTCGTAATCAGCAATATAACTATCAAAGACGCGGAAACGTTCGAAATTCGCGCGCTCCATCGCTCCATCGCTCCATCCACGCCACCGTTAAAAAGGTTTGCCCCATTTGCAAGTCAAGACACGATGCATACCGGTGCGCTCAAATACTTCAGTCGTCCGTCGAAAAACGCCTGGACCTAGTCAAAAGGGCCAATCTATGTATAAAATGTATGCGGCCCAATCACGAAGCGAGGGATTGCAGGTTCAGGAACTGCCGTCGTTGCAAATTACCGCACAACACCTTGCTACACGTTGACCGCAAATATTAGAAAATCTTATGGCGTGAAAATTGATCCTCACCCATAAAAACCTACGAACTGAGAACACTGTGACGTACGAAACTCCTTCGGCGTCATTTCTAGCTATCCGCGCTTTACATCAACTAGTCGATGACGAACGATCAATATGTTCTGAAGCGGCCGACATCATTAAGCGAGATTTCTATGTCGAAGATATGATAACGGGAACACGCACGTACGACGAAGCCTTTAGAATAAGGGACGGGCTAATTGATATCACGCACAAGGGCGTTCTTAACCTGCGACAATGGGTCTCAAACAACAAAGGTTTACTCGCGGATCTTACCAAACTGTCAACTGACACTCATATTCGTTTGGACTTGGAGGAAACCACCCCTCAACTCTCGGGGTAGGCTGGGATCCTCTACGTGACGATCTCGTTTACTCGATCAAACTCGATGATCCCACCGTACTCGTTACCAAACGCATTACTCTGTCGCGCATCGCGAAACTGTTCCATCCGCTCGATCTTCTCGGTCCTTTTCGATCGTGAGGGCCAATGTCATACCGCAGCAATTATGGCTAAGCCGGGTAGGATGGGACGATCAGGTTCCCGACGATATCGGCGTATCCTGGATCGCGCTTCGTGACCAATTACCTTTCCTAAACGGACTACGCATACCATGGCAAACCATCATGTCTGAATACTCGTTTCTGCAGCTTCACGGATTTTGCGACACGAGCGAAAGGGCTTACTGCTTTTTTCGCGTGTCTCATCTATCAAAACCTTGACTATACCACAAGGCTCGAATTGATCGCCGCACTCTTACTCGTTCGCTTACGCAATGCGGTCAGAAGAGCGTTATCGAGCGTAATTTTAACAAGACGACCTTCTGGTCAGACTCGACCATCTGTCTTACTTGGATCGGCATCTCCCCTCACATACTGCAAACTTTCGTGGCTAACTGGATCGCGGAGATTAGAAGTATGGAGATGCCGCACCGGTGGCGACACCTGGGCTCATTAAACAACCCGGCGGATCTCATATCTCGTGATATGTCGCCGTCCAAGACCCACGATTCCCGAGCATATCATCGGTGACTTGCCATGGCATCGTATCACAAGCAATCGGCCATTTTTTATTGCAGGCGTCGGACTATTGTGGCCCGTACATCAAAGAATGACGCCACCGAAACCGCAATAAACTCAAAACATACGTCGCGGTCTTCGTCTACTTCGTAACACGCGTTATACACTTGGAATTAGTCAGTGACCTTACGACTGAAGCTTTCCTCGCTTCTTTAAAACGCTATGTCGCACTCCAAGGAAAATCTTGGCATCTCTACTTGGACAACGCGAAGAATTTCATCGATGCTGACCGCGAATTGCGCGGACTTGTGGAAGTCATGAAAGCTTCTACAGAAAATAACGCAATACATCGATACTTAAATGAACATGGCGCGAGGTGGCATTTCATTCCTCCGAAATCGCTACATTTCGATGGGCTCTTTGGGAACCCGGTGTAAAAGAGTTCAAGCGACAATTCGTACGTGTCGTCGCCGACACTCTCTTGACCTACGAGGCGCTACACACGTACATGTACATCATCCAAATTGAGGTAGTTCTTAACTCTCGCCCTCTAACCCCTCTTTCCTACGATACTGAAGACCTATCTTCTCTTACGCCCGCCCACTTCCTCATCGGAAGCTCTTTAATAGACGTACCCGAAACCGACCGGGACCAGCTATTCTCGCACGCCTTTCCATCTAGTAACACGTGCAAAAGCTTAAACGAAGCTTTTATGTTCTGTATAATTTCGGTCCTATCTTCTTTCGTGACTAAGTTTCTCTTAACTTGAAACGATACACACACACACACAAATTTAGTTAACAAAATACGCGGTACACTACTTGCAGTAATTATTCATTGTTTTCCTTTTATCTTAAGTGTATATAATTGTTATTTGTGTATTTATCAGATATCGAACGTAAGAAAACAATGTTTAAAATGAATGATAGTTCGTAAGAAAAATATAAATGATATCTATATCTTTTTTCTGATTAATTTCGTGGAAATTTTCTTTATATATTTACTTTTCGACAAAGACATCAAGTGATAAAATATTTTCTAACGTGTTACATTATTATACAGGGTATTTTAGCTAAAGGAGGCCGCCTACAAGATACATAACATTATACTATTATATATATTTACTATATTTCTATATATATTTATATATATATATATACATATAAACTATATTTACTATATATATACGTATAAACTATATATACATATATATAGTTCCAAATAGCATGATATCGATTATTATTGGTCTCTAACGATTGTATTAATAAGTGTATGTTTTTATGTGTATGTGTATTGTATATAACGTGTTATCAGATAATCTTTTTTTCTTCTTTTTTTTCCGTTTCTTTCTCTTCTTTTATTTTCATCGACCGTCATCGGTTTTCGATATGAAGATTGTGGTTTAAAACTGTACCTCAATTGATTTGCTCGTCCCGTCGAAAACGAACAATTAACAGACGAAATTTTAGACGTTGCGATTACGTAGGAAGCATCAAATTTCTGAGTACTTGCGTTAATGCATGAAATCCAACACGTAAGAGCGAGTGGGTGCTTTGGATGCATTTAACCGGGAATTTTCGATAGGAGGATTTCATGTCGCATAATATAACTCTACGGATAACACATTAGGTTGTCTGTCAATATAACAATGTTCGTTCGTAGTAATATCCGAACTACCGGAACTATAACAATTGTATATATGTATCAATAATTTTTTACGTATCGTTCGTTTCGAAATAGATTTTTTCCTCTTCCTTCATTTTCTGTTTGATTTTTTGTATAGATTTTTCTTTTTCTTTTCCTTTTTTTGTTAATGTTTTACATATTTACTGAACCCTTTTGACTCTTATCAAATGAAAGTGCACGAATTTATTGAGCTATGCTAACGAACTCAACGACAATGTCAATCCAGAAATTTGTATGTAACTAATCCGTAATCTATCACTGTCTTGTTTTTTTTTTTCTTTATATATATGTTCGTTCATTTATTAGTTCGTGTTATATGAAAACATCAACTACCTTAGAGTGAAATTTTCTACTTTTTTATTTTCTTTCTCTTCGTCCAACATGAACGAAATCAATTGCATTTGCGTGATATTCCAAAAGAAAATTATTACCGTCAGTATATGTATTTTTACGGACTATCATGAAAAAAAAAAAAAAAAAAAAAAAAAAAAAAAAAACAAAGAAAGATGAATACCCAGAAGGTACTTTCTGTATTTTATTTTATTTTATGTTTCACTTTACGTATTTATATCGACGCGATTGAGTAAAGTTCAATTGTATTATAAAATCTGTATCAACAAAATTATAATCATTAATTAAATTAAGCACGATCAGTTTAAGAGCACCTTGTAGCTTAGATCCATCTTTTGTATATACATCAGCCATTTTCTCTCTCTCTCTCTTTCTCATTTTATAGAATTTCTTCTAAAACAGAGAAAGAGAGCAAGAGGGAGAGAGAGAGAAGATAGTATCTGAAAGATTGAGTTTAGATCACGTGGTTTCCCGACGAAAACTGGATGCAGATTTACTTTTACACTCACACACGTATACTTTGTACCCATCAAACACAATACCATGAAAGATCTATTTATCCTATATGAATATTTATACTATATCTATGTGCATATATGTATACGTTTGGAAATATAAAATATATCTGAATATATATATATAAAATAGGACACTATCAAAGATTAATCTATTATGTATAATATATGTACAATAATTTAACAAAAGGTCACGTTTACAGATATTCGAATTAGAGAGAAAAAGACAGTAAATAATTGACATCTTAAGTCGTTTCTCTTTTTTTTATTTTAGGTAAGCCTTGTAAATAGAACTTAAACAAAAAAAATAAAGAAAATCTCTTTTTTGTTTTTAAAGAAACTCAATTTTGTTATTATTCGCACCCTCTCATATAAAAATCAATATATATATATATATATATATATATTTATATGCACAAATGCATGTGCATTAGTCGTAAGCGAAATGCGAGTGCCAACACACCTGGCGCACGCGATCGTGCTCTGTCAAACACTTCATATTCTTTGTGTCGTTCGGCATAATAAAATATCTCGAATAGTTCCTTCCCTTATCTTTCCTTAAAAAAAACTTTCCTTAAACCAATAACTGTCAAATATGTGAATATAGATACTCCAAAAAGGCTTTGCATTGAATATGGGGCCTGTCAATATCTTTTGTTATCTCATTATTTCATTTAATTGCTTTGTATGTCACTTGTTACATATTTTTTCTTCAATATATAAACTGCACCTGGTCCTAATATTCTCCAACCAACTTTATAAATGTTTGATATAATCTTTTGCTTCTTATGTTCCTGTTTAATAGTCCTTTTAAAAGTTGTATTAAAGTCTCTCTTGAATTAATAAAGACCTTGCTCTTTTTTTGGATGGATAACTTAGAAAAGATCTTCTGAAAAAATGACAAAAGTTTTACATTTATTATCTTTAATGATGTTCGATATTAGGAATAATATACAAAGATGACTAATAAAAAAAAAGTAGTAATATCAAGTATAATTTTTTTTCTAAAAGTTTATAATTATTTAAAGAAGAACGATTACCTTACAATTAACGGAAAAATAGCGTTTTGTTTATATCTAATAATTCGCGATATTATAAGTAAAATATTATTTTATGAAATATACATACAGTGACTCACGAAAGTATTTGAACACTCGCCATAAAATAATATATTAATTATAATAAGTATATTATAGAAAACTTACCGAAATATTATTAACATTGGATGGAGGTATGACTCCCTAAATTATACATGTATAGTTTCAAGCAAATCGAAATACATATACAATAGTTATGATTTATTTCTTACAAACGTAACAATCGTTTTTACGATTGGTGTATAAATCCATTACTGCATATTGTACAACTACATTGAATATTTGTCTTATTTTTAGAGAGTCCTGATCCTCGCAATGTCAAATATACTTCTAAGATCAACATTCGTATTGGTACGTATGTACGTTGCACAAGTTAAGTAAGTTGATTGATAAATGGTATTCAGGATTTCAAAAGCACATTCCATACAGGAGATATAAACTTTATGGATGTTTCTAATATCAGTCTTTGCTGCAGCGCCTTCGCCGCAAATTGATCTCATAGACAAGAACTAATCTGAAATGTGTTGTCAGTAAATAGAGTAAGATAACGAATGTAAGAGCGAGTGAGACAGATAATAGCGCTAGGGAGGGCCAGCGCGCAACGCTTGCTATATGCTCATCCATTGTTATGAATGCTTACGCACGCGTTGTTAATATTTTAACATAAAAATAGAAAAAGATCAAAATGGGAATAAGGTGTTGTGTGCTCAATTGTAAATCAAAATATGCCATGTAATCGCACAGTTTTGCAAAAGATTCACAGCTCCGTGAGAAGTGGATGAAAAACTTAATTTTGAAACCATATAAAGAAAGCGATGTTAAACAACTTTGAGTGTGTTACAAAAATTTTAAAGAAAGTGATTACAGTGCGAAAAGAATTATAAACAGAATTAAACATAAAAATAAAATTAAGAAAGTAATATTAAATGGAGAAATATACGAGGACCAAAGGGATAGAACTATAAAAGTAAGAGAAAATTTAGTAAACGTGATGTTAAGAAGTAATGATGTTGTACCACAGGTACGTAATTCTATATCCTTCTTACAGTTTTCTTATTTTTATAATATTTTGTACGTACATGTTGTTAATATTATTTCTATATTTCTACTTTATATACATCTTGTACAGGAAAGACAATATTTAGTAGATGAGAAAATGATTTGCATTGCGATTTACCGCAATAAAAGTATTTTATTACAGGTACGGTAAAAATAAATGATATAAATAATAATGACTTTGTCAAAAAATGCCACTTCAACAAAAGAAGTATATTTTTTTGATGATTTATTTGACTTGGTCCAATGGAAATATTGTCCAAGGACTTAGCAGCATTATCACACAAAATAATGGACATTGAGATTTTGGCAAAAAGCATTACAAACATTATATGATATGGAATTTGTCGAGAAAAACAGCTACAATTCTTTAACAAGAAGTAAAGCATAATGTTTGAATGATTGGAGACAAACAATACGAAGAGCCCAATGTTTATGGAAAATGCTTAAAAATTGCAGATTTACAAAACTAAATTTGAAATACTTGAACCAAGATGCTGCAGAAAATTTTTTCCGTCAAATTAGAGATCATGGACATTGGAACAATAATCATATACCACCATACTTATTCAGCACGTAGTTTAAAGCATTGTTAACATGTAATCTGACTTCAAAGCACTCCATATTAGTAAACTCTGCTGAAGACGAAACCAACTTTTTACCTTTGTTAACTGAAAAATGCATACAGAAATAATAGAAAGTAGTGAGAACAATGAAACAACAACAATGGAATGTGAAGAAGCCACTATTAGCCACGAATTTTGTATATAAACACGAATAATATAATTAATAAAATTAAGAAGAGAGGATCCAAATAGAGTGCGCTCAATGCACTGCGATATTGGAAGATAAAAATATCACAGAAACGCTAAGGCATGCCATAGAAATGGCCGAACAGCAATTTTACATTATTTGTCATAATATAGAAATTAAAATAAACTTATAAAAATATTAAGTGAAGAACCATTGTCTACAGTACATTTTTACTGACTGACGCGCACAATATTGTGCTTAACACTCTTGCACATTATTTTATTGTAGAATGGTGCAATTCCATAAATGAAACCTTGCAGAAAAAAATAAAATATAAATCCAAACATGATTATATGTATTTCCAAGGAAATATAATGTCATTAGAATATAGCAGAAAAAATGTTAAACAAATGATTATATAACCTACATACATATAAATATAAATAATATTGTAATGTAAGATTTACATATCATAATTTTTTGTAACATAATAATAAAAAGATGTTATTTAAAAAATAAATAACGTGTTACATTCTTTTTTACTTTCTTTTTAATTACAAGTTAAGCAAATAAATATTTCATATTTAATATGCATATGTATATATATATATATATAGCAGGAGCTGGCGCTACTGGCGCTTTTATCTATCTCGCTCGTTCCTCCATTCGCTATCTCACTCTACTTACCTCCGATTTAAGAGTAGTTCTTGGTTATTAGAGGAATCATAAGCGAGGGCGTTGCGAACATTGGAACCTACAAATGTATATCGAGGTTTATATACCCTGATCTTATATATGAATATATTCAAGAGACAAATGTGAAGCAAGTGACGTGCTAAGCAATTAAACAATAATTATATTATTTAATAATAAATTAAATAATGAGGTAACAAGAGATAGTGAGGTGACTCATTTTCAATGGAAGGACTTTTTGGAGTATCTATATCTACGCATTTGGCAGTTATTGATTTCTGTGTCAGTAAGTATGAAAATATTGATAACAAGTGTAGGCATAAGAATTTCTATACAAATATTTGATTGTGCTATTTCTGTAATATTGTTATTGCCTCAACTGACAGCTACAATGTTATCATGTATGCCGAGAATTATATTTATTGAAAAAGCTTGCGTATGTTGTCTACAGAATCACAAAAACAAATTACAAAAGTTACGGCTGTTTGCGAAAAAGCTATCCAAAATATCCGAACGGTATACTAACGATTACACTATACTTTCAAATTTACTCAAGTGCTATACCAATGTAACGTAACGTTAACACGTTGGCTGTCACGTGAAAATCAATCGTTTTATGATTTATTCTAAGCATATAATGGCAAAATAATAATAATAAAATATGGTTATATAGGAAAACATTCTTACCCATGGGCCAAGAATGTTATTTCAAAGTATTACTCTAATTAACGATGATTTCTTTTTACAGGTAAGAGCGTTGGCAGTAGAAAATCGTGAAACAGAAGTATTTTCTAAAGAAGTTGAATATGCATCTGAGTCATATGAAAATATAGGATTTGGTGTTCGTTTATTTCAAGCAGGAACAAATTTGATTTGAAATGGTAATTTGCTTTGTACATTGTACTTTGTTGGTACTTTAATGTCAATTGGGCCATCTTATGATATTCTTGATGGCAACCAAATAGTTCAAATATCTCTCTCTCTCTCTCTCTCTAAATTATCTTTACTGTTTGGAACGTAGAGGAAATGTATATAGGGCAAAATACATACTACAATATACTGAAATGTATACATATGTATATAATAAATACATGAGTATACAGGCACACACTAATAAACTACTAAAGATAACCTTTTTTTTTATTCAATAATATGTATATTCTTTTTAACACACTCAACGAAAGATAACATTTTATTATTCACTTTTATGTACATATTTATATAGATATACATATACGTATTTGTTGTAGCACGAGAGAGCAAAGTTGAACAGCGAGAGTTTACGCTACGCACCGTAACGAGCCGTTTGAAGTCGCAGCGACCCACCTTGCAGCCGCCGGACTTGCCATGAGCCTTCGGAATCGTAGCAACTATTCCTTCAGCCCTTAGAGCTACAACGAGTCGTCTGAAACCGCAGTAACAAGGCCTGCAGCAGTCCGAATCATCGACCTGGTGCCACTTATCCTGTCAAGTAAGGTCGTTTTATTTTTGAGCTTCTTCTCCTGCTCCTATCTTATCCACAATGCAAGCCTCAAATGCGGAAATTCTCCTTGAGTTAACATCAAAACGGCGGATTTTCAAAGGTCAGCTTACGCGTTTTAAAGATGCCATCGAAGCATGTCGTTCCTCGGATGATATGTTCAAATTGAAATGTAAGATTGAGGATATTAAGGAAATTTTCGCTGCCTATACGGAAGTCGAAGCTAAGTTATTAAGTCGTATCGAAGACTTTGATCTGGACGAAAAATTGGATATCGACGACGATTATTCGGAAGCCTTAATTTACGCGAGAAGATTAGTCGAAGAGGCGG
This sequence comes from Dolichovespula media, assembly GCA_911387685.1. Lineage (NCBI taxonomy): Eukaryota > Metazoa > Arthropoda > Insecta > Hymenoptera > Vespidae > Dolichovespula > Dolichovespula media. Next base: position 7,905,813 of record OU426857.1, read on the forward strand.
AATCGCCAATGTTCGCATCCGCTACATCGCTCGTAACACCTTCCAATCTAGACGACAGAAGTCGCAGCGACCCAGATTCGGGATCGGATTTGGCGCAGATCGCGTTGCCGGAGGTCGCGTTGCCGACTTTCAGTGGTCAGCATGAGGATTGGCTTGCTTTCGCGAACCAATTTAGAACGTCCGTCCACGATAATCCGATTTTAGATGATTGCCAACGACTGAATTCTTTAAAATCATGCTTAAAGGGTGTGCCCGCGACACTCATATCTTCGATATCTATTACCGCCGCCAACTACGCTCTCGCTTGGTCCATCTTGGACAAATATTATAATCGGCCTAAGCTGATCGTGGAAAAACATTTGAAAGCGATATGTGACCTGCCTAAAATGCGAAAGGCATCTTACGAAGAACTTGCTCGCTTCGCGAACATCCTGGAGACGAATTCGAGCGAAGTAAGGTTATTAGGGCAGGCTACCTACGACACTTTATTAATTCATTTTATGACAGCACGACTTGACAATGATACTCGCTTGAAATGGTGTGAGGATCCTCGAGCGAACGGATTCCCCACCGAGGAACAATTCTTGAAATTTTTGCACGAAAGAAGAGACGTCCTCTTCCAGATGAGCTCAGGCTCGGCCTTGACTAGTGAGTCGAAACCGGTCGGGACCACTTCAAGAAATGTTTCGAATAAAAGAGGGAACTCATCGTCTCATACGTCTCGTAATCAGCAATATAACTATCAAAGACGCGGAAACGTTCGAAATTCGCGCGCTCCATCGCTCCATCGCTCCATCCCCGCCGCCGTTAAAAAGGTTTGCCCCATTTGCAAGTCAAGACACGATGCATACCGGTGCGCTCAAATACTTCAGTCGTCCGTCGAAAAACGCCTGGACCTAGTCAAAAGGGCCAATCTATGTATAAAATGTATGCGGCCCAATCACGAAGCGAGGGATTGCAGGTTCAGGAACTGCCGTCGTTGCAAATTACCGCACAACACCTTGCTACACGTTGACCGCAAATATTAGAAAATCTTATGGCGTGAAAATTGATCCTCACCCATAAAAACCTACGAACTGAGAACACTGTGATGTACGAAACTCCTTCGGCGTCATTTCTAGCTATCCGCGCTTTACATCAACTAGTCGATGACGAACGATCAATATGTTCTGAAGCGGCCGACATCATTAAGCGAGATTTCTATGTCGAAGATATGATAACGGGAACACGCACGTACGACGAAGCCTTTAGAATAAGGGACGGGCTAATTGATATCACGCACAAGGGCGTTCTTAACCTGCGACAATGGGTCTCAAACAACAAAGGTTTACTCGCGGATCTTACCAAACTGTCAACTGACACTCATATTCGTTTGGACTTGGAGGAAACCACCCCTCAACTCTCGGGGTAGGCTGGGATCCTCTACGTGACGATCTCGTTTACTCGATCAAACTCGATGATCCCACCGTACTCGTTACCAAACGCATTACTCTGTCGCGCATCGCGAAACTGTTCCATCCGCTCGATCTTCTCGGTCCTTTTCGATCGTGAGGGCCAATGTCATACCGCAGCAATTATGGCTAAGCCGGGTAGGATGGGACGATCAGGTTCCCGACGATATCGGCGTATCCTGGATCGCGCTTCGTGACCAATTACCTTTCCTAAACGGACTACGCATACCATGGCAAACCATCATGTCTGAATACTCGTTTCTGCAGCTTCACGGATTTTGCGACACGAGCGAAAGGGCTTACTGCTTTTTTCGCGTGTCTCATCTATCAAAACCTTGACTATACCACAAGGCTCGAATTGATCGCCGCACTCTTACTCGTTCGCTTACGCAATGCGGTCAGAAGAGCGTTATCGAGCGTAATTTTAACAAGACGACCTTCTGGTCAGACTCGACCATCTGTCTTACTTGGATCGGCATCTCCCCTCACATACTGCAAACTTTCGTGGCTAACTGGATCGCGGAGATTAGAAGTATGGAGATGCCGCACCGGTGGCGACACCTGGGCTCATTAAACAACCCGGCGGATCTCATATCTCGTGATATGTCGCCGTCCAAGACCCACGATTCCCGAGCATATCATCGGTGACTTGCCATGGCATCGTATCACAAGCAATCGGCCATTTTTTATTGCAGGCGTCGGACTATTGTGGCCCGTACATCAAAGAATGACGCCACCGAAACCGCAATAAACTCAAAACATACGTCGCGGTCTTCGTCTACTTCGTAACACGCGTTATACACTTGGAATTAGTCAGTGACCTTACGACTGAAGCTTTCCTCGCTTCTTTAAAACGCTATGTCGCACTCCAAGGAAAATCTTGGCATCTCTACTTGGACAACGCGAAGAATTTCATCGATGCTGACCGCGAATTGCGCGGACTTGTGGAAGTCATGAAAGCTTCTACAGAAAATAACGCAATACATCGATACTTAAATGAACATGTCGCAAGGTTGCATTTCATTCCTCCGAAATCGCTACATTTCGATGGGCTCTTTGGGAACCCGGTGTAAAAGAGTTCAAGCGACATTTCGTACGTGTCGTCGCCGACACTCTCTTGACCTACGAGGCGCTACACACGTACATGTACATCATCCAAATTGAGGTAGTTCTTAACTCTCGCCCTCTAACCCCTCTTTCCTACGATACTGACGACCTATCTTCTCTTACGCCCGCCCACTTCCTCATCGGAAGCTCTTTAATAGACGTACCCGAAACTGACTGGGACCAGCTATTCTCGCACGCCTTTCCATCTAGTAACACGTGCAAAAGCTTAAACGAAGCTTTTATGTTCTGTATAATTTCGGTCCTATCTTCTTTCGTGACTAAGTTTCTCTTAACTTGAAACGATACACACACACACACAAATTTAGTTAACAAAATACGCGGTACACTACTTGCAGTAATTATTCATTGTTTTCCTTTTATCTTAAGTGTATATAATTGTTATTTGTGTATTTATCAGATATCGAACGTAAGAAAACAATGTTTAAAATGAATGATAGTTCGTAAGAAAAATATAAATGATATCTATATCTTTTTTCTGATTAATTTCGTGGAAATTTTCTTTATATATTTACTTTTCGACAAAGACATCAAGTGATAAAATATTTTCTAACGTGTTACATTATTATACAGGGTATTTTAGCTAAAGGAGGCCGCCTACAAGATACATAACATTATACTATTATATATATTTACTATATTTCTATATATATACATATTTATAGAAATATTTCCTATATATATTTATATATATATATATACATATAAACTATATTTACTATATATATACGTATAAACTATATATACATATATATAGTTCCAAATAGCATGATATCGATTATTATTGGTCTCTAACGATTGTATTAATAAGTGTATGTTTTTATGTGTATGTGTATTGTATATAACGTGTTATCAGATAATCTTTTTTTCTTCTTTTTTTTCCGTTTCTTTCTCTTCTTTTATTTTCATCGACCGTCATCGGTTTTCGATATGAAGATTGTGGTTTAAAACTGTACCTCAATTGATTTGCTCGTCCCGTCGAAAACGAACAATTAACAGACGAAATTTTAGACGTTGCGATTACGTAGGAAGCATCAAATTTCTGAGTACTTGCGTTAATGCATGAAATCCAACACGTAAGAGCGAGTGGGTGCTTTGGATGCATTTAACCGGGAATTTTCGATAGGAGGATTTCATGTCGCATAATATAACTCTACGGATAACACATTAGGTTGTCTGTCAATATAACAATGTTCGTTCGTAGTAATATCCGAACTACCGGAACTATAACAATTGTATATATGTATCAATAATTTTTTACGTATCGTTCGTTTCGAAATAGATTTTTTCCTCTTCCTTCATTTTCTGTTTGATTTTTTGTATAGATTTTTCTTTTTCTTTTCCTTTTTTTGTTAATGTTTTACATATTTACTGAACCCTTTTGACTCTTATCAAATGAAAGTGCACGAATTTATTGAGCTATGCTAACGAACTCAACGACAATGTCAATCCAGAAATTTGTATGTAACTAATCCGTAATCTATCACTGTCTTGTTTTTTTTTTTCTTTATATATATGTTCGTTCATTTATTAGTTCGTGTTATATGAAAACATCAACTACCTTAGAGTGAAATTTTCTACTTTTTTATTTTCTTTCTCTTCGTCCAACATGAACGAAATCAATTGCATTTGCGTGATATTCCAAAAGAAAATTATTACCGTCAGTATATGTATTTTTACGGACTATCATGAAAAAAAAAAAAAAAAAAAAAAAAAAAAAAAAAAACAAAGAAAGATGAATACCCAGAAGGTACTTTCTGTATTTTATTTTATTTTATGTTTCACTTTACGTATTTATATCGACGCGATTGAGTAAAGTTCAATTGTATTATAAAATCTGTATCAACAAAATTATAATCATTAATTAAATTAAGCACGATCAGTTTAAGAGCACCTTGTAGCTTAGATCCATCTTTTGTATATACATCAGCCATTTTCTCTCTCTCTCTCTTTCTCATTTTATAGAATTTCTTCTAAAACAGAGAAAGAGAGCAAGAGGGAGAGAGAGAGAAGATAGTATCTGAAAGATTGAGTTTAGATCACGTGGTTTCCCGACGAAAACTGGATGCAGATTTACTTTTACACTCACACACGTATACTTTGTACCCATCAAACACAATACCATGAAAGATCTATTTATCCTATATGAATATTTATACTATATCTATGTGCATATATGTATACGTTTGGAAATATAAAATATATCTGAATATATATATATAAAATAGGACACTATCAAAGATTAATCTATTATGTATAATATATGTACAATAATTTAACAAAAGGTCACGTTTACAGATATTCGAATTAGAGAGAAAAAGACAGTAAATAATTGACATCTTAAGTCGTTTCTCTTTTTTTTATTTTAGGTAAGCCTTGTAAATAGAACTTAAACAAAAAAAATAAAGAAAATCTCTTTTTTGTTTTTAAAGAAACTCAATTTTGTTATTATTCGCACCCTCTCATATAAAAATCAATATATATATATATATATATACATATTTATATGCACAAATGCATGTGCATTAGTCCTAAGCGAAATGCGAGTGCCAACACACCTGGCGCACGCGATCGTGCTCTGTCAAACACTTCATATTCTTTGTGTCGTTCGGCATAATAAAATATCTCGAATAGTTCCTTCCCTTATCTTTCCTTAAAAAAAACTTTCCTTAAACCAATAACTGTCAAATATGTGAATATAGATACTCCAAAAAGGCTTTGCATTGAATATGGGGCCTGTCAATATCTTTTGTTATCTCATTATTTCATTTAATTGCTTTGTATGTCACTTGTTACATATTTTTTCTTCAATATATAAACTGCACCTGGTCCTAATATTCTCCAACCAACTTTATAAATGTTTGATATAATCTTTTGCTTCTTATGTTCCTGTTTAATAGTCCTTTTAAAAGTTGTATTAAAGTCTCTCTTGAATTAATAAAGACCTTGCTCTTTTTTTGGATGGATAACTTAGAAAAGATCTTCTGAAAAAATGACAAAAGTTTTACATTTATTATCTTTAATGATGTTCGATATTAGGAATAATATACAAAGATGACTAATAAAAAAAAAGTAGTAATATCAAGTATAATTTTTTTTCTAAAAGTTTATAATTATTTAAAGAAGAACGATTACCTTACAATTAACGGAAAAATAGCGTTTTGTTTATATCTAATAATTCGCGATATTATAAGTAAAATATTATTTTATGAAATATACATACAGTGACTCACGAAAGTATTTGAACACTCGCCATAAAATAATATATTAATTATAATAAGTATATTATAGAAAACTTACCGAAATATTATTAACATTGGATGGAGGTATGACTCCCTAAATTATACATGTATAGTTTCAAGCAAATCGAAATACATATACAATAGTTATGATTTATTTCTTACAAACGTAACAATCGTTTTTACGATTGGTGTATAAATCCATTACTGCATATTGTACAACTACATTGAATATTTGTCTTATTTTTAGAGAGTCCTGATCCTCGCAATGTCAAATATACTTCTAAGATCAACATTCGTATTGGTACGTATGTACGTTGCACAAGTTAAGTAAGTTGATTGATAAATGGTATTCAGGATTTCAAAAGCACATTCCATACAGGAGATATAAACTTTATGGATGTTTCTAATATCAGTCTTTGCTGCAGCGCCTTCGCCGCAAATTGATCTCATAGACAAGAACTAATCTGAAATGTGTTGTCAGTAAATAGAGTAAGATAACGAATGTAAGAGCGAGTGAGACAGATAATAGCGCTAGGGAGGGCCAGCGCGCAACGCTTGCTATATGCTCATCCATTGTTATGAATGCTTACGCACGCGTTGTTAATATTTTAACATAAAAATAGAAAAAGATCAAAATGGGAATAAGGTGTTGTGTGCTCAATTGTAAATCAAAATATGCCATGTAATCGCACAGTTTTGCAAAAGATTCACAGCTCCGTGAGAAGTGGATGAAAAACTTAATTTTGAAACCATATAAAGAAAGCGATGTTAAACAACTTTGAGTGTGTTACAAAAATTTTAAAGAAAGTGATTACAGTGCGAAAAGAATTATAAACAGAATTAAACATAAAAATAAAATTAAGAAAGTAATATTAAATGGAGAAATATACGAGGACCAAAGGGATAGAACTATAAAAGTAAGAGAAAATTTAGTAAACGTGATGTTAAGAAGTAATGATGTTGTACCACAGGTACGTAATTCTATATCCTTCTTACAGTTTTCTTATTTTTATAATATTTTGTACGTACATGTTGTTAATATTATTTCTATATTTCTACTTTATATACATCTTGTACAGGAAAGACAATATTTAGTAGATGAGAAAATGATTTGCATTGCGATTTACCGCAATAAAAGTATTTTATTACAGGTACGGTAAAAATAAATGATATAAATAATAATGACTTTATCAAAAAATGCCACTTCAACAAAAGAAGTATATTTTTTTGATGATTTATTTGACTTGGTCCAATGGAAATATTGTCCAAGGACTTAGCAGCATTATCACACAAAATAATGGACATTGAGATTTTGGCAAAAAGCATTACAAACATTATATGATATGGAATTTGTCGAGAAAAACAGCTACAATTCTTTAACAAGAAGTAAAGCATAATGTTTGAATGATTGGAGACAAACAATACGAAGAGCCCAATGTTTATGGAAAATGCTTAAAAATTGCAGATTTACAAAACTAAATTTGAAATACTTGAACCAAGATGCTGCAGAAAATTTTTTCCGTCAAATTAGAGATCATGGACATTGGAACAATAATCATATACCACCATACTTATTCAGCACGTAGTTTAAAGCATTGTTAACATGTAATCTGACTTCAAAGCACTCCATATTAGTAAACTCTGCTGAAGACGAAACCAACTTTTTACCTTTGTTAACTGAAAAATGCATACAGAAATAATAGAAAGTAGTGAGAACAATGAAACAACAACAATGGAATGTGAAGAAGCCACTATTAGCCACGAATTTTGTATATAAACACGAATAATATAATTAATAAAATTAAGAAGAGAGGATCCAAATAGAGTGCGCTCAATGCACTGCGATATTGGAAGATAAAAATATCACAGAAACGCTAAGGCATGCCATAGAAATGGCCGAACAGCAATTTTACATTATTTGTCATAATATAGAAATTAAAATAAACTTATAAAAATATTAAGTGAAGAACCATTGTCTACAGTACATTTTTACTGACTGACGCGCACAATATTGTGCTTAACACTCTTGCACATTATTTTATTGTAGAATGGTGCAATTCCATAAATGAAACCTTGCAGAAAAAAATAAAATATAAATCCAAACATGATTATATGTATTTCCAAGGAAATATAATGTCATTAGAATATAGCAGAAAAAATGTTAAACAAATGATTATATAACCTACATACATATAAATATAAATAATATTGTAATGTAAGATTTACATATCATAATTTTTTGTAACATAATAATAAAAAGATGTTATTTAAAAAATAAATAACGTGTTACATTCTTTTTTACTTTCTTTTTAATTACAAGTTAAGCAAATAAATATTTCATATTTAATATGCATATGTATATATATATATATATAGCAGGAGCTGGCGCTACTGGCGCTTTTATCTATCTCGCTCGTTCCTCCATTCGCTATCTCACTCTACTTACCTCCGATTTAAGAGTAGTTCTTGGTTATTAGAGGAATCATAAGCGAGGGCGTTGCGAACATTGGAACCTACAAATGTATATCGAGGTTTATATACCCTGATCTTATATATGAATATATTCAAGAGACAAATGTGAAGCAAGTGACGTGCTAAGCAATTAAACAATAATTATATTATTTAATAATAAATTAAATAATGAGGTAACAAGAGATAGTGAGGTGACTCATTTTCAATGGAAGGACTTTTTGGAGTATCTATATCTACGCATTTGGCAGTTATTGATTTCTGTGTCAGTAAGTATGAAAATATTGATAACAAGTGTAGGCATAAGAATTTCTATACAAATATTTGATTGTGCTATTTCTGTAATATTGTTATTGCCTCAACTGACAGCTACAATGTTATCATGTATGCCGACAATTATATTTATTGAAAAAGCTTGCGTATGTTGTCTACAGAATCACAAAAACAAATTACAAAAGTTACGGCTGTTTGCGAAAAAGCTATCCAAAATATCCGAACGGTATACTAACGATTACACTATACTTTCAAATTTACTCAAGTGCTATACCAATGTAACGTAACGTTAACACGTTGGCTGTCACGTGAAAATCAATCGTTTTATGATTTATTCTAAGCATATAATGGCAAAATAATAATAATAAAATATGGTTATATAGGAAAACATTCTTACCCATGGGCCAAGAATGTTATTTCAAAGTATTACTCTAATTAACGATGATTTCTTTTTACAGGTAAGAGCGTTGGCAGTAGAAAATCGTGAAACAGAAGTATTTTCTAAAGAAGTTGAATATGCATCTGAGTCATATGAAAATATAGGATTTGGTGTTCGTTTATTTCAAGCAGGAACAAATTTGATTTGAAATGGTAATTTGCTTTGTACATTGTACTTTGTTGGTACTTTAATGTCAATTGGGCCATCTTATGATATTCTTGATGGCAACCAAATAGTTCAAATATCTCTCTCTCTCTCTCTCTCTAAATTATCTTTACTGTTTGGAACGTAGAGGAAATGTATATAGGGCAAAATACATACTACAATATACTGAAATGTATACATATGTATATAATAAATACATGAGTATACAGGCACACACTAATAAACTACTAAAGATAACCTTTTTTTTTATTCAATAATATGTATATTCTTTTTAACACACTCAACGAAAGATAACATTTTATTATTCACTTTTATGTACATATTTATATAGATATACATATACGTATTTGTTGTAGCACGAGAGAGCAAAGTTGAACAGCGAGAGTTTACGCTACGCACCGTAACGAGCCGTTTGAAGTCGCAGCGACCCACCTTGCAGCCGCCGGACTTGCCATGAGCCTTCGGAATCGTAGCAACTATTCCTTCAGCCCTTAGAGCTACAACGAGTCGTCTGAAACCGCAGTAACAAGGCCTGCAGCAGTCCGAATCATCGACCTGGTGCCACTTATCCTGTCAAGTAAGGTCGTTTTATTTTTGAGCTTCTTCTCCTGCTCCTATCTTATCCACAATGCAAGCCTCAAATGCGGAAATTCTCCTTGAGTTAACATCAAAACGGCGGATTTTCAAAGGTCAGCTTACGCGTTTTAAAGATGCCATCGAAGCATGTCGTTCCTCGGATGATATGTTCAAATTGAAATGTAAGATTGAGGATATTAAGGAAATTTTCGCTGCCTATACGGAAGTCGAAGCTAAGTTATTAAGTCGTATCGAAGACTTTGATCTGGACGAAAAATTGGATATCGACGACGATTATTCGGAAGCCTTAATTTACGCGAGAAGATTAGTCGAAGAGGCGGAATCGCCAATGTTCGCATCCGCTACATCGCTCGTAACACCTTCCAATCTAGACGACAGAAGTCGCAGTGACCCAGATTCGGGATCGGATTTGGCGCAGATCGCGTTGCCGGAGGTCGCGTTGCCGACTTTCAGTGGTCAGCATGAGGATTGGCTTGCTTTCGCGAACCAATTTAGAACGTCCGTCCACGATAATCCGATTTTAGATGATTGCCAACGACTGAATTCTTTAAAATCATGCTTAAAGGGTGTGCCCGCGACACTCATATCTTCGATATCTATTACCGCCGCCAACTACGCTCTCGCTTGGTCCATCTTGGACAAATATTATAATCGGCCTAAGCTGATCGTGGAAAAACATTTGAAAGCGATATGTGACCTGCCTAAAATGCGAAAGGCATCTTACGAAGAACTTGCTCGCTTCGCGAACATCCTGGAGACGAATTCGAGCGGCGTGAGGTTATTAGGGCAGGCTACCTACGACACTTTATTAATTCATTTTATGACAGCACGACTTGACAATGATACTCGCTTGAAATGGTGTGAGGATCCTCGAGCGAACGGATTCCCCACCGAGGAACAATTCTTGAAATTTTTGCACGAAAGAAGAGACGTCCTCTTCCAGATGAGCTCAGGCTCGGCCTTGACTAGTGAGTCGAAACCGGTCGGGACCACTTCAAGAAATGTTTCGAATAAAAGAGGGAACTCATCGTCTCATACGTCTCGTAATCAGCAATATAACTATCAAAGACGCGGAAACGTTCGAAATTCGCGCGCTCCATCGCTCCATCGCTCCATCCCCGCCGCCGTTAAAAAGGTTTGCCCCATTTGCAAGTCAAGACACGATGCATACCGGTGCGCTCAAATACTTCAGTCGTCCGTCGAAAAACGCCTGGACCTAGTCAAAAGGGCCAATCTATGTATAAAATGTATGCGGCCCAATCACGAAGCGAGGGATTGCAGGTTCAGGAACTGCCGTCGTTGCAAATTACCGCACAACACCTTGCTACACGTTGACCGCAAATATTAGAAAATCTTATGGCGTGAAAATTGATCCTCACCCATAAAAACCTACGAACTGAGAACACTGTGATGTACGAAACTCCTTCGGCGTCATTTCTAGCTATCCGCGCTTTACATCAACTAGTCGATGACGAACGATCAATATGTTCTGAAGCGGCCGACATCATTAAGCGAGATTTCTATGTCGAAGATATGATAACGGGAACACGCACGTACGACGAAGCCTTTAGAATAAGGGACGGGCTAATTGATATCACGCACAAGGGCGTTCTTAACCTGCGACAATGGGTCTCAAACAACAAAGGTTTACTCGCGGATCTTACCAAACTGTCAACTGACACTCATATTCGTTTGGACTTGGAGGAAACCACCCCTCAACTCTCGGGGTAGGCTGGGATCCTCTACGTGACGATCTCGTTTACTCGATCAAACTCGATGATCCCACCGTACTCGTTACCAAACGCATTACTCTGTCGCGCATCGCGAAACTGTTCCATCCGCTCGATCTTCTCGGTCCTTTTCGATCGTGAGGGCCAATGTCATACCGCAGCAATTATGGCTAAGCCGGGTAGGATGGGACGATCAGGTTCCCGACGATATCGGCGTATCCTGGATCGCGCTTCGTGACCAATTACCTTTCCTAAACGGACTACGCATACCATGGCAAACCATCATGTCTGAATACTCGTTTCTGCAGCTTCACGGATTTTGCGACACGAGCGAAAGGGCTTACTGCTTTTTTCGCGTGTCTCATCTATCAAAACCTTGACTATACCACAAGGCTCGAATTGATCGCCGCACTCTTACTCGTTCGCTTACGCAATGCGGTCAGAAGAGCGTTATCGAGCGTAATTTTAACAAGACGACCTTCTGGTCAGACTCGACCATCTGTCTTACTTGGATCGGCATCTCCCCTCACATACTGCAAACTTTCGTGGCTAACTGGATCGCGGAGATTAGAAGTATGGAGATGCCGCACCGGTGGCGACACCTGGGCTCATTAAACAACCCGGCGGATCTCATATCTCGTGATATGTCGCCGTCCAAGACCCACGATTCCCGAGCATATCATCGGTGACTTGCCATGGCATCGTATCACAAGCAATCGGCCATTTTTTATTGCAGGCGTCGGACTATTGTGGCCCGTACATCAAAGAATGACGCCACCGAAACCGCAATAAACTCAAAACATACGTCGCGGTCTTCGTCTACTTCGTAACACGCGTTATACACTTGGAATTAGTCAGTGACCTTACGACTGAAGCTTTCCTCGCTTCTTTAAAACGCTATGTCGCACTCCAAGGAAAATCTTGGCATCTCTACTTGGACAACGCGAAGAATTTCATCGATGCTGACCGCGAATTGCGCGGACTTGTGGAAGTCATGAAAGCTTCTACAGAAAATAACGCAATACATCGATACTTAAATGAACATGTCGCAAGGTTGCATTTCATTCCTCCGAAATCGCTACATGTCGATGGGCTCTTTGGGTAACCGGTTTAAAGGCGTTCAAGCGACATTTCGTACGTGTCGTCGCCGACACTCTCTTGACCTACGAGGCGCTACACACGTACATGTACATCATCCAAATTGAGGTAGTTCTTAACTCTCGCCCTCTAACCCCTCTTTCCTACGATACTGAAGACCTATCTTCTCTTACGCCCGCCCACTTCCTCATCGGAAGCTCTTTAATAGACGTACCCGAAACCGACCGGGACCAGCTATTCTCGCACGCCTTTCCATCTAGTAACACGTGCAAAAGCTTAAACGAAGCTTTTATGTTCTGTATAATTTCGGTCCTATCTTCTTTCGTGACTAAGTTTCTCTTAACTTGAAACGATACACACACACACACAAATTTAGTTAACAAAATACGCGGTACACTACTTGCAGTAATTATTCATTGTTTTCCTTTTATCTTAAGTGTATATAATTGTTATTTGTGTATTTATCAGATATCGAACGTAAGAAAACAATGTTTAAAATGAATGATAGTTCGTAAGAAAAATATAAATGATATCTATATCTTTTTTCTGATTAATTTCGTGGAAATTTTCTTTATATATTTACTTTTCGACAAAGACATCAAGTGATAAAATATTTTCTAACGTGTTACATTATTATACAGGGTATTTTAGCTAAAGGAGGCCGCCTACAAGATACATAACATTATACTATTATATATATTTACTATATTTCTATATATATACATATTTATAGAAATATTTCCTATATATATTTATATATATATATATACATATAAACTATATTTACTATATATATACGTATAAACTATATATACATATATATAGTTCCAAATAGCATGATATCGATTATTATTGGTCTCTAACGATTGTATTAATAAGTGTATGTTTTTATGTGTATGTGTATTGTATATAACGTGTTATCAGATAATCTTTTTTTCTTCTTTTTTTTCCGTTTCTTTCTCTTCTTTTATTTTCATCGACCGTCATCGGTTTTCGATATGAAGATTGTGGTTTAAAACTGTACCTCAATTGATTTGCTCGTCCCGTCGAAAACGAACAATTAACAGACGAAATTTTAGACGTTGCGATTACGTAGGAAGCATCAAATTTCTGAGTACTTGCGTTAATGCATGAAATCCAACACGTAAGAGCGAGTGGGTGCTTTGGATGCATTTAACCGGGAATTTTCGATAGGAGGATTTCATGTCGCATAATATAACTCTACGGATAACACATTAGGTTGTCTGTCAATATAACAATGTTCGTTCGTAGTAATATCCGAACTACCGGAACTATAACAATTGTATATATGTATCAATAATTTTTTACGTATCGTTCGTTTCGAAATAGATTTTTTCCTCTTCCTTCATTTTCTGTTTGATTTTTTGTATAGATTTTTCTTTTTCTTTTCCTTTTTTTGTTAATGTTTTACATATTTACTGAACCCTTTTGACTCTTATCAAATGAAAGTGCACGAATTTATTGAGCTATGCTAACGAACTCAACGACAATGTCAATCCAGAAATTTGTATGTAACTAATCCGTAATCTATCACTGTCTTGTTTTTTTTTTTCTTTATATATATGTTCGTTCATTTATTAGTTCGTGTTATATGAAAACATCAACTACCTTAGAGTGAAATTTTCTACTTTTTTATTTTCTTTCTCTTCGTCCAACATGAACGAAATCAATTGCATTTGCGTGATATTCCAAACGAAAATTATTACCGTCAGTATATGTATTTTTACGGACTATCATGAAAAAAAAAAAAAAAAAAAAAAAGAAAAAAAAAACAAAGAAAGATGAATACCCAGAAGGTACTTTCTGTATTTTATTTTATTTTATGTTTCACTTTACGTATTTATATCGACGCGATTGAGTAAAGTTCAATTGTATTATAAAATCTGTATCAACAAAATTATAATCATTAATTAAATTAAGCACGATCAGTTTAAGAGCACCTTGTAGCTTAGATCCATCTTTTGTATATACATCAGCCATTTTCTCTCTCTCTCTCTTTCTCATTTTATAGAATTTCTTCTAAAACAGAGAAAGAGAGCAAGAGGGAGAGAGAGAGAAGATAGTATCTGAAAGATTGAGTTTAGATCACGTGGTTTCCCGACGAAAACTGGATGCAGATTTACTTTTACACTCACACACGTATACTTTGTACCCATCAAACACAATACCATGAAAGATCTATTTATCCTATATGAATATTTATACTATATCTATGTGCATATATGTATACGTTTGGAAATATAAAATATATCTGAATATATATATATAAAATAGGACACTATCAAAGATTAATCTATTATGTATAATATATGTACAATAATTTAACAAAAGGTCACGTTTACAGATATTCGAATTAGAGAGAAAAAGACAGTAAATAATTGACATCTTAAGTCGTTTCTCTTTTTTTTATTTTAGGTAAGCCTTGTAAATAGAACTTAAACAAAAAAAATAAAGAAAATCTCTTTTTTGTTTTTAAAGAAACTCAATTTTGTTATTATTCGCACCCTCTCATATAAAAATCAATATATATATATATATATATACATATTTATATGCACAAATGCATGTGCATTAGTCGTAAGCGAAATGCGAGTGCCAACACACCTGGCGCACGCGATCGTGCTCTGTCAAACACTTCATATTCTTTGTGTCGTTCGGCATAATAAAATATCTCGAATAGTTCCTTCCCTTATCTTTCCTTAAAAAAAACTTTCCTTAAACCAATAACTGTCAAATATGTGAATATAGATACTCCAAAAAGGCTTTGCATTGAATATGGGGCCTGTCAATATCTTTTGTTATCTCATTATTTCATTTAATTGCTTTGTATGTCACTTGTTACATATTTTTTCTTCAATATATAAACTGCACCTGGTCCTAATATTCTCCAACCAACTTTATAAATGTTTGATATAATCTTTTGCTTCTTATGTTCCTGTTTAATAGTCCTTTTAAAAGTTGTATTAAAGTCTCTCTTGAATTAATAAAGACCTTGCTCTTTTTTTGGATGGATAACTTAGAAAAGATCTTCTGAAAAAATGACAAAAGTTTTACATTTATTATCTTTAATGATGTTCGATATTAGGAATAATATACAAAGATGACTAATAAAAAAAAAGTAGTAATATCAAGTATAATTTTTTTTCTAAAAGTTTATAATTATTTAAAGAAGAACGATTACCTTACAATTAACGGAAAAATAGCGTTTTGTTTATATCTAATAATTCGCGATATTATAAGTAAAATATTATTTTATGAAATATACATACAGTGACTCACGAAAGTATTTGAACACTCGCCATAAAATAATATATTAATTATAATAAGTATATTATAGAAAACTTACCGAAATATTATTAACATTGGATGGAGGTATGACTCCCTAAATTATACATGTATAGTTTCAAGCAAATCGAAATACATATACAATAGTTATGATTTATTTCTTACAAACGTAACAATCGTTTTTACGATTGGTGTATAAATCCATTACTGCATATTGTACAACTACATTGAATATTTGTCTTATTTTTAGAGAGTCCTGATCCTCGCAATGTCAAATATACTTCTAAGATCAACATTCGTATTGGTACGTATGTACGTTGCACAAGTTAAGTAAGTTGATTGATAAATGGTATTCAGGATTTCAAAAGCACATTCCATACAGGAGATATAAACTTTATGGATGTTTCTAATATCAGTCTTTGCTGCAGCGCCTTCGCCGCAAATTGATCTCATAGACAAGAACTAATCTGAAATGTGTTGTCAGTAAATAGAGTAAGATAACGAATGTAAGAGCGAGTGAGACAGATAATAGCGCTAGGGAGGGCCAGCGCGCAACGCTTGCTATATGCTCATCCATTGTTATGAATGCTTACGCACGCGTTGTTAATATTTTAACATAAAAATAGAAAAAGATCAAAATGGGAATAAGGTGTTGTGTGCTCAATTGTAAATCAAAATATGCCATGTAATCGCACAGTTTTGCAAAAGATTCACAGCTCCGTGAGAAGTGGATGAAAAACTTAATTTTGAAACCATATAAAGAAAGCGATGTTAAACAACTTTGAGTGTGTTACAAAAATTTTAAAGAAAGTGATTACAGTGCGAAAAGAATTATAAACAGAATTAAACATAAAAATAAAATTAAGAAAGTAATATTAAATGGAGAAATATACGAGGACCAAAGGGATAGAACTATAAAAGTAAGAGAAAATTTAGTAAACGTGATGTTAAGAAGTAATGATGTTGTACCACAGGTACGTAATTCTATATCCTTCTTACAGTTTTCTTATTTTTATAATATTTTGTACGTACATGTTTTTAATATTATTTCTATATTTCTACTTTATATACATCTTGTACAGGAAAGACAATATTTAGTAGATGAGAAAATGATTTGCATTGCGATTTACCGCAATAAAAGTATTTTATTACAGGTACGGTAAAAATAAATGATATAAATAATAATGACTTTGTCAAAAAATGCCACTTCAACAAAAGAAGTATATTTTTTTGATGATTTATTTGACTTGGTCCAATGGAAATATTGTCCAAGGACTTAGCAGCATTATCACACAAAATAATGGACATTGAGATTTTGGCAAAAAGCATTACAAACATTATATGATATGGAATTTGTCGAGAAAAACAGCTACAATTCTTTAACAAGAAGTAAAGCATAATGTTTGAATGATTGGAGACAAACAATACGAAGAGCCCAATGTTTATGGAAAATGCTTAAAAATTGCAGATTTACAAAACTAAATTTGAAATACTTGAACCAAGATGCTGCAGAAAATTTTTTCCGTCAAATTAGAGATCATGGACATTGGAACAATAATCATATACCACCATACTTATTCAGCACGTAGTTTAAAGCATTGTTAACATGTAATCTGACTTCAAAGCACTCCATATTAGTAAACTCTGCTGAAGACGAAACCAACTTTTTACCTTTGTTAACTGAAAAATGCATACAGAAATAATAGAAAGTAGTGAGAACAATGAAACAACAACAATGGAATGTGAAGAAGCCACTATTAGCCACGAATTTTGTATATAAACACGAATAATATAATTAATAAAATTAAGAAGAGAGGATCCAAATAGAGTGCGCTCAATGCACTGCGATATTGGAAGATAAAAATATCACAGAAACGCTAAGGCATGCCATAGAAATGGCCGAACAGCAATTTTACATTATTTGTCATAATATAGAAATTAAAATAAACTTATAAAAATATTAAGTGAAGAAGCATTGTCTACAGTACATTTTTACTGACTGACGCGCACAATATTGTGCTTAACACTCTTGCACATTATTTTATTGTAGAATGGTGCAATTCCATAAATGAAACCTTGCAGAAAAAAATAAAATATAAATCCAAACATGATTATATGTATTTCCAAGGAAATATAATGTCATTAGAATATAGCAGAAAAAATGTTATACAAATGATTATATAACCTACACACATATAAATATACATAATATTGTAATGTAAGATTTACATATCATAATTTTTTGTAACATAATAATAAAAAGATGTTATTTAAAAAATAAATAACGTGTTACATTCTTTTTTACTTTCTTTTTAATTACAAGTTAAGCAAATAAATATTTCATATTTAATATGCATATGTATATATATATATATATAGCAGGAGCTGGCGCTACTGGCGCTTTTATCTATCTCGCTCGTTCCTCCATTCGCTATCTCACTCTACTTACCTCCGATTTAAGAGTAGTTCTTGGTTATTAGAGGAATCATAAGCGAGGGCGTTGCGAACATTGGAACCTACAAATGTATATCGAGGTTTATATACCCTGATCTTATATATGAATATATTCAAGAGACAAATGTGAAGCAAGTGACGTGCTAAGCAATTAAACAATAATTATATTATTTAATAATAAATTAAATAATGAGGTAACAAGAGATAGTGAGGTGACTCATTTTCAATGGAAGGACTTTTTGGAGTATCTATATCTACGCATTTGGCAGTTATTGATTTCTGTGTCAGTAAGTATGAAAATATTGATAAAAAGTGTAGGCATAAGAATTTCTATACAAATATTTGATTGTGCTATTTCTGTAATATTGTTATTGCCTCAACTGACAGCTACAATGTTATCATGTATGCCGACAATTATATTTATTGAAAAAGCTTGCGTATGTTGTCTACAGAATCACAAAAACAAATTACAAAAGTTACGGCTGTTTGCGAAAAAGCTATCCAAAATATCCGAACGGTATACTAACGATTACACTATACTTTCAAATTTACTCAAGTGCTATACCAATGTAACGTAACGTTAACACGTTGGCTGTCACGTGAAAATCAATCGTTTTATGATTTATTCTAAGCATATAATGGCAAAATAATAATAATAAAATATGGTTATATAGGAAAACATTCTTACCCATGGGCCAAGAATGTTATTTCAAAGTATTACTCTAATTAACGATGATTTCTTTTTACAGGTAAGAGCGTTGGCAGTAGAAAATCGTGAAACAGAAGTATTTTCTAAAGAAGTTGAATATGCATCTGAGTCATATGAAAATATAGGATTTGGTGTTCGTTTATTTCAAGCAGGAACAAATTTGATTTGAAATGGTAATTCGCTTTGTACATTGTACTTTGTTGGTACTTTAATGTCAATTGGGCCATCTTATGATATTCTTGATGGCAACCAAATAGTTCAAATATCTCTCTCTCTCTCTCTCTAAATTATCTTTACTGTTTGGAACGTAGAGGAAATGTATATAGGGCAAAATACATACTACAATATACTGAAATGTATACATATGTATATAATAAATACATGAGTATACAGGCACACACTAATAAACTACTAAAGATAACCTTTTTTTTTATTCAATAATATGTATATTCTTTTTAACACACTCAACGAAAGATAACATTTTATTATTCACTTTTATGTACATATTTATATAGATATACATATACGTATTTGTTGTAGCACGAGAGAGCAAAGTTGAACAGCGAGAGTTTACGCTACGCACCGTAACGAGCCGTTTGAAGTCGCAGCGACCCACCTTGCAGCCGCCGGACTTGCCATGAGCCTTCGGAATCGTAGCAACTATTCCTTCAGCCCTTAGAGCTACAACGAGTCGTCTGAAACCGCAGTAACAAGGCCTGCAGCAGTCCGAATCATCGACCTGGTGCCACTTATCCTGTCAAGTAAGGTCGTTTTATTTTTGAGCTTCTTCTCCTGCTCCTATCTTATCCACAATGCAAGCCTCAAATGCGGAAATTCTCCTTGAGTTAACATCAAAACGGCGGATTTTCAAAGGTCAGCTTACGCGTTTTAAAGATGCCATCGAAGCATGTCGTTCCTCGGATGATATGTTCAAATTGAAATGTAAGATTGAGGATATTAAGGAAATTTTCGCTGCCTATACGGAAGTCGAAGCTAAGTTATTAAGTCGTATCGAAGACTTTGATCTGGACGAAAAATTGGATATCGACGACGATTATTCGGAAGCCTTAATTTACGCGAGAAGATTAGTCGAAGAGGCGGAATCGCCAATGTTCGCATCCGCTACATCGCTCGTAACACCTTCCAATCTAGACGACAGAAGTCGCAGCGACCCAGATTCGGGATCGGATTTGGCGCAGATCGCGTTGCCGGAGGTCGCGTTGCCGACTTTCAGTGGTCAGCATGAGGATTGGCTTGCCTTCGCGAACCAATTTAGAACGTCCGTCCACGATAATCCGATTTTAGATGATTGCCAACGACTGAATTATTTAAAATCATGCTTAAAGGGTGTGCCCGCGACACTCATATCTTCGATATCTATTACCGCCGCCAACTACGCTCTCGCTTGGTCCATCTTGGACAAATATTATAATCGGCCTAACCTGATCGTGGAAAAACATTTGAAAGCGATATGTGACCTGCCTAAAATGCGAAAGGCATCTTACGAAGAACTTGCTCGCTTCGCGAACATCCTGGAGACGAATTCGAGCGAAGTAAGGTTATTAGGGCAGGCTACCTACGACACTTTATTAATTCATTTTATGACAGCACGACTTGACAATGATACTCGCTTGAAATGGTGTGAGGATCCTCGAGCGAACGGATTCCCCACCGAGGAACAATTCTTGAAATTTTTGCACGAAAGAAGAGACGTCCTCTTCCAGATGAGCTCAGGCTCGGCCTTGACTAGTGAGTCGAAACCGGTCGGGACCACTTCAAGAAATGTTTCGAATAAAAGAGGGAACTCATCGTCTCATACGTCTCGTAATCAGCAATATAACTATCAAAGACGCGGAAACGTTCGAAATTCGCGCGCTCCATCGCTCCATCGCTCCATCCCCGCCGCCGTTAAAAAGGTTTGCCCCATTTGCAAGTCAAGACACGATGCATACCGGTGCGCTCAAATACTTCAGTCGTCCGTCGAAAAACGCCTGGACCTAGTCAAAAGGGCCAATCTATGTATAAAATGTATGCGGCCCAATCACGAAGCGAGGGATTGCAGGTTCAGGAACTGCCGTCGTTGCAAATTACCGCACAACACCTTGCTACACGTTGACCGCAAATATTAGAAAATCTTATGGCGTGAAAATCGATCCTCACCCATAAAAACCTACGAACTGAGAACACTGTGACGTACGAAACTCCTTCGGCGTCATTTCTAGCTATCCGCGCTTTACATCAACTAGTCGATGACGAACGATCAATATGTTCTGAAGCGGCCGACATCATTAAGCGAGATTTCTATGTCGAAGATATGATAACGGGAACACGCACGTACGACGAAGCCTTTAGAATAAGGGACGGGCTAATTGATATCACGCACAAGGGCGTTCTTAACCTGCGACAATGGGTCTCAAACAACAAAGGTTTACTCGCGGATCTTACCAAACTGTCAACTGACACTCATATTCGTTTGGACTTGGAGGAAACCACCCCTCAACTCTCGGGGTAGGCTGGGATCCTCTACGTGACGATCTCGTTTACTCGATCAAACTCGATGATCCCACCGTACTCGTTACCAAACGCATTACTCTGTCGCGCATCGCGAAACTGTTCCATCCGCTCGATCTTCTCGGTCCTTTTCGATCGTGAGGGCCAATGTCATACCGCAGCAATTATGGCTAAGCCGGGTAGGATGGGACGATCAGGTTCCCGACGATATCGGCGTATCCTGGATCGCGCTTCGTGACCAATTACCTTTCCTAAACGGACTACGCATACCATGGCAAACCATCATGTCTGAATACTCGTTTCTGCAGCTTCACGGATTTTGCGACACGAGCGAAAGGGCTTACTGCTTTTTTCGCGTGTCTCATCTATCAAAACCTTGACTATACCAAGGCTCGAATTGATCGCCGCACTCTTACTCGTTCGCTTACGCAATGCGGTCAGAAGAGCGTTATCGAGCGTAATTTTAACAAGACGACCTTCTGGTCAGACTCGACCATCTGTCTTACTTGGATCGGCATCTCCCCTCACATACTGCAAACTTTCGTGGCTAACTGGATCGCGGAGATTAGAAGTATGGAGGTGCCGCACCGGTGGCGGCACCTGGGCTCATTAGACAACCCGGCGGATCTCATATCTCGTGATATGTCGCCGTCCAAGACCCACGATTCCCGAGCATATCATCGGTGACTTGCCATGGCATCGTATCACAAGCAATCGGCCATTTTTTATTGCAGGCGTCGGACTATTGTGGCCCGTACATCAAAGAATGACGCCACCGAAACCGCAATAAACTCAAAACATACGTCGCGGTCTTCGTCTACTTCGTAACACGCGTTATACACTTGGAATTAGTCAGTGACCTTACGACTGAAGCTTTCCTCGCTTCTTTAAAACGCTATGTCGCACTCCAAGGAAAATCTTGGCATCTCTACTTGGACAACGCGAAGAATTTCATCGATGCTGACCGCGAATTGCGCGGACTTGTGGAAGTCATGAAAGCTTCTACAGAAAATAACGCAATACATCGATACTTAAATGAACATGGCGCGAGGTGGCATTTCATTCCTCCGAAATCGCTACATTTCGATGGGCTCTTTGGGAACCCGGTGTAAAAGAGTTCAAGCGACAATTCGTACGTGTCGTCGCCGACACTCTCTTGACCTACGAGGCGCTACACACGTACATGTACATCATCCAAATTGAGGTAGTTCTTAACTCTCGCCCTCTAACCCCTCTTTCCTACGATACTGAAGACCTATCTTCTCTTACGCCCGCCTACTTCCTCATCGGAAGCTCTTTAATAGACGTACCCGAAACCGACCGGGACCAGCTATTCTCGCACGCCTTTCCATCTAGTAACACGTGCAAAAGCTTAAACAAAGCTTTTATGTTCTATATAATTTCGGTCCTATCTTCTTTCGTGACTAAGTTTCTCTTAACTTGAAACGATACACACACACACACACACACACACAAATTTAGTTAACAAAATACGCGGTACACTACTTGCAGTAATTATTCATTGTTTTCCTTTTATCTTAAGTGTATATAATTGTTATTTGTGTATTTATCAGATATCGAACGTAAGAAAACAATGTTTAAAATGAATGATAGTTCGTAAGAAAAATATAAATGATATCTATATCTTTTTTCTGATTAATTTCGTGGAAATTTTCTTTATATATTTACTTTTCGACAAAGACATCAAGTGATAAAATATTTTCTAACGTGTTACATTATTATACAGGGTATTTTAGCTAAAGGAGGCCGCCTACAAGATACATAACATTATACTATTATATATATTTACTATATTTCTATATATATACATATTTATAGAAATATTTCCTATATATATTTATATATATATATATACATATAAACTATATTTACTATATATATACGTATAAACTATATATACATATATATAGTTCCAAATAGCATGATATCGATTATTATTGGTCTCTAACGATTGTATTAATAAGTGTATGTTTTTATGTGTATGTGTATTGTATATAACGTGTTATCAGATAATCTTTTTTTCTTCTTTTTTTTCCGTTTCTTTCTCTTCTTTTATTTTCATCGACCGTCATCGGTTTTCGATATGAAGATTGTGGTTTAAAACTGTACCTCAATTGATTTGCTCGTCCCGTCGAAAACGAACAATTAACAGACGAAATTTTAGACGTTGCGATTACGTAGGAAGCATCAAATTTCTGAGTACTTGCGTTAATGCATGAAATCCAACACGTAAGAGCGAGTGGGTGCTTTGGATGCATTTAACCGGGAATTTTCGATAGGAGGATTTCATGTCGCATAATATAACTCTACGGATAACACATTAGGTTGTCTGTCAATATAACAATGTTCGTTCGTAGTAATATCCGAACTACCGGAACTATAACAATTGTATATATGTATCAATAATTTTTTACGTATCGTTCGTTTCGAAATAGATTTTTTCCTCTTCCTTCATTTTCTGTTTGATTTTTTGTATAGATTTTTCTTTTTCTTTTCCTTTTTTTGTTAATGTTTTACATATTTACTGAACCCTTTTGACTCTTATCAAATGAAAGTGCACGAATTTATTGAGCTATGCTAACGAACTCAACGACAATGTCAATCCAGAAATTTGTATGTAACTAATCCGTAATCTATCACTGTCTTGTTTTTTTTTTTCTTTATATATATGTTCGTTCATTTATTAGTTCGTGTTATATGAAAACATCAACTACCTTAGAGTGAAATTTTCTACTTTTTTATTTTCTTTCTCTTCGTCCAACATGAACGAAATCAATTGCATTTGCGTGATATTCCAAAAGAAAAATATTACCGTCAGTATATGTATTTTTACGGACTATCATGAAAAAAAAAAAAAAAAGAAAAAAAAACAAAGAAAGATGAATACCCAGAAGGTACTTTCTGCATTTTATTTTATTTTATGTTTCACTTTACGTATTTATATCGACGCGATTGAGTAAAGTTCAATTGTATTATAAAATCTGTATCAACAAAATTATAATCATTAATTAAATTAAGCACGATCAGTTTAAGAGCACCTTGTAGCTTAGATCCATCTTTTGTATATACATCAGCCATTTTCTCTCTCTCTCTCTTTCTCATTTTATAGAATTTCTTCTAAAACAGAGAAAGAGAGCAAGAGGGAGAGAGAGAGAAGATAGTATCTGAAAGATTGAGTTTAGATCACGTGGTTTCCCGACGAAAACTGGATGCAGATTTACTTTTACACTCAACACGTATACTTTGTACCCATCAAACACAATACCATGAAAGATCTATTTATCCTATATGAATATTTATACTATATCTATGTGCATATATGTATACGTTTGGAAATATAAAATATATCTGAATATATATATATAAAATAGGACACTATCAAAGATTAATCTATTATGTATAATATATGTACAATAATTTAACAAAAGGTCACGTTTACAGATATTCGAATTAGAGAGAAAAAGACAGTAAATAATTGACATCTTAAGTCGTTTCTCTTTTTTTTATTTTAGGTAAGCCTTGTAAATAGAACTTAAACAAAAAAAATAAAGAAAATCTCTTTTTTGTTTTTAAAGAAACTCAATTTTGTTATTATTCGCACCCTCTCATATAAAAATCAATATATATATATATATATATATACATATTTATATGCACAAATGCATGTGCATTAGTCCTAAGCGAAATGCGAGTGCCAACACACCTGGCGCACGCGATCGTGCTCTGTCAAACACTTCATATTCTTTGTGTCGTTCGGCATAATAAAATATCCCGAATAGTTCCTTCCCTTATCTTTCCTTAAAAAAAACTTTCCTTAAACCAATAACTGTCAAATATGTGAATATAGATACTCCAAAAAGGCTTTGCATTGAATATGGGGCCTGTCAATATCTTTTGTTATCTCATTATTTCATTTAATTGCTTTGTATGTCACTTGTTACATATTTTTTCTTCAATATATAAACTGCACCTGGTCCTAATATTCTTCAACCAACTTTATAAATGTTTGATATAATCTTTTGCTTCTTATGTTCCTGTTTAATAGTCCTTTTAAAAGTTGTATTAAAGTCTCTCTTGAATTAATAAAGACCTTGCTCTTTTTTTGGATGGATAACTTAGAAAAGATCTTCTGAAAAAATGACAAAAGTTTTACATTTATTATCTTTAATGATGTTCGATATTAGGAATAATATACAAAGATGACTAATAAAAAAAAAGTAGTAATATCAAGTATAATTTTTTTTCTAAAAGTTTATAATTATTTAAAGAAGAACGATTACCTTACAATTAACGGAAAAATAGCGTTTTGTTTATATCTAATAATTCGCGATATTATAAGTAAAATATTATTTTATGAAATATACATACAGTGACTCACGAAAGTATTTGAACACTCGCCATAAAATAATATATTAATTATAATAAGTATATTATAGAAAACTTACCGAAATATTATTAACATTGGATGGAGGTATGACTCCCTAAATTATACATGTATAGTTTCAAGCAAATCGAAATACATATACAATAGTTATGATTTATTTCTTACAAACGTAACAATCGTTTTTACGATTGGTGTATAAATCCATTACTGCATATTGTACAACTACATTGAATATTTGTCTTATTTTTAGAGAGTCCTGATCCTCGCAATGTCAAATATACTTCTAAGATCAACATTCGTATTGGTACGTATGTACGTTGCACAAGTTAAGTAAGTTGATTGATAAATGGTATTCAGGATTTCAAAAGCACATTCCATACAGGAGATATAAACTTTATGGATGTTTCTAATATCAGTCTTTGCTGCAGCGCCTTCGCCGCAAATTGATCTCATAGACAAGAACTAATCTGAAATGTGTTGTCAGTAAATAGAGTAAGATAACGAATGTAAGAGCGAGTGAGACAGATAATAGCGCTAGGGAGGGCCAGCGCGCAACGCTTGCTATATGCTCATCCATTGTTATGAATGCTTACGCACGCGTTGTTAATATTTTAACATAAAAATAGAAAAAGATAAAAATGGGAATAAGGTGTTGTGTGCTCAATTGTAAATCAAAATATGCCATGTAATCGCACAGTTTTGCAAAAGATTCACAGCTCCGTGAGAAGTGGATGAAAAACTTAATTTTGAAACCATATAAAGAAAGCGATGTTAAACAACTTTGAGTGTGTTACAAAAATTTTAAAGAAAGTGATTACAGTGCGAAAAGAATTATAAACAGAATTAAACATAAAAATAAAATTAAGAAAGTAATATTAAATGGAGAAATATACGAGGACCAAAGGGATAGAACTATAAAAGTAAGAGAAAATTTAGTAAACGTGATGTTAAGAAGTAATGATGTTGTACCACAGGTACGTAATTCTATATCCTTCTTACAGTTTTCTTATTTTTATAATATTTTGTACGTACATGTTGTTAATATTATTTCTATATTTCTACTTTATATACATCTTGTACAGGAAAGACAATATTTAGTAGATGAGAAAATGATTTGCATTGCGATTTACCGCAATAAAAGTATTTTATTACAGGTACGGTAAAAATAAATGATATAAATAATAATGACTTTGTCAAAAAATGCCACTTCAACAAAAGAAGTATATTTTTTTGATGATTTATTTGACTTGGTCCAATGGAAATATTGTCCAAGGACTTAGCAGCATTATCACACAAAATAATGAACATTGAGATTTTGGCAAAAAGCATTACAAACATTATATGATATGGAATTTGTCGAGAAAAACAGCTACAATTCTTTAACAAGAAGTAAAGCATAATGTTTGAATGATTGGAGACAAACAATACGAAGAGCCCAATGTTTATGGAAAATGCTTAAAAATTGCAGATTTACAAAACTAAATTTGAAATACTTGAACCAAGATGCTGCAGAAAATTTTTTCCGTCAAATTAGAGATCATGGACATTGGAACAATAATCATATACCACCATACTTATTCAGCACGTAGTTTAAAGCATTGTTAACATGTAATCTGACTTCAAAGCACTCCATATT
The DNA here is from genome assembly GCA_911387685.1 of Dolichovespula media. NCBI lineage: Eukaryota > Metazoa > Arthropoda > Insecta > Hymenoptera > Vespidae > Dolichovespula > Dolichovespula media. The sequence continues at coordinate 7,933,423 of OU426857.1, forward strand.
AGTAAACTCTGCTGAAGACGAAACCAACTTTTTACCTTTGTTAACTGAAAAATGCATACAGAAATAATAGAAAGTAGTGAGAACAATGAAACAACAACAATGGAATGTGAAGAAGCCACTATTAGCCACGAATTTTGTATATAAACACGAATAATATAATTAATAAAATTAAGAAGAGAGGATCCAAATAGAGTGCGCTCAATGCACTGCGATATTGGAAGATAAAAATATCACAGAAACGCTAAGGCATGCCATAGAAATGGCCGAACAGCAATTTTACATTATTTGTCATAATATAGAAATTAAAATAAACTTATAAAAATATTAAGTGAAGAAGCATTGTCTACAGTACATTTTTACTGACTGACGCGCACAATATTGTGCTTAACACTCTTGCACATTATTTTATTGTAGAATGGTGCAATTCCATAAATGAAACCTTGCAGAAAAAAATAAAATATAAATCCAAACATGATTATATGTATTTCCAAGGAAATATAATGTCATTAGAATATAGCAGAAAAAATGTTAAACAAATGATTATATAACCTACATACATATAAATATAAATAATATTGTAATGTAAGATTTACATATCATAATTTTTTGTAACATAATAATAAAAAGATGTTATTTAAAAAATAAATAACGTGTTACATTCTTTTTTACTTTCTTTTTAATTACAAGTTAAGCAAATAAATATTTCATATTTAATATGCATATGTATATATATATATATATAGCAGGAGCTGGCGCTACTGGCGCTTTTATCTATCTCGCTCGTTCCTCCATTCGCTATCTCACTCTACTTACCTCCGATTTAAGAGTAGTTCTTGGTTATTAGAGGAATCATAAGCGAGGGCGTTGCGAACATTGGAACCTACAAATGTATATCGAGGTTTATATACCCTGATCTTATATATGAATATATTCAAGAGACAAATGTGAAGCAAGTGACGTGCTAAGCAATTAAACAATAATTATATTATTTAATAATAAATTAAATAATGAGGTAACAAGAGATAGTGAGGTGACTCATTTTCAATGGAAGGACTTTTTGGAGTATCTATATCTACGCATTTGGCAGTTATTGATTTCTGTGTCAGTAAGTATGAAAATATTGATAACAAGTGTAGGCATAAGAATTTCTATACAAATATTTGATTGTGCTATTTCTGTAATATTGTTATTGCCTCAACTGACAGCTACAATGTTATCATGTATGCCGAGAATTATATTTATTGAAAAAGCTTGCGTATGTTGTCTACAGAATCACAAAAAAAAATTACAAAAGTTACGGCTGTTTGCGAAAAAGCTATCCAAAATATCCGAACGGTATACTAACGATTACACTATACTTTCAAATTTACTCAAGTGATATACCAATGTAACGTAACGTTAACACGTTGGCTGTTACGTGAAAATCAATCGTTTTATGATTTATTCTAAGCATATAATGGCAAAATAATAATAATAAAATATGGTTATATAGGAAAACATTCTTACCCATGGGCCAAGAATGTTATTTCAAAGTATTACTCTAATTAACGATGATTTCTTTTTACAGGTAAGAGCGTTGGCAGTAGAAAATCGTGAAACAGAAGTATTTTCTAAAGAAGTTGAATATGCATCTGAGTCATATGAAAATATAGGATTTGGTGTTCGTTTATTTCAAGCAGGAACAAATTTGATTTGAAATGGTAATTCGCTTTGTACATTGTACTTTGTTGGTACTTTAATGTCAATTGGGCCATCTTATGATATTCTTGATGGCAACCAAATAGTTCAAATATCTCTCTCTCTCTCTCTTTCTAAATTATCTTTACTGTTTGGAACGTAGAGGAAATGTATATAGGGCAAAATATATACTATAATATACTGAAATGTATACATATGTATATAATAAATACATGAGTATACAGGCACACACTAATAAACTACTAAAGATAACTTTTTTTTTTATTCAATAATATGTATATTCTTTTTAACACACTCAACGAAAGATAACATTTTATTATTCACTTTTATGTACATATTTATATAGATATACATATACGTATTTGTTGTAGCACGAGAGAGCAAAGTTGAACAGCGAGAGTTTACGCTACGCACCGTAACGAGCCGTTTGAAGTCGCAGCGACCCACCTTGCAGCCGCCGGACTTGCCATGAGCCTTCGGAATCGTAGCAACTATTCCTTCAGCCCTTAGAGCTACAACGAGTCGTCTGAAACCGCAGTAACAAGGCCTGCAGCAGTCCGAATCATCGACCTGGTGCCACTTATCCTGTCAAGTAAGGTCGTTTTATTTTTGAGCTTCTTCTCCTGCTCCTATCTTATCCACAATGCAAGCCTCAAATGCGGAAATTCTCCTTGAGTTAACATCAAAACGGCGGATTTTCAAAGGTCAGCTTACGCGTTTTAAAGATGCCATCGAAGCATGTCGTTCCTCGGATGATATGTTCAAATTGAAATGTAAGATTGAGGATATTAAGGAAATTTTCGCTGCCTATACGGAAGTCGAAGCTAAGTTATTAAGTCGTATCGAAGACTTTGATCTGGACGAAAAATTGGATATCGACGACGATTATTCGGAAGCCTTAATTTACGCGAGAAGATTAGTCGAAGAGGCGGAATCGCCAATGTTCGCATCCGCTACATCGCTCGTAACACCTTCCAATCTAGACGACAGAAGTCGCAGTGACCCAGATTCGGGATCGGATTTGGCGCAGATCGCGTTGCCGGAGGTCGCGTTGCCGACTTTCAGTGGTCAGCATGAGGATTGGCTTGCTTTCGCGAACCAATTTAGAACGTCCGTCCACAATAATCCGATTTTAGATGATTGCCAACGACTGAATTCTTTAAAATCATGCTTAAAGGGTGTGCCCGCGACACTCATATCTTCGATATCTATTACCGCCGCCAACTACGCTCTCGCTTGGTCCATCTTGGACAAATATTATAATCGGCCTAAGCTGATCGTGGAAAAACATTTGAAAGCGATATGTGACCTGCCTAAAATGCGAAAGGCATCTTACGAAGAACTTGCTCGCTTCGCGAACATCCTGGAGACGAATTCGAGCGAAGTAAGGTTATTAGGGCAGGCTACCTACGACACTTTATTAATTCATTTTATGACAGCACGACTTGACAGTGATACTCGCTTGAAATGGTGTGAGGATCCTCGAGCGAACGGATTCCCCACCGAGGAACAATTCTTGAAATTTTTGCACGAAAGAAGAGACGTCCTCTTCCAGATGAGCTCAGGCTCGGCCTTGACTAGTGAGTCGAAACCGGTCGGGACCACTTCAAGAAATGTTTCGAATAAAAGAGGGAACTCATCGTCTCATACGTCTCGTAATCAGCAATATAACTATCAAAGACGCGGAAACGTTCGAAATTCGCGCGCTCCATCGCTCCATCGCTCCATCCCCGCCGCCGTTAAAAAGGTTTGCCCCATTTGCAAGTCAAGACACGATGCATACCGGTGCGCTCAAATACTTCAGTCGTCCGTCGAAAAACGCCTGGACCTAGTCAAAAGGGCCAATCTATGTATAAAATGTATGCGGCCCAATCACGAAGCGAGGGATTGCAGGTTCAGGAACTGCCGTCGTTGCAAATTACCGCACAACACCTTGCTACACGTTGACCGCAAATATTAGAAAATCTTATGGCGTGAAAATCGATCCTCACCCATAAAAACCTACGAACTGAGAACACTGTGACGTACGAAACTCCTTCGGCGTCATTTCTAGCTATCCGCGCTTTACATCAACTAGTCGATGACGAACGATCAATATGTTCTGAAGCGGCCGACATCATTAAGCGAGATTTCTATGTCGAAGATATGATAACGGGAACACGCACGTACGACGAAGCCTTTAGAATAAGGGACGGGCTAATTGATATCACGCACAAGGGCGTTCTTAACCTGCGACAATGGGTCTCAAACAACAAAGGTTTACTCGCGGATCTTACCAAACTGTCAACTGACACTCATATTCGTTTGGACTTGGAGGAAACCACCCCTCAACTCTCGGGGTAGGCTGGGATCCTCTACGTGACGATCTCGTTTACTCGATCAAACTCGATGATCCCACCGTACTCGTTACCAAACGCATTACTCTGTCGCGCATCGCGAAACTGTTCCATCCGCTCGATCTTCTCGGTCCTTTTCGATCGTGAGGGCCAATGTCATACCGCAGCAATTATGGCTAAGCCGGGTAGGATGGGACGATCAGGTTCCCGACGATATCGGCGTATCCTGGATCGCGCTTCGTGACCAATTACCTTTCCTAAACGGACTACGCATACCATGGCAAACCATCATGTCTGAATACTCGTTTCTGCAGCTTCACGGATTTTGCGACACGAGCGAAAGGGCTTACTGCTTTTTTCGCGTGTCTCATCTATCAAAACCTTGACTATACCAAGGCTCGAATTGATCGCCGCACTCTTACTCGTTCGCTTACGCAATGCGGTCAGAAGAGCGTTATCGAGCGTAATTTTAACAAGACGACCTTCTGGTCAGACTCGACCATCTGTCTTACTTGGATCGGCATCTCCCCTCACATACTGCAAACTTTCGTGGCTAACTGGATCGCGGAGATTAGAAGTATGGAGGTGCCGCACCGGTGGCGGCACCTGGGCTCATTAGACAACCCGGCGGATCTCATATCTCGTGATATGTCGCCGTCCAAGACCCACGATTCCCGAGCATATCATCGGTGACTTGCCATGGCATCGTATCACAAGCAATCGGCCATTTTTTATTGCAGGCGTCGGACTATTGTGGCCCGTACATCAAAGAATGACGCCACCGAAACCGCAATAAACTCAAAACATACGTCGCGGTCTTCGTCTACTTCGTAACACGCGTTATACACTTGGAATTAGTCAGTGACCTTACGACTGAAGCTTTCCTCGCTTCTTTAAAACGCTATGTCGCACTCCAAGGAAAATCTTGGCATCTCTACTTGGACAACGCGAAGAATTTCATCGATGCTGACCGCGAATTGCGCGGACTTGTGGAAGTCATGAAAGCTTCTACAGAAAATAACGCAATACATCGATACTTAAATGAACATGGCGCGAGGTGGCATTTCATTCCTCCGAAATCGCTACATTTCGATGGGCTCTTTGGGAACCCGGTGTAAAAGAGTTCAAGCGACAATTCGTACGTGTCGTCGCCGACACTCTCTTGACCTACGAGGCGCTACACACGTACATGTACATCATCCAAATTGAGGTAGTTCTTAACTCTCGCCCTCTAACCCCTCTTTCCTACGATACTGAAGACCTATCTTCTCTTACGCCCGCCCACTTCCTCATCGGAAGCTCTTTAATAGACGTACCCGAAACCGACCGGGACCAGCTATTCTCGCACGCCTTTCCATCTAGTAACACGTGCAAAAGCTTAAACAAAGCTTTTATGTTCTATATAATTTCGGTCCTATCTTCTTTCGTGACTAAGTTTCTCTTAACTTGAAACGATACACACACACACACACACACACACAAATTTAGTTAACAAAATACGCGGTACACTACTTGCAGTAATTATTCATTGTTTTCCTTTTATCTTAAGTGTATATAATTGTTATTTGTGTATTTATCAGATATCGAACGTAAGAAAACAATGTTTAAAATGAATGATAGTTCGTAAGAAAAATATAAATGATATCTATATCTTTTTTCTGATTAATTTCGTGGAAATTTTCTTTATATATTTACTTTTCGACAAAGACATCAAGTGATAAAATATTTTCTAACGTGTTACATTATTATACAGGGTATTTTAGCTAAAGGAGGCCGCCTACAAGATACATAACATTATACTATTATATATATTTACTATATTTCTATATATATTTATATATATATATATACATATAAACTATATTTACTATATATATACGTATAAACTATATATACATATATATAGTTCCAAATAACATGATATCGATTATTATTGGTCTCTAACGATTGTATTAATAAGTGTATGTTTTTATGTGTATGTGTATTGTATATAACGTGTTATCAGATAATCTTTTTTTCTTCTTTTTTTTCCGTTTCTTTCTCTTCTTTTATTTTCATCGACCGTCATCGGTTTTCGATATGAAGATTGTGGTTTAAAACTGTACCTCAATTGATTTGCTCGTCCCGTCGAAAACGAACAATTAACAGACGAAATTTTAGACGTTGCGATTACGTAGGAAGCATCAAATTTCTGAGTACTTGCGTTAATGCATGAAATCCAACACGTAAGAGCGAGTGGGTGCTTTGGATGCATTTAACCGGGAATTTTCGATAGGAGGATTTCATGTCGCATAATATAACTCTACGGATAACACATTAGGTTGTCTGTCAATATAACAATGTTCGTTCGTAGTAATATCCGAACTACCGGAACTATAACAATTGTATATATGTATCAATAATTTTTTACGTATCGTTCGTTTCGAAATAGATTTTTTCCTCTTCCTTCATTTTCTGTTTGATTTTTTGTATAGATTTTTCTTTTTCTTTTCCTTTTTTTGTTAATGTTTTACATATTTACTGAACCCTTTTGACTCTTATCAAATGAAAGTGCACGAATTTATTGAGCTATGCTAACGAACTCAACGACAATGTCAATCCAGAAATTTGTATGTAACTAATCCGTAATCTATCACTGTCTTGTTTTTTTTTCTTTATATATATGTTCGTTCATTTATTAGTTCGTGTTATATGAAAACATCAACTACCTTAGAGTGAAATTTTCTACTTTTTTATTTTCTTTCTCTTCGTCCAACATGAACGAAATCAATTGCATTTGCGTGATATTCCAAAAGAAAAATATTACCGTCAGTATATGTATTTTTACGGACTATCATGAAAAAAAAAAAAAAAAGAAAAAAAAACAAAGAAAGATGAATACCCAGAAGGTACTTTCTGCATTTTATTTTATTTTATGTTTCACTTTACGTATTTATATCGACGCGATTGAGTAAAGTTCAATTGTATTATAAAATCTGTATCAACAAAATTATAATCATTAATTAAATTAAGCACGATCAGTTTAAGAGCACCTTGTAGCTTAGATCCATCTTTTGTATATACATCAGCCATTTTCTCTCTCTCTCTCTTTCTCATTTTATAGAATTTCTTCTAAAACAGAGAAAGAGAGCAAGAGGGAGAGAGAGAGAAGATAGTATCTGAAAGATTGAGTTTAGATCACGTGGTTTCCCGACGAAAACTGGATGCAGATTTACTTTTACACTCACACACGTATACTTTGTACCCATCAAACACAATACCATGAAAGATCTATTTATCCTATATGAATATTTATACTATATCTATGTGCATATATGTATACGTTTGGAAATATAAAATATATCTGAATATATATATATAAAATAGGACACTATCAAAGATTAATCTATTATGTATAATATATGTACAATAATTTAACAAAAGGTCACGTTTACAGATATTCGAATTAGAGAGAAAAAGACAGTAAATAATTGACATCTTAAGTCGTTTCTCTTTTTTTTATTTTAGGTAAGCCTTGTAAATAGAACTTAAACAAAAAAAATAAAGAAAATCTCTTTTTTGTTTTTAAAGAAACTCAATTTTGTTATTATTCGCACCCTCTCATATAAAAATCAATATATATATATATATATATATACATATTTATATGCACAAATGCATGTGCATTAGTCCTAAGCGAAATGCGAGTGCCAACACACCTGGCGCACGCGATCGTGCTCTGTCAAACACTTCATATTCTTTGTGTCGTTCGGCATAATAAAATATCCCGAATAGTTCCTTCCCTTATCTTTCCTTAAAAAAAACTTTCCTTAAACCAATAACTGTCAAATATGTGAATATAGATACTCCAAAAAGGCTTTGCATTGAATATGGGGCCTGTCAATATCTTTTGTTATCTCATTATTTCATTTAATTGCTTTGTATGTCACTTGTTACATATTTTTTCTTCAATATATAAACTGCACCTGGTCCTAATATTCTTCAACCAACTTTATAAATGTTTGATATAATCTTTTGCTTCTTATGTTCCTGTTTAATAGTCCTTTTAAAAGTTGTATTAAAGTCTCTCTTGAATTAATAAAGACCTTGCTCTTTTTTTGGATGGATAACTTAGAAAAGATCTTCTGAAAAAATGACAAAAGTTTTACATTTATTATCTTTAATGATGTTCGATATTAGGAATAATATACAAAGATGACTAATAAAAAAAAAGTAGTAATATCAAGTATAATTTTTTTTCTAAAAGTTTATAATTATTTAAAGAAGAACGATTACCTTACAATTAACGGAAAAATAGCGTTTTGTTTATATCTAATAATTCGCGATATTATAAGTAAAATATTATTTTATGAAATATACATACAGTGACTCACGAAAGTATTTGAACACTCGCCATAAAATAATATATTAATTATAATAAGTATATTATAGAAAACTTACCGAAATATTATTAACATTGGATGGAGGTATGACTCCCTAAATTATACATGTATAGTTTCAAGCAAATCGAAATACATATACAATAGTTATGATTTATTTCTTACAAACGTAACAATCGTTTTTACGATTGGTGTATAAATCCATTACTGCATATTGTACAACTACATTGAATATTTGTCTTATTTTTAGAGAGTCCTGATCCTCGCAATGTCAAATATACTTCTAAGATCAACATTCGTATTGGTACGTATGTACGTTGCACAAGTTAAGTAAGTTGATTGATAAATGGTATTCAGGATTTCAAAAGCACATTCCATACAGGAGATATAAACTTTATGGATGTTTCTAATATCAGTCTTTGCTGCAGCGCCTTCGCCGCAAATTGATCTCATAGACAAGAACTAATCTGAAATGTGTTGTCAGTAAATAGAGTAAGATAACGAATGTAAGAGCGAGTGAGACAGATAATAGCGCTAGGGAGGGCCAGCGCGCAACGCTTGCTATATGCTCATCCATTGTTATGAATGCTTACGCACGCGTTGTTAATATTTTAACATAAAAATAGAAAAAGATAAAAATGGGAATAAGGTGTTGTGTGCTCAATTGTAAATCAAAATATGCCATGTAATCGCACAGTTTTGCAAAAGATTCACAGCTCCGTGAGAAGTGGATGAAAAACTTAATTTTGAAACCATATAAAGAAAGCGATGTTAAACAACTTTGAGTGTGTTACAAAAATTTTAAAGAAAGTGATTACAGTGCGAAAAGAATTATAAACAGAATTAAACATAAAAATAAAATTAAGAAAGTAATATTAAATGGAGAAATATACGAGGACCAAAGGGATAGAACTATAAAAGTAAGAGAAAATTTAGTAAACGTGATGTTAAGAAGTAATGATGTTGTACCACAGGTACGTAATTCTATATCCTTCTTACAGTTTTCTTATTTTTATAATATTTTGTACGTACATGTTGTTAATATTATTTCTATATTTCTACTTTATATACATCTTGTACAGGAAAGACAATATTTAGTAGATGAGAAAATGATTTGCATTGCGATTTACCGCAATAAAAGTATTTTATTACAGGTACGGTAAAAATAAATGATATAAATAATAATGACTTTATCAAAAAATGCCACTTCAACAAAAGAAGTATATTTTTTTGATGATTTATTTGACTTGGTCCAATGGAAATATTGTCCAAGGACTTAGCAGCATTATCACACAAAATAATGAACATTGAGATTTTGGCAAAAAGCATTACAAACATTATATGATATGGAATTTGTCGAGAAAAACAGCTACAATTCTTTAACAAGAAGTAAAGCGTAATGTTTGAATGATTGGAGACAAACAATACGAAGAGCCCAATGTTTATGGAAAATGCTTAAAAATTGCAGATTTACAAAACTAAATTTGAAATACTTGAACCAAGATGCTGCAGAAAATTTTTTCCGTCAAATTAGAGATCATGGACATTGGAACAATAATCATATACCACCATACTTATTCAGCACGTAGTTTAAAGCATTGTTAACATGTAATCTGACTTCAAAGCACTCCATATTAGTAAACTCTGCTGAAGACGAAACCAACTTTTTACCTTTGTTAACTGAAAAATGCATACAGAAATAATAGAAAGTAGTGAGAACAATGAAACAACAACAATGGAATGTGAAGAAGCCACTATTAGCCACGAATTTTGTATATAAACACGAATAATATAATTAATAAAATTAAGAAGAGAGGATCCAAATAGAGTGCGCTCAATGCACTGCGATATTGGAAGATAAAAATATCACAGAAACGCTAAGGCATGCCATAGAAATGGCCGAACAGCAATTTTACATTATTTGTCATAATATAGAAATTAAAATAAACTTATAAAAATATTAAGTGAAGAAGCATTGTCTACAGTACATTTTTACTGACTGACGCGCACAATATTGTGCTTAACACTCTTGCACATTATTTTATTGTAGAATGGTGCAATTCCATAAATGAAACCTTGCAGAAAAAAATAAAATATAAATCCAAACATGATTATATGTATTTCCAAGGAAATATAATGTCATTAGAATATAGCAGAAAAAATGTTAAACAAATGATTATATAACCTACATACATATAAATATAAATAATATTGTAATGTAAGATTTACATATCATAATTTTTTGTAACATAATAATAAAAAGATGTTATTTAAAAAATAAATAACGTGTTACATTCTTTTTTACTTTCTTTTTAATTACAAGTTAAGCAAATAAATATTTCATATTTAATATGCATATGTATATATATATATATAGCAGGAACTGGCGCTACTGGCGCTTTTATCTATCTCGCTCGTTCCTCCATTCGCTATCTCACTCTACTTACCTCCGATTTAAGAGTAGTTCTTGGTTATTAGAGGAATCATAAGCGAGGGCGTTGCGAACATTGGAACCTACAAATGTATATCGAGGTTTATATACCCTGATCTTATATATGAATATATTCAAGAGACAAATGTGAAGCAAGTGACGTGCTAAGCAATTAAACAATAATTATATTATTTAATAATAAATTAAATAATGAGGTAACAAGAGATAGTGAGGTGACTCATTTTCAATGGAAGGACTTTTTGGAGTATCTATATCTACGCATTTGGCAGTTATTGATTTCTGTGTCAGTAAGTATGAAAATATTGATAACAAGTGTAGGCATAAGAATTTCTATACAAATATTTGATTGTGCTATTTCTGTAATATTGTTATTGCCTCAACTGACAGCTACAATGTTATCATGTATGCCGACAATTATATTTATTGAAAAAGCTTGCGTATGTTGTCTACAGAATCACAAAAACAAATTACAAAAGTTACGGCTGTTTGCGAAAAAGCTATCCAAAATATCCGAACGGTATACTAACGATTACACTATACTTTCAAATTTACTCAAGTGCTATACCAATGTAACGTAACGTTAACACGTTGGCTGTCACGTGAAAATCAATCGTTTTATGATTTATTCTAAGCATATAATGGCAAAATAATAATAATAAAATATGGTTATATAGGAAAACATTCTTACCCATGGGCCAAGAATGTTATTTCAAAGTATTACTCTAATTAACGATGATTTCTTTTTACAGGTAAGAGCGTTGGCAGTAGAAAATCGTGAAACAGAAGTATTTTCTAAAGAAGTTGAATATGCATCTGAGTCATATGAAAATATAGGATTTGGTGTTCGTTTATTTCAAGCAGGAACAAATTTGATTTGAAATGGTAATTCGCTTTGTACATTGTACTTTGTTGGTACTTTAATGTCAATTGGGCCATCTTATGATATTCTTGATGGCAACCAAATAGTTCAAATATCTCTCTCTCTCTCTCTCTCTAAATTATCTTTACTGTTTGGAACGTAGAGGAAATGTATATAGGGCAAAATACATACTACAATATACTGAAATGTATACATATGTATATAATAAATACATGAGTATACAGGCACACACTAATAAACTACTAAAGATAACCTTTTTTTTTATTCAATAATATGTATATTCTTTTTAACACACTCAACGAAAGATAACATTTTATTATTCACTTTTATGTACATATTTATATAGATATACATATACGTATTTGTTGTAGCACGAGAGAGCAAAGTTGAACAGCGAGAGTTTACGCTACGCACCGTAACGAGCCGTTTGAAGTCGCAGCGACCCACCTTGCAGCCGCCGGACTTGCCATGAGCCTTCGGAATCGTAGCAACTATTCCTTCAGCCCTTAGAGCTACAACGAGTCGTCTGAAACCGCAGTAACAAGGCCTGCAGCAGTCCGAATCATCGACCTGGTGCCACTTATCCTGTCAAGTAAGGTCGTTTTATTTTTGAGCTTCTTCTCCTGCTCCTATCTTATCCACAATGCAAGCCTCAGATGCGGAAATTCTCCTTGAGTTAACATCAAAACGGCGGATTTTCAAAGGTCAGCTTACGCGTTTTAAAGATGCCATCGAAGCATGTCGTTCCTCGGATGATATGTTCAAATTGAAATGTAAGATTGAGGATATTAAGGAAATTTTCGCTGCCTATACGGAAGTCGAAGCTAAGTTATTAAGTCGTATCGAAGACTTTGATCTGGACGAAAAATTGGATATCGACGACGATTATTCGGAAGCCTTAATTTACGCGAGAAGATTAGTCGAAGAGGCGGAATCGCCAATGTTCGCATCCGCTACATCGCTCGTAACACCTTCCAATCTAGACGACAGAAGTCGCAGTGACCCAGATTCGGGATCGGATTTGGCGCAGATCGCGTTGCCGGAGGTCGCGTTGCCGACTTTCAGTGGTCAGCATGAGGATTGGCTTGCTTTCGCGAACCAATTTAGAACGTCCGTCCACGATAATCCGATTTTAGATGATTGCCAACGACTGAATTCTTTAAAATCATGCTTAAAGGGTGTGCCCGCGACACTCATATCTTCGATATCTATTACCGCCGCCAACTACGCTCTCGCTTGGTCCATCTTGGACAAATATTATAATCGGCCTAAGCTGATCGTGGAAAAACATTTGAAAGCGATATGTGACCTGCCTAAAATGCGAAAGGCATCTTACGAAGAACTTGCTCGCTTCGCGAACATCCTGGAGACGAATTCGAGCGAAGTAAGGTTATTAGGGCAGGCTACCTACGACACTTTATTAATTCATTTTATGACAGCACGACTTGACAGTGATACTCGCTTGAAATGGTGTGAGGATCCTCGAGCGAACGGATTCCCCACCGAGGAACAATTCTTGAAATTTTTGCACGAAAGAAGAGACGTCCTCTTCCAGATGAGCTCAGGCTCGGCCTTGACTAGTGAGTCGAAACCGGTCGGGACCACTTCAAGAAATGTTTCGAATAAAAGAGGGAACTCATCGTCTCATACGTCTCGTAATCAGCAATATAACTATCAAAGACGCGGAAACGTTCGAAATTCGCGCGCTCCATCGCTCCATCGCTCCATCCCCGCCGCCGTTAAAAAGGTTTGCCCCATTTGCAAGTCAAGACACGATGCATACCGGTGCGCTCAAATACTTCAGTCGTCCGTCGAAAAACGCCTGGACCTAGTCAAAAGGGCCAATCTATGTATAAAATGTATGCGGCCCAATCACGAAGCGAGGGATTGCAGGTTCAGGAACTGCCGTCGTTGCAAATTACCGCACAACACCTTGCTACACGTTGACCGCAAATATTAGAAAATCTTATGGCGTGAAAATCGATCCTCACCCATAAAAACCTACGAACTGAGAACACTGTGACGTACGAAACTCCTTCGGCGTCATTTCTAGCTATCCGCGCTTTACATCAACTAGTCGATGACGAACGATCAATATGTTCTGAAGCGGCCGACATCATTAAGCGAGATTTCTATGTCGAAGATATGATAACGGGAACACGCACGTACGACGAAGCCTTTAGAATAAGGGACGGGCTAATTGATATCACGCACAAGGGCGTTCTTAACCTGCGACAATGGGTCTCAAACAACAAAGGTTTACTCGCGGATCTTACCAAACTGTCAACTGACACTCATATTCGTTTGGACTTGGAGGAAACCACCCCTCAACTCTCGGGGTAGGCTGGGATCCTCTACGTGACGATCTCGTTTACTCGATCAAACTCGATGATCCCACCGTACTCGTTACCAAACGCATTACTCTGTCGCGCATCGCGAAACTGTTCCATCCGCTCGATCTTCTCGGTCCTTTTCGATCGTGAGGGCCAATGTCATACCGCAGCAATTATGGCTAAGCCGGGTAGGATGGGACGATCAGGTTCCCGACGATATCGGCGTATCCTGGATCGCGCTTCGTGACCAATTACCTTTCCTAAACGGACTACGCATACCATGGCAAACCATCATGTCTGAATACTCGTTTCTGCAGCTTCACGGATTTTGCGACACGAGCGAAAGGGCTTACTGCTTTTTTCGCGTGTCTCATCTATCAAAACCTTGACTATACCAAGGCTCGAATTGATCGCCGCACTCTTACTCGTTCGCTTACGCAATGCGGTCAGAAGAGCGTTATCGAGCGTAATTTTAACAAGACGACCTTCTGGTCAGACTCGACCATCTGTCTTACTTGGATCGGCATCTCCCCTCACATACTGCAAACTTTCGTGGCTAACTGGATCGCGGAGATTAGAAGTATGGAGGTGCCGCACCGGTGGCGGCACCTGGGCTCATTAGACAACCCGGCGGATCTCATATCTCGTGATATGTCGCCGTCCAAGACCCACGATTCCCGAGCATATCATCGGTGACTTGCCATGGCATCGTATCACAAGCAATCGGCCATTTTTTATTGCAGGCGTCGGACTATTGTGGCCCGTACATCAAAGAATGACGCCACCGAAACCGCAATAAACTCAAAACATACGTCGCGGTCTTCGTCTACTTCGTAACACGCGTTATACACTTGGAATTAGTCAGTGACCTTACGACTGAAGCTTTCCTCGCTTCTTTAAAACGCTATGTCGCACTCCAAGGAAAATCTTGGCATCTCTACTTGGACAACGCGAAGAATTTCATCGATGCTGACCGCGAATTGCGCGGACTTGTGGAAGTCATGAAAGCTTCTACAGAAAATAACGCAATACATCGATACTTAAATGAACATGGCGCGAGGTGGCATTTCATTCCTCCGAAATCGCTACATTTCGATGGGCTCTTTGGGAACCCGGTGTAAAAGAGTTCAAGCGACAATTCGTACGTGTCGTCGCCGACACTCTCTTGACCTACGAGGCGCTACACACGTACATGTACATCATCCAAATTGAGGTAGTTCTTAACTCTCGCCCTCTAACCCCTCTTTCCTACGATACTGAAGACCTATCTTCTCTTACGCCCGCCCACTTCCTCATCGGAAGCTCTTTAATAGACGTACCCGAAACCGACCGGGACCAGCTATTCTCGCACGCCTTTCCATCTAGTAACACGTGCAAAAGCTTAAACAAAGCTTTTATGTTCTATATAATTTCGGTCCTATCTTCTTTCGTGACTAAGTTTCTCTTAACTTGAAACGATACACACACACACACACACACACACAAATTTAGTTAACAAAATACGCGGTACACTACTTGCAGTAATTATTCATTGTTTTCCTTTTATCTTAAGTGTATATAATTGTTATTTGTGTATTTATCAGATATCGAACGTAAGAAAACAATGTTTAAAATGAATGATAGTTCGTAAGAAAAATATAAATGATATCTATATCTTTTTTCTGATTAATTTCGTGGAAATTTTCTTTATATATTTACTTTTCGACAAAGACATCAAGTGATAAAATATTTTCTAACGTGTTACATTATTATACAGGGTATTTTAGCTAAAGGAGGCCGCCTACAAGATACATAACATTATACTATTATATATATTTACTATATTTCTATATATATACATATTTATAGAAATATTTCCTATATATATTTATATATATATATATACATATAAACTATATTTACTATATATATACGTATAAACTATATATACATATATATAGTTCCAAATAGCATGATATCGATTATTATTGGTCTCTAACGATTGTATTAATAAGTGTATGTTTTTATGTGTATGTGTATTGTATATAACGTGTTATCAGATAATCTTTTTTTCTTCTTTTTTTTCCGTTTCTTTCTCTTCTTTTATTTTCATCGACCGTCATCGGTTTTCGATATGAAGATTGTGGTTTAAAACTGTACCTCAATTGATTTGCTCGTCCCGTCGAAAACGAACAATTAACAGACGAAATTTTAGACGTTGCGATTACGTAGGAAGCATCAAATTTCTGAGTACTTGCGTTAATGCATGAAATCCAACACGTAAGAGCGAGTGGGTGCTTTGGATGCATTTAACCGGGAATTTTCGATAGGAGGATTTCATGTCGCATAATATAACTCTACGGATAACACATTAGGTTGTCTGTCAATATAACAATGTTCGTTCGTAGTAATATCCGAACTACCGGAACTATAACAATTGTATATATGTATCAATAATTTTTTACGTATCGTTCGTTTCGAAATAGATTTTTTCCTCTTCCTTCATTTTCTGTTTGATTTTTTGTATAGATTTTTCTTTTTCTTTTCCTTTTTTTGTTAATGTTTTACATATTTACTGAACCCTTTTGACTCTTATCAAATGAAAGTGCACGAATTTATTGAGCTATGCTAACGAACTCAACGACAATGTCAATCCAGAAATTTGTATGTAACTAATCCGTAATCTATCACTGTCTTGTTTTTTTTTTCTTTATATATATGTTCGTTCATTTATTAGTTCGTGTTATATGAAAACATCAACTACCTTAGAGTGAAATTTTCTACTTTTTTATTTTCTTTCTCTTCGTCCAACATGAACGAAATCAATTGCATTTGCGTGATATTCCAAAAGAAAAATATTACCGTCAGTATATGTATTTTTACGGACTATCATGAAAAAAAAAAAAAAAAGAAAAAAAAACAAAGAAAGATGAATACCCAGAAGGTACTTTCTGCATTTTATTTTATTTTATGTTTCACTTTACGTATTTATATCGACGCGATTGAGTAAAGTTCAATTGTATTATAAAATCTGTATCAACAAAATTATAATCATTAATTAAATTAAGCACGATCAGTTTAAGAGCACCTTGTAGCTTAGATCCATCTTTTGTATATACATCAGCCATTTTCTCTCTCTCTCTCTCTCTCTCTCTTTCTCATTTTATAGAATTTCTTCTAAAACAGAGAAAGAGAGCAAGAGGGAGAGAGAGAGAAGATAGTATCTGAAAGATTGAGTTTAGATCACGTGGTTTCCCGACGAAAACTGGATGCAGATTTACTTTTACACTCACACACGTATACTTTGTACCCATCAAACACAATACCATGAAAGATCTATTTATCCTATATGAATATTTATACTATATCTATGTGCATATATGTATACGTTTGGAAATATAAAATATATCTGAATATATATATATAAAATAGGACACTATCAAAGATTAATCTATTATGTATAATATATGTACAATAATTTAACAAAAGGTCACGTTTACAGATATTCGAATTAGAGAGAAAAAGACAGTAAATAATTGACATCTTAAGTCGTTTCTCTTTTTTTTATTTTAGGTAAGCCTTGTAAATAGAACTTAAACAAAAAAAATAAAGAAAATCTCTTTTTTGTTTTTAAAGAAACTCAATTTTGTTATTATTCGCACCCTCTCATATAAAAATCAATATATATATATATATATATACATATTTATATGCACAAATGCATGTGCATTAGTCCTAAGCGAAATGCGAGTGCCAACACACCTGGCGCACGCGATCGTGCTCTGTCAAACACTTCATATTCTTTGTGTCGTTCGGCATAATAAAATATCCCGAATAGTTCCTTCCCTTATCTTTCCTTAAAAAAAACTTTCCTTAAACCAATAACTGTCAAATATGTGAATATAGATACTCCAAAAAGGCTTTGCATTGAATATGGGGCCTGTCAATATCTTTTGTTATCTCATTATTTCATTTAATTGCTTTGTATGTCACTTGTTACATATTTTTTCTTCAATATATAAACTGCACCTGGTCCTAATATTCTTCAACCAACTTTATAAATGTTTGATATAATCTTTTGCTTCTTATGTTCCTGTTTAATAGTCCTTTTAAAAGTTGTATTAAAGTCTCTCTTGAATTAATAAAGACCTTGCTCTTTTTTTGGATGGATAACTTAGAAAAGATCTTCTGAAAAAATGACAAAAGTTTTACATTTATTATCTTTAATGATGTTCGATATTAGGAATAATATACAAAGATGACTAATAAAAAAAAAGTAGTAATATCAAGTATAATTTTTTTTCTAAAAGTTTATAATTATTTAAAGAAGAACGATTACCTTACAATTAACGGAAAAATAGCGTTTTGTTTATATCTAATAATTCCCGATATTATAAGTAAAATATTATTTTATGAAATATACATACAGTGACTCACGAAAGTATTTGAACACTCGCCATAAAATAATATATTAATTATAATAAGTATATTATAGAAAACTTACCGAAATATTATTAACATTGGATGGAGGTATGACTCCCTAAATTATACATGTATAGTTTCAAGCAAATCGAAATACATATACAATAGTTATGATTTATTTCTTACAAACGTAACAATCGTTTTTACGATTGGTGTATAAATCCATTACTGCATATTGTACAACTACATTGAATATTTGTCTTATTTTTAGAGAGTCCTGATCCTCGCAATGTCAAATATACTTCTAAGATCAACATTCGTATTGGTACGTATGTACGTTGCACAAGTTAAGTAAGTTGATTGATAAATGGTATTCAGGATTTCAAAAGCACATTCCATACAGGAGATATAAACTTTATGGATGTTTCTAATATCAGTCTTTGCTGCAGCGCCTTCGCCGCAAATTGATCTCATAGACAAGAACTAATCTGAAATGTGTTGTCAGTAAATAGAGTAAGATAACGAATGTAAGAGCGAGTGAGACAGATAATAGCGCTAGGGAGGGCCAGCGCGCAACGCTTGCTATATGCTCATCCATTGTTATGAATGCTTACGCACGCGTTGTTAATATTTTAACATAAAAATAGAAAAAGATCAAAATGGGAATAAGGTGTTGTGTGCTCAATTGTAAATCAAAATATGCCATGTAATCGCACAGTTTTGCAAAAGATTCACAGCTCCGTGAGAAGTGGATGAAAAACTTAATTTTGAAACCATATAAAGAAAGCGATGTTAAACAACTTTGAGTGTGTTACAAAAATTTTAAAGAAAGTGATTACAGTGCGAAAAGAATTATAAACAGAATTAAACATAAAAATAAAATTAAGAAAGTAATATTAAATGGAGAAATATACGAGGACCAAAGGGATAGAACTATAAAAGTAAGAGAAAATTTAGTAAACGTGATGTTAAGAAGTAATGATGTTGTACCACAGGTACGTAATTCTATATCCTTCTTACAGTTTTCTTATTTTTATAATATTTTGTACGTACATGTTGTTAATATTATTTCTATATTTCTACTTTATATACATCTTGTACAGGAAAGACAATATTTAGTAGATGAGAAAATGATTTGCATTGCGATTTACCGCAATAAAAGTATTTTATTACAGGTACGGTAAAAATAAATGATATAAATAATAATGACTTTGTCAAAAAATGCCACTTCAACAAAAGAAGTATATTTTTTTGATGATTTATTTGACTTGGTCCAATGGAAATATTGTCCAAGGACTTAGCAGCATTATCACACAAAATAATGAACATTGAGATTTTGGCAAAAAGCATTACAAACATTATATGATATGGAATTTGTCGAGAAAAACAGCTACAATTCTTTAACAAGAAGTAAAGCGTAATGTTTGAATGATTGGAGACAAACAATACGAAGAGCCCAATGTTTATGGAAAATGCTTAAAAATTGCAGATTTACAAAACTAAATTTGAAATACTTGAACCAAGATGCTGCAGAAAATTTTTTCCGTCAAATTAGAGATCATGGACATTGGAACAATAATCATATACCACCATACTTATTCAGCACGTAGTTTAAAGCATTGTTAACATGTAATCTGACTTCAAAGCACTCCATATTAGTAAACTCTGCTGAAGACGAAACCAACTTTTTACCTTTGTTAACTGAAAAATGCATACAGAAATAATAGAAAGTAGTGAGAACAATGAAACAACAACAATGGAATGTGAAGAAGCCACTATTAGCCACGAATTTTGTATATAAACACGAATAATATAATTAATAAAATTAAGAAGAGAGGATCCAAATAGAGTGCGCTCAATGCACTGCGATATTGGAAGATAAAAATATCACAGAAACGCTAAGGCATGCCATAGAAATGGCCGAACAGCAATTTTACATTATTTGTCATAATATAGAAATTAAAATAAACTTATAAAAATATTAAGTGAAGAAGCATTGTCTACAGTACATTTTTACTGACTGACGCGCACAATATTGTGCTTAACACTCTTGCACATTATTTTATTGTAGAATGGTGCAATTCCATAAATGAAACCTTGCAGAAAAAAATAAAATATAAATCCAAACATGATTATATGTATTTCCAAGGAAATATAATGTCATTAGAATATAGCAGAAAAAATTATAACAAATGATTATAGAACCTACATACATATAAATATAAATAATATTGTAATGTAAGATTTACATATCATAATTTTTTGTAACATAATAATAAAAAGATGTTATTTAAAAAATAAATAACGTGTTACATTCTTTTTTACTTTCTTTTTAATTACAAGTTAAGCAAATAAATATTTCATATTTAATATGCATATGTATATATATATATATAGCAGGAGCTGGCGCTACTGGCGCTTTTATCTATCTCGCTCGCTCCTCCATTCGCTATCTCACTCTACTTACCTCCGATTTAAGAGTAGTTCTTGGTTATTAGAGGAATCATAAGCGAGGGCGTTGCGAACATTGGAACCTACAAATGTATATCGAGGTTTATATACCCTGATCTTATATATGAATATATTCAAGAGACAAATGTGAAGCAAGTGACGTGCTAAGCAATTAAACAATAATTATATTATTTAATAATAAATTAAATAATGAGGTAACAAGAGATAGTGAGGTGACTCATTTTCAATGGAAGGACTTTTTGGAGTATCTATATCTACGCATTTGGCAGTTATTGATTTCTGTGTCAGTAAGTATGAAAATATTGATAACAAGTGTAGGCATAAGAATTTCTATACAAATATTTGATTGTGCTATTTCTGTAATATTGTTATTGCCTCAACTGACAGCTACAATGTTATCATGTATGCCGACAATTATATTTATTGAAAAAGCTTGCGTATGTTGTCTACAGAATCACAAAAACAAATTACAAAAGTTACGGCTGTTTGCGAAAAAGCTATCCAAAATATCCGAACGGTATACTAACGATTACACTATACTTTCAAATTTACTCAAGTGCTATACCAATGTAACGTAACGTTAACACGTTGGCTGTCACGTGAAAATCAATCGTTTTATGATTTATTCTAAGCATATAATGGCAAAATAATAATAATAAAATATGGTTATATAGGAAAACATTCTTACCCATGGGCCAAGAATGTTATTTCAAAGTATTACTCTAATTAACGATGATTTCTTTTTACAGGTAAGAGCGTTGGCAGTAGAAAATCGTGAAACAGAAGTATTTTCTAAAGAAGTTGAATATGCATCTGAGTCATATGAAAATATAGGATTTGGTGTTCGTTTATTTCAAGCAGGAACAAATTTGATTTGAAATGGTAATTCGCTTTGTACATTGTACTTTGTTGGTACTTTAATGTCAATTGGGCCATCTTATGATATTCTTGATGGCAACCAAATAGTTCAAATATCTCTCTCTCTCTCTCTCTAAATTATCTTTACTGTTTGGAACGTAGAGGAAATGTATATAGGGCAAAATACATACTACAATATACTGAAATGTATACATATGTATATAATAAATACATGAGTATACAGGCACACACTAATAAACTACTAAAGATAACCTTTTTTTTTATTCAATAATATGTATATTCTTTTTAACACACTCAACGAAAGATAACATTTTATTATTCACTTTTATGTACATATTTATATAGATATACATATACGTATTTGTTGTAGCACGAGAGAGCAAAGTTGAACAGCGAGAGTTTACGCTACGCACCGTAACGAGCCGTTTGAAGTCGCAGCGACCCACCTTGCAGCCGCCGGACTTGCCATGAGCCTTCGGAATCGTAGCAACTATTCCTTCAGCCCTTAGAGCTACAACGAGTCGTCTGAAACCGCAGTAACAAGGCCTGCAGCAGTCCGAATCATCGACCTGGTGCCACTTATCCTGTCAAGTAAGGTCGTTTTATTTTTGAGCTTCTTCTCCTGCTCCTATCTTATCCACAATGCAAGCCTCAAATGCGGAAATTCTCCTTGAGTTAACATCAAAACGGCGGATTTTCAAAGGTCAGCTTACGCGTTTTAAAGATGCCATCGAAGCATGTCGTTCCTCGGATGATATGTTCAAATTGAAATGTAAGATTGAGGATATTAAGGAAATTTTCGCTGCCTATACGGAAGTCGAAGCTAAGTTATTAAGTCGTATCGAAGACTTTGATCTGGACGAAAAATTGGATATCGACGACGATTATTCGGAAGCCTTAATTTACGCGAGAAGATTAGTCGAAGAGGCGGAATCGCCAATGTTCGCATCCGCTACATCGCTCGTAACACCTTCCAATCTAGACGACAGAAGTCGCAGTGACCCAGATTCGGGATCGGATTTGGCGCAGATCGCGTTGCCGGAGGTCGCGTTGCCGACTTTCAGTGGTCAGCATGAGGATTGGCTTGCTTTCGCGAACCAATTTAGAACGTCCGTCCACGATAATCCGATTTTAGATGATTGCCAACGACTGAATTCTTTAAAATCATGCTTAAAGGGTGTGCCCGCGATACTCATATCTTCGATATCTATTACCGCCGCCAACTACGCTCTCGCTTGGTCCATCTTGGACAAATATTATAATCGGCCTAAGCTGATCGTGGAAAAACATTTGAAAGCGATATGTGACCTGCCTAAAATGCGAAAGGCATCTTACGAAGAACTTGCTCGCTTCGCGAACATCCTGGAGACGAATTCGAGCGAAGTAAGGTTATTAGGGCAGGCTACCTACGACACTTTATTAATTCATTTTATGACAGCACGACTTGACAGTGATACTCGCTTGAAATGGTGTGAGGATCCTCGAGCGAACGGATTCCCCACCGAGGAACAATTCTTGAAATTTTTGCACGAAAGAAGAGACGTCCTCTTCCAGATGAGCTCAGGCTCGGCCTTGACTAGTGAGTCGAAACCGGTCGGGACCACTTCAAGAAATGTTTCGAATAAAAGAGGGAACTCATCGTCTCATACGTCTCGTAATCAGCAATATAACTATCAAAGACGCGGAAACGTTCGAAATTCGCGCGCTCCATCGCTCCATCGCTCCATCCCCGCCGCCGTTAAAAAGGTTTGCCCCATTTGCAAGTCAAGACACGATGCATACCGGTGCGCTCAAATACTTCAGTCGTCCGTCGAAAAACGCCTGGACCTAGTCAAAAGGGCCAATCTATGTATAAAATGTATGCGGCCCAATCACGAAGCGAGGGATTGCAGGTTCAGGAACTGCCGTCGTTGCAAATTACCGCACAACACCTTGCTACACGTTGACCGCAAATATTAGAAAATCTTATGGCGTGAAAATCGATCCTCACCCATAAAAACCTACGAACTGAGAACACTGTGACGTACGAAACTCCTTCGGCGTCATTTCTAGCTATCCGCGCTTTACATCAACTAGTCGATGACGAACGATCAATATGTTCTGAAGCGGCCGACATCATTAAGCGAGATTTCTATGTCGAAGATATGATAACGGGAACACGCACGTACGACGAAGCCTTTAGAATAAGGGACGGGCTAATTGATATCACGCACAAGGGCGTTCTTAACCTGCGACAATGGGTCTCAAACAACAAAGGTTTACTCGCGGATCTTACCAAACTGTCAACTGACACTCATATTCGTTTGGACTTGGAGGAAACCACCCCTCAACTCTCGGGGTAGGCTGGGATCCTCTACGTGACGATCTCGTTTACTCGATCAAACTCGATGATCCCACCGTACTCGTTACCAAACGCATTACTCTGTCGCGCATCGCGAAACTGTTCCATCCGCTCGATCTTCTCGGTCCTTTTCGATCGTGAGGGCCAAAGTCATAACGCAGCAGTTATGGCTAAGCCGGGTAGGATGGTACGATCAGGTTCCCGACGAAATCGGCGTATCTACTTTTGGCGGATTCCTAAGTATCACTAGGTTTGGGGCTTTGATGCAGTTCAAGCTATTGCGGAGAGTGCCCTAGATTCAGTCCCAGTTGGCCAGGAATCATGATAAGAGTAAAAGCCACTAATAAGCAGAATGCGCGTCGCATGGCGGTTTCATTGGTATCAGCAGATTGAAGGCTTTGATGCTGAGCATGTCAATGTGGTGAATGGCCTAGATTCTGTCCAAAATATCCCAGGAATCCACAAAAACGAAAAAATCACTAGGTAGCAGAATGCGTCTACTCCTGACGGATTCCTGGGTATCACTAAATTTGGGGCTTTGAGGCGGTTTAGGCTAACACGGAAATTGTCCTAAATTAAGTTCTAGTTGGCCAGGAATCCTCAAAAGAGAAAAGCCCCTAATAAGCGGAATGCGTTGCAACCTGACGGATTCCTTGGTATCAACAGGTTCAGGGCTTTGATGCGGATCAGACCAATGTGGAGAATAGCCAAGATTCTAACTCAGTTGGCCATGAATACTCAAAAAATAAAAAGCCCCTAATAATCGGAATGCGTCGCAATCTGGCGAATTCCTAGGTATCGTTAGGTTCAGGCCTTTGATGCGGTTCATACCAATGCGTACAATGTCCTAGATTCACTCCCAGTTGGCCAGAAATCTTCAAAAGAGAAGAAGCGACTAATGAGCGGAATGCGACGTCACCTGGCGGATTTCTTGGTATCAACAGGTTCAGGGCTTTGATACGGCTCACGCTAATGTGGAGCCCTCAAGGGTTCAAGCCCTCCAAATGTACGTGCCCTCCGAAGGGACAAACCCACCATCTGGCCGAGCACCACAAAGGGATGGGCTCTACGAAATGCTGAGCTCACCGAAGAGTCGAGCACCGTGAAGGACCCAGTACAACTAAGGTCACAGCACACTAAAGGATAGAGTCTTTTGAAGGTTCGAACCCTACGAATCAACGAGCCCTACGATGTCACAAACTCACCAAAAGGCCGAGCACTACGAAGGGTCAAGTCCTCCGAAGTGCCGATTCATCCGAAATGCTGAGTACTCTGTAGGGTCGTGCACCGTGAAGGGCCGAGGACATCGAATGTCTGAGCAGATTGAAGGGCAGAGTCTTTTGAAGGTCCGAGCCCTACGAATGAACGAGCCCTTCGATGGGACAAACCCTGCAAAAGGCCGAGCACCACGAATTGTCGATTCCTCCGATGGACCGATTAATTCTAAATGCTGAGCTCTCCGATGGGTCGAGTACAGTGAAGAACCGAATATAACGCAGGTCTGAGCACAATGTAAGGTAGAGGCTTTTGATGCTTCAAACCCACCGAATATACGAGATCTCCGAAGGTACAAACACCCCAAAGGGCTGAGCCCAACGAAGGGTCGAGCCCTTTCAATGTCAGAGACATGAGAAATGCTTAGCCCTCCGAAGAGTCGAGCACCGTGAAGGACCTAGTACATCGAATGTCTGAGCACAAAGAAGGGCAGAGTCTTTCGAAGGTTCGTGCCGTCCGAATCAACGAGACCTACGAAGGGACAAACCCATCAAAAGTCCGAGCACCACGAATAGTCGAGCCCTCCGAATAGTCGAGTCATCCGTAATGCTGAGCCTTCCGTAGGATCGAGCACCGTGAATGACCGAATACATTGAATATATGAGCACATTGAAGGGCAGAGTCTTTTGAAGGTTCGAGCCCTTCGAATGAACGAGCCCTACGAAGGGACAAACCCACAAAAAGTCCGAGCACCAAGAAGGTTTGAGCCCTCAGATTAGTCGAGTCATCCGAAATACTGTGCCCTCCGTAGGGTCGTGCAACGTGGAGGACCGAGTACATCGAATGTCTGAGCACATTGATGGGCAAAGTCTTTTGAAGGTTCGAGCACTCCGAATGAACGAGCACTACGAAGGGACAAACCCACCAAATGGCCGAGCACCACGAAGAGTCGAATCCTCCGAATGTTCGATTCATCCGAAATGCCGTGCCCTCCGTAGTGTCGTGTGCCGTGAACGACCTAGTAGATCGAATGTTTGAGCACACAGAAGGGCAGAGTCTTTTGAATGTTCGAGCCCTCCGAATGAACGAGCCCTGCGTATGGACACCCCACCGAAATGCCGAGCACCAAGAAGGGTCGAGTGTTACGTCCCGTGCAGCGCGGGCTTCAAAAAAAGAAACTAATCTGTAATTGAGAGGAGCTCCTGCTTTCTACGGTATTTTACGCCCTTTTGGCTGTACCCTGCTACGCGCAGTTCTTAGCCTGGGATGGCGTGACGATAGGTCACGTTGAACGTTTGATGACGCTTACCGTGTGTAACTTATTCTTCCTTTGTCATGTGGACTAGATACCGTTTAGTCCGTGGGTCGCCGGCAGGATGCTGTTCCAAGTGGTAAACGGCCTTCGGGCAGCTTACTCGAATTAGGCAATACTCCACCGATGTCGTTCCTGGATGCCGGTTTTCGGGGAAGGCCCTTGTAGTTTGCCCGTCGTCTTCCGTTTTACTTGTGCTTTGCTGCGTTGAGTGCGGCGTTATGCGCGGATTGAACGTGGCTTGGCACGTTCCTGGCGTCGCGGTACTAGTTACTGGCTTACACGTTTCTGACGTCGCGATTCGATTCACCGGTTTACACGCGTTTTGTTCTATCTCCAATATGGGTTGATAGTTTACTCCCGAATAATAAGATTGCAGCAGACGGCGATAATAATGCTTCCGTCCACCTCGACGTGTCCTCGGCATGGAGGTTTAGGTTGGAAGAGTGAAGGCTTTGCGTCTTGTAGAGTAGGACCCGGGCGACTCGTACGCCCCGATAGTCCCAGGAATAAGGTATTCGAACCCGGGCGACTCGTACGCCCCGATAGTTCTAGGATTTAAGGAGTTCGAACCCGGGCGACTCGTACGCCCCGAAAGTTCTAAGGATAAAGGAATGGTTTAAGAATTTGTCGACCCCACGTCTTGGTGTACGAAGGCACTTGTATCTCAAGGACGATATGACCGTGGATATTACTCAGAGAGCTTAG
This sequence comes from Dolichovespula media, assembly GCA_911387685.1. Classification (NCBI taxonomy): domain Eukaryota; kingdom Metazoa; phylum Arthropoda; class Insecta; order Hymenoptera; family Vespidae; genus Dolichovespula; species Dolichovespula media. Next base: position 7,960,829 of record OU426857.1, read on the forward strand.
AGTCCCGTATTAAACTTAGCAATTATTTATTTCGATAAAGTATGTTAACAAAGTGTATAAGCGAGAAGTGAGTGCTATGGTGTTGACTGTTCGGTGTCTCGATGTAAAATCCGACGAGGAGCGGCTCTGCTACTCCTTTTATGCGGGTCCTAGCGGCGGCGGCACGGCGTCGGCGGCTCGACCGTAGGATGGTGTTGATTGGCCGGCGTCATCCCTACTCTCGTCTGCGTACGGCGGCTCGGTGCGCGCAGAGCTCAAGCGCGTCAGGCCGGTGGCGGGGATGAAGCGTCCAGCGTTTGCGTCGTGGCACGGCGTCAGCTGATCAGAACGTGTGCATTGACCTAGGTCCGTGTGCGCGTCGGCTGCGCCATGTGTTGTGCAGATGGTCCGTGTCTATTTCTAAGGCACACGAGGCGACCACCCATGGAGAGGTCCCGGACGCTCCCGACGGGCATGTAGTTCCCGTATGGGGCGCGTGGTGACCACTTGTGAAGAGGCGACGCACATTCCTGGCGGCCGCGTGGTTTCCGTAAGGAGCACGTGGTGGCCATGTGTCGGCGATTGTTAATGTGTGACGCAAGCGCGTTCAAGCGTGTACAAAATTATATCTACTAAATATTATTATTATTCGTACCATTTTAAATGTAAGTTGTCCCCGTTTTAATATTAGTATAGAAATAGTTTATATTATGCATGTATTAACAATACAACATTAGTAGATGTAATAAATAACTCCCTATATAGCGGGCACGAGGATTGTGATATATAATAATGTTAGTAGAATAAAGTATAAAAATAAAGTATGAGTTACAAGTTATCTTATCCTAGCCTTAGAATTTATGATTGTTCGTTTGCGCTTGCGAAACATGTATTTTTATAGTCCTTTGACACTGGGTGACGAAACAGTGGGTTTTGTCCCTTCGTAGTGCTCGTTCATTCGGAGGGCTCGAACCTTCAAAAGACTCTGCCCTTCAATGTGCTCAGATATTCAATGTATTCGGTCATTCACGGTGCTCGATCCTACGGAAGGCTCAGCATTACGGATGACTCGACTATTCGGAGGGCTCGACTATTCGTGGTGCTCGGACTTTTGATGGGTTTGTCCCTTCGTAGGTCTCGTTCAATCGGAGGGCTCGAACCTTCAAAAGACTCTGCCCTTCAATGTGCTCAGTCATTCGATGTACTCGGTCCTTTACAGTGCTCGACCCTACGGAGGTCTCAACATTTCGTATGACTCGACTATTCAGATGGCTCGACCCTTCGAGGTGTTCGGTTTTTTGTTGGGTTTGTCCCTTCGTAGTGCTCGTTCATTCGGAGGGCTCGAACCTTCAAAAGACTCTGCTCTTCAATGTGCTCAGACATTCGATGCCCTCGGTCATTCACGGTGCTCGAACTAACGGAGGGCTCAGCATTTCGGATGACTCGACTATTCGGAAGACTCGACCTTTCGTGGTGCTCGGATTTTTGTTGGGATTGTCCCTTCGTAATGATCGTTCATTCTGAGGGCTAAAATCTTCAAAGAACTCTGTCCTTCAATGTGCTCAGTCATTCCATGTACTCGGTCCTTCACGATGCTTGATCCTATGGAAGGCTCAGCATTTCGGATGACTCGATTATTCTGTAGGCTCGACCCTTCTTGATTCTTGGCCTTTTGGTGGAATTGTCCCTTCGTAGGGCTCGTTCATTAGGAGAGCTCGAACCTTCAAAAGACACTGCCCTTCAATGTGCTCAGACATTCGATGTACTCGGTCCTTCACGGTGCTCGAGGAGGGTTCAGAATTTCGGAGGGTTCAGCATTTCGGATGACTCAACTATTCGAAGGGCTCGACCCTTCTTGGTGCTCGGCATTTTAGTGTGTTTGTCCCTTCATAGGGCTCGTTCATTCTGAGGGCTCAAATATTCTAAATACTATACCCTACTGTGTGCTCAGAAATTCGATGTACTTGGTTCTTCACGGTGCACGACACTACGGAGGGCTCAGCATTTCGGATTACTCTACTATTCGGATGGCTCTACCCTTCTTGGTGCTCGATCTTTTGATGGGTTTGTCCTTTCGAAGGGCTCGTTCATTTGGAGGGCTCAAACATTCAAAAGACTCTGCCATTCTGTATGCTCCGACATTCGATGTACTCGGTCCTTCACGGTGCTCGACCCTACGGAAGGTTTTGCATTTCGGATGTCTCGACTAATCGGAGTGCTCGTGTTACATCACCCAGTTCAAAGGACTATAAAAATACATAAGTTCCGCAAGAGCAAACGAACAATCATAAATTCTAAGGCTAAGATAAGAGAACTTGTAACTCTACTTTATTTTTAACTAACTACTTTATTTTTATACTTTATTCTACTGACATTATTATATATCACAATCCTCGTGCCCGCTATATAGGGAGTTATTTATTACATCTACTAATGTTGTATTGTTAATACATGCATAATATAAACTATTTCTATACTAATATTAAAACGGGGACAACTTACATTTAAAATGGTACGAATAATAATAATATTTAGTAGATATAATTTTGTACACGCTTGAACGCGCTTGCGTCACACATTAACAATCGCCGACACATGGCCACCACGTGCTCCTTACGGAAACCACGCGGCCGCCAGGAATGTGCGTCGCCTCTTCACAAGTGGTCACCACGCGCCCCATACGGGAACTACATGCCCGTCGGGAGCGTCCGGGACCTCTCCATGGGTGGTCGCCTCGTGTGCCTTAGAAATAGACACGGACCATCTGCACAACACATGGCGCAGCCGACGCGCACACGGACCTAGGTCAATGCACACGTTCTGATCAGCTGACGCCGTGCCACGACGCAAACGCTGGACGCTTCATCCCCGCCACCGGCCTGACGCGCTTGAGCTCTGCGCGCACCGAGCCGCCGTACGCAGACGAGAGTAGGGATGACGCCGGCCAATCAACCTACGGTCGAGCCGCCGACGCCGAGCCAACGCCTAGCTGCCGCCGTTATGACCCGCATAAAAGGAGCAGCAGAGCTGCTCCACGTTGGATTTTACATCGAGACACCGAACAGTTAACACCATAGCACTCATTTCTCGCTTATACACTTTGTTAACATACTTTATCGAAATAAATAATTGTTAAGTTTAATACGGGACCCTAAGCTCTCTGAGTAATTTCCCCGGTCATATCGTCCTTGCGATACAAGTGCCTTAATACATTATTTTTGGTTAATATTCGCACAATTTTGTATGGCCTTTCATACTGATCGTCTAGCTTTCCTTTTATTTTTCCTTTCAGGAGGTACACAGAGTCTCCGGGAGCAAAGGACACCGCTTTCTGTTTCTTATCGTAATAAGTTTTCGACCGGGCCTTGGTTTCTTCAAGGTTTGCCTTGGCGGCATCCTGCGACTTTTCGAGTTGTTCCGTAAGGTCGGCCAAATATTGTGCGTACGTCTCGTCGCGTAAGTCGTTATAAGTCGATTCTGTGGGTGCCCTTGCTAATTTACCGAAAACGAGTTCGTGTAGAGTGTACCTGGTTCCTTCATGTATACTTGTGTTATACGAGAACATTGCGATATCGATCCAGTCGTCCCAATTTGTATTATCTTTGATAAAATGCTTCAGGTATTCAGTCAACACGTGGTGCGACCTTTCGATGACCCGTTTGACTGGGGACGATATGCCGTGGTCTCGTATCGTGCGATGTGGAATTTCTTGGTCACGGCTTTCATTAATTCTGATAAGAATGCCGTGCCTTGGTCAGTTAATATGCCTTTCGGACTACCGAATTTATAAGTGAGGTGTTTTACGAATGCGTCTGCTACCTCTACGGAAGAAGCTTGCTTGAGGGGTATCTCTATAGAGTATTTAGTTAGTAAATCTTGAATAGTCAAAATATAATTATTGTCGAGTTGCGTCTTTGGCATAGGTCCGACGATGTCCATTGAAATTTTGTCAAATGCCCTCCCAGGCGTGTCTGTGAGTGTCATTGGTTGTTTGGTTTTTTGCCTAACAAGCTTCTTCGTCTGGCAGCTTCGGCAGCCTTGAATGTAGAGTTGTACGTCCGTCTTCATGTTAGGCCAGTAATTGTTTTGTCTGATTCGCCAATATGATTTGTTTACCTCCTTGTGGCCTCCCATCGGGGTGGTGTGGTTATTATGTATAATTTGGATACGTTCGATCTCCTTTGGGATTATTATTTCGTGTTTTAGAATTATAATTTTTGTTTCTCTCCCCGAGAAGATTGAACGTATTTTACGTCTGATGTCTGTCCAGACGATATCTCTTAGATTATCCTTTGTAATTGCTATTGTTTTGAGATTTAGTTCAATTGCCGCGTCCAGGAGAGAACGCAAGGCTTCATCTAATGTGTCTAATTGTATCGCTACTGAAGTTCTCTCTTGGACGGGTAATGCGATCAAATACCTGCTTTCGTGCTTTGTTACTTTCACCCTACCGAGTGTTATATCTGTCATGCTCGGTAGTTTACCCAGATCGGCCAATTCTCTAGCTCCTTTGTCAATTGGAGTTCCGATCTTGGTGATAAAGAACGCGACATTACCCTTATGCATAATGAGCCTGTCTTTTATTTCGATTATATTGCTGTCATAGAGCGAGTAATCGATGTTGTCACTTTCGTCGTTATCGTCGGTTTTCGTTACGGGTTCGGTATCGTTCGAAAGTTTTGTTGGTCTCTGCGTTTCGTCTGTCGTGTCTTTGTTCTCGTTTTTCGTATGTCGTTTAGAACGGCTGGTGTATATTTCATCATCACTCGAGCTCGTTTCGGCGATGGGAAGTATTTGTTTATTTGGTGCGCTCGGGTTACGCGATAACGCGTCAGCGTTCACATTGCGTTTGCCGGCCTTGTACACTATATCGTATTCATACTCGGCGAGTTTGAGACGCCAACGGATTAATCTCGACGTTGGATCTTTGACGGAGTTTAGCCACACGAGAGACCTATGTTCCGTAATCAGGCTGACTTTGTGACCGTAAATATATGGTCTAAAATAGTTCACAGAGTAGATAATAGCAAGTAGTTCCTTTTCAATTGTCGAATAATTTTGTTCGGCCTGATTCAACACCCTAGACGTATATGCTATGGGTAAGTCTTTGCCGATCTCTCCCTGGCTAAGAATTCCCCCAATCGCGAAGCCTGAGGCGTCCGTCGTGACTAAGAAGTGCCTCGAGAAATCAGGGAACTGCAGGAGAGGTTGTTCGCACAGTAGTTTTATAAGTGAACAGAACGATTTTTCTTGCATATCTTCTCATTTGAATGGGACGTCTTTTTTTAGTAGACTCGTAAGCGGCTTACTCAAGCCCGAAAAGTTAGGAATGAATCGCCTGTAATATCCGGCCAAACCGAGAAACTGTTTTATTTTTTTCGCGTTTTTGGGAGTAGGAAAATTTTCTACAGCCTGTATTTTGCCGAGGTCCGGTCTGACTCCGTCGGCACCGATGATATGACCGAGATACGCGACCTCTTTCCGGAGCAAGTTGCATTTCTCCGGTTGGAGTTTAAGATTCGCTTTTCTAAGTCGCGAACAGAGTTTCCTATATTTGATTAAATGTTATTTTAACGAGCTGGAGTAAATCACTATGTCGTCTAAATAGACAAAAAGCTCGTTCCCTTGTAACCCCGCAAGGATGGAGTTCATGAGGCGTTGGAAGGTGGATGGGGCGTTTTTTAGACCGAAGGGCATGCGTTTAAATTCATAATGCTCGAACGGTGTTGAGAAAACGGTCTTCGAAGCGTCCCCCTCGTCCATCACTATCTGATGAAAACTTGATGCCAGATCAAACGTGCTAAAGTATTTGGCACTACCTAATTGATCAAGGATCTCTGTGATATTTGGTAGCGGATAGCTGTCTGTAACCGTTTTTTCATTCAGCATTCTATAGTCGATGACTAGACGCCATCTCTTATTTCCCTGGGCGTCCGATTTCTTAGGTACGATCCAAAGCGGAGAATTGTAAGGTGAGGTGGAAGGCTTTATGACTTCGTTCTCGAGAAGCTTGTCTATCTGTCTGTTAATCTCCTCCTTGTGGATTGGAGGAAACCGGTACTGTCTGACGTTGACTGGAATGGAAACTATAGTCTCGATTTTGTGTGTGACGGCGTCTGAGTAAGTTAGTTTGTCTCCAGTTAAGTAAAATAAATCTATTGATTCCTTTATCATATTTTTAGCAGTCTCCTTTTCTTCGGAGTTAAGGTCGTCGAGGTTTATGCTCTGTAAAGTTTTTTCGTTACGTCCGTTCGTCCCGTCTATCCGTCGACAAGTGTTACGTCACCCAGTGTCAAAAGACTATAAAATACATAAGTTTCGCAAGAGCAAATGAACAATCATTCTAAGGCTTATTATCGTCGATTTTATCGTCTTTATTATCATCGTTATTATCATCCTCATCGTTATTATCGTCGTTATTATGGTCGTTATTATTGTCGCTATTATCGTCGTTATTTTTGTCGCTATTATCGTCGTTATTATTGTCGTTATTATCGTCGTTATTATCATCGTTATTATCATCCTCATCGTTATTATCGTCGTTATTAACGTCGTTATTATCGTCGTCATTATCGTCGTTATTATCGTCGTTATTATCGTCGTTATTATCGTCCTTATTATCGTCATTATTATCGTCGTTATTATTATTCTCATCGTTTTTATTATCGTCGTTATTATCGTAGTTATTATGGTCTTTATTATCGTCGTTTTTATCGTCTTTATTATCATCGTTATAATCATTCTCATCGTTATTATCGACGCTAATATCGTCGTTATTATCGTCGCTATTATCTTCGTTATTACCGTCGTTATTATTGTCGATATTATCGTCGTTATTATTGTCGCTATTATCGTCGTTATTATTGTCGTTATTATCGTCGTTATTATCATCGTTATTATCATCCTCATCGTTATTATCGTCGTCATTATCGTCGTCATTATCGTCGTTATTGTCGTCGTTATTATCGTCGTTATTATCATCCTCATCGTTATTATAGTCGTTATTATGGTCGTTATTATCGTCGCTATTATCGTCGTTATTATCGTCGCTATTATCGTCCTTATTATCGTCATTATTATCGTCGTTATTATTATTCTCACCTTTTTTATTATCGTCGTTATTATCGTCGTTATGAGCGTCATTATTATCGTCGTTATTATCATCGTAATTATCATCTTCATCGTTATTATCGTGGTTATTATCATCGTTATTATCGTCGTTATTATTGTCGTTATTATCGTCGTAATTATCGTCGATATTATCGTCGTTATTAATGTCATTATTATTGTCTTTTTTATCGTCGTTAGTAACTCCTCGTTATTACCATAGATATTATCATCCTCGTCGTTATTATCGTCGTTGTTATCGTCGTTATTATCGTCGTTATTATCCTCGTTATTATCTTCGTTATTATTATCATCATCGTTATTATCGTCGCTAATATCGTCGTCATTATCGTCGTTATTATCGTCGTTATTATCATCGTAATTATCATCTTCATCGTTATTATCGTGGTTATTATCATCGTTATTATCGTCGTTATTATTGTCGTTATTATCGTCGCTATTATCTTCGTTATTATCGTCGTTATTTTTGCCGCTATTATCGTCGTTATTGTTGTCGCTATTATCGTCGTTATTATTGTCGTTATTATCGTCGTTATTATCATCGTTATTATCATCCTCATCGTTATTATCGTCATTATTATCGTCGGTATTAACGTCGTTATTATCGTCGTCATTATCGTCGTTATTATCGTCGTTATTATCGTCGTTATTATCATCCTCATCGTTATTATCGTCGTTATTATGGTCGTTATTATCGACGCTATTAACGTCGTTATTATCGTCGTTATTATCGTCCTTATTATCGTCATTATTATCGTCGTTATTATTATTCTCATCGTTTTTATTATCGTCGTTATTATCATCGTTATTATCATCCTCATTGTTATTATCGTCTTTATTATCGTCGCTATTATCGTCGTTATTATTGTCCCTATTATCGTCGTTATTATTGTCGTCATTATCGTCGTTATTATCGTCGTCATTATCGTCGTTATTATCATCCTCATCGTTATTATCGTCGTTATTATGGTCGTTATTATCGTCGCTATTATCGTCGTTATTATCGTCGTTATTATCGTCCTTATTATCGTCATTATTATTGTCGTTATTATTATTCTCATCGTTTTTACTATCGTCGTTATTATCGTAGTTATTATGGTCTTTATTATCGTCGATTTTATCGTCTTTATTATCATCGTTATTATCATTCTCATCGTTATTATCGACGCTAATATCGTCGTTATAATCGTCGCTATTATCTTCATTATTATCGTCGTTATTATTGTCGCTATTATCGTCGTTATTATCGTTGTTATTAACGTCGTTATTATCGTCGTCATTATCGTCGTTATTATCGTCGTTATTATCGTCGTTATTATCATCCTCATCGTTATTATCGTCGTTATTATCATCGTAATTATCATCTTCATCGTTATTATCATGGTTATTATCATCGTTATTATCATCCTCATTGTTATAATCGTCGTTATTATCGTCGTTATTATCGTCGCTATTATGGTCGTTATTATCGTCGTTATTATCGTCGCTATTATGGTCGTTATTATCGTCGTTATTATTGTCGCTATTATCGTCGTTATTATTGTAGCTATTATCGTCGTTATTATTGTCGTTGTTATCGTTGTTATTATCGTCGTTATTATCGTCGATGTTATCATCGTTAATTTCATCCTCATCGTTATTATCGTCGTTATTATCGTCGTTATTATCGTCGTCATTATCGTCGTTATTATCGTTGTTATTATCATCGTTGTTATTATCATCCTCATCGTTATTATCGTCGTTATTATGATCGTTATTATCGTCGTTATTATCGTCGTTATTATCGTCGTTATTATCGTCGTTATTATCGTCCTCATCGTTATTATCGTCGCTATTATCGTCGTTATTATTGTCGCTATCATAGTCCTTATTATCGTCATTATTATCGTCGTTATTATTATTCTCATCGTTTTTATTATCGTCGTTAATATCATCGTAATTATCGTCGTTATAAGCGTCATTATTATCCTTCGATATTATCATCATAATTATCATCCTCATCGTTATTATCGTGGTTATTATCATCGTTATTATCATCCTCATTGTTATTATCGTTGTTATTATCATCGTTAATTTCACTCTCATCATTATTATCGTCACTAATATTCTCGTTATTATCGTCGTTATTATCGTCTTTATTATCGTCGCTATTATCGTCGTTATTATCATCCTCATTGTTATTATCGTCGTTATTAACGTCGTTATTATTGTCGTCATTATCGTCCTTATTATCGTCGTTATTATCGTCGTTATTATCGTCATCATCGTTATTATCCTCGCTATTATCGTCGTTATTATCGTCGCTATTATCGTCCTTATTATCGTCATTATTATCGTCGATATTATTATTCTCATCGTTTTTATTATCGTCGTTATTATCATCGTAATTATCGTCGTTATAAGCGTCATTATTATCGTCGTTATTATCATCATAATTATCATCCTCATCGTTATTATCGTGTTTATTATCATCGTCATTATCATCCTCATTGTTATTATCGTCGTTATTATCGTCGCTATTATCGTCATTATTATCGTCGTTATTATTGTCGCTATTATCGTCGTTATTATTGTCGTTATTATCGTCGTTATTATCGCCTTTATTATCGTAGTTATTATGGTCTTTATTATTGTCGTTTTTATCGTCTTTATTATTATCGTTATTATCATTCTCATCGTTATTATCGACGCTAATATCGTCGTTATTATCGTCGTTATTATCGTCGCTATTAACGTTGTTATTACCATCATTATTATCATCACTAAAATCGTCGCGCTTATCGTCGTTATTATCGTCGTTATTATCATTATTAGTATCATCACTAATATCGTTGTTAATATCGTTGTTATTATCTTCGTTATTATCATCTTTATTATCATCCTCATCTTTATTATCGTCGCTATTATCGTCGTTATTAATGTCGTTATTATTGTCTTTATTATCGTCGTTAGTAACTCCTCGTTATTACCATAGATATTATCATCCTCGTCGTTATTATCGTCTTTGTTATCGTCGTTATTATCGTCGTTATTATCGTCGTTATTATCGTTGTTATTATCGTAGTTTTTATCTTCGTTATTATCGCAGTTATTATCGTCGATATTATCATCGTTAATTTCATCCTCATCATTATTATCGTCGCTAATATCGTCGTTATTATCGTCGTTATTATCGTCTTTATTATCGTCGCTATTATCGTCGTTATTTTCATCATTATTATCATCACTAAAATCGTCGAAATTATCGTCGTTATATTCGTCGTTATTATCATCCTCATCGTTTTTATTATCGTCGTTATTATCGTCGTTATTTTCGTCGTGATTTTCGTCGTTATTATCATCGTTATTGTGATTCTCATCGTTATTATCGTCGTCATTATTGTCGTTATTATCGTCGTTATTATCGTCGTTATTATCGTCGTCATTATCGTCGTTATTATCGTCGTTATTATCATCGTTGTTATTATCATCCTCGTCGTTATTATCGTCGTTATTATGGTCGTTATTATCGTCGTTATTATCGTCGTTATTATCGTCGATATTATCTTCGTTAATATCATTTTCATCGTTATTATCGTCGTTATTATCGTCGTTATTATCGTCGTTATTATCGTCGTCATTATCGTCGTTATTATCGTCGTTATTATCATCGTTGTTATTATCATCCTCATCGTTATTATCGTCGTTATTATGGTCGTTATTATCGTCGTTATTATCGTCGTTATTATCGTCGTTATTATCGTCATTATCATCGTTATTATCGTCGTAATTATCGTCGTTAATGTCGTTGTAATTATCGTCGTTAATGTCGTCGTTATTATCGTCATTATCGTCGTTATTATCGTCGTTTTATCGTCGTTAATATCGTCGTTATTATCGTCATTATCATCGTTATTATCGTCGTTATCATCGTCTTTATCATCGTCGTTATTATCGTCATTATCATCGTTATTATCGTCGTAATTATCGTTGTTAATAACGTCGTTATTATCGTTGTCATTATTGTCCTTATTATCGTCGTTAATATCGTCGTTATAATCGTCGTTTCTATCGTCATTATCATCGTTGTTATCGTCGTTATTATCATCGTTATTATCGTCATAAATATTGACGTTATTATCGTCGTTATAATCGTTGTTATTATCGTCGATATTATCGTCGTTATTATCGTCGTTATTATCGTCGTTAATTTCGTCGTTATTATCGTCATTATAATCGTTGTTATCGTCGTTATTATCGTCATTATTATCGTCGTTAATATCGTCGTTATTATCGTCATTATCATCGTTGTTATCGTCGTTATTATCCTCAAAATTATCGTCGTTATTATCGTCGTTATTATCGTCATTATCATCATTGTTATCGTCGTTATTTTCCTCATAATTATCGTCTTTAATCTCGTCATTATCATCGTTATTATCGTCGTTATTTTCGTCGTTAATTTCGTCGGTATTTTCGTCGTTATTATCGTCGTTATTATCGTCATTATCATCGTTGATATCGTCGTTATTAATCTCATAATTATCGTCGTTAATATCGTCGTTATTATCGTCATTAACGTCGTTATTATCGTCATTATTGAACGTTAATATCGTCGTTATTATCGTCATTATCATCGTTGTTATCGTCGTTATTATCGTCATTATAATCGTTGTTATCGTCGTTATTATCCTCATAATTATCGTCGTTAATATCGTCGTTATTATCATCATTATCATCGTTGTTATCGTCGTTATTATCCTCATAAATATCGTCGTTAATATCGTCGTTATTATCGTCATTATAATCGTTGTTATCGTCGTTATTATCCTCATAATTATCGTCGTTAATATCGTCGTTATTATCGTCATTTTCATCGTTGTTATCGTCGTTATCATCTCCATAATTATCATCGTTTATATCGTCGTTATTTTCGTCGTTATAATAGTCGTTTATATCGTCATTATCATCGTTGTTATCGTCCTTATTATCCTCATAATTATCGTCGTTACTATTGTCGTTAATATCGTCGTTATTATCGTCATAATTATCGTCGTTATTATCGTCGTTATTATCGTCATTATCATCGTTAATATCGTCGTTATTATCGTCCTTATTATCGTCGATATTTTCGTCGTTATTAACGTCATTATCATCGTTATTATCGTCATTATCATCGTTAATATCGTCGTTATTATCGTCCTTATTATCGTCGGTATTTTCGCCGTTATTACCGTCATTATTATCGCTAATATCGTTGTTATTATCGTCGTTATTATCTTCGTTATTATCGTTCATCGTTGTTATCGTCGTTATTATCCTCATAATTATCGTCGTTTATATCGTCTTTATTATCGTCATTATCATCGTTGTTATCGTCGTTATTATCGTCGTTATTATCTTCGATATATCGTTATTATCGTCGTTATAATCAACGTTATTATCATCTTTATTATCATCGCTATTATCGTCGATATTATAGTCGTTATTATCGTCGTCATTATCGTCGTCATTATCATCGTTGTTATCGTCCTTATTATCCTCATAATTATCGTCGTTAATATCGTCGTTATTATCGTCATTATCGTCGTTATTATCGTCATTATTGAACGTTATTATCGTCATTATCATCGTTGATATCGTCGTTAATTTCGTCATTATCATCGTTATTATCGTTGTTATTATTGTCAAAATTATAGTCGTTAATTTCGTCGGTATTTTCGTCGTTATTATCGTTGTTATTTTCGTCATTATCATCGTTGTTATCGTCGTTAATTTCGTCGTTATTATCGTCATTAGCATCGTTGTTTTCGTCGTTATTATCCTCATAATTATCGTCGGTATTATCGTCAATATCATCGTTGTTATCGTCGTTATTATCCTCAAAATTATCCTCGTTAATATCGTCGTTATTATCGTTGTTATTATCGTGGTTATTACCGTCGTTATTATCGTCGTTATTATCGTTGTTATTATCGTCGTTAATATCGTCGTTATTATCGTCATTATCATCGTTGTTATCGTCGTTATTATCCTCATAATTATCGTCGTTAATATCGTCGTTATTATCGTCATTATCATCGTTGTTATTGTCTTTAATAACGTCAGTATCATCGTTATTATCGTCGTTATTACCGTCAAAATTAGCGTTGTTAATTTCGTCGGTATTTTCGTCGTTATTATCGTCGTTATTATCGTCATTATCATCGTTGTTATCGTCCTTAATATCGTCATTATCATCGTTATTATCATCGTTATTAGCGTCAAAATTATCGTCGTTAATTTCGTCGGTATTTTCGTCGTTATTATCGTCGTTGTTATCGTCATTATCATCGTTGTTACCGTCTTTATTATCCTCATAATTATCGTCGTTAATATCGTCGTTATTATCGTCATTATCATCGTTGTTATCGTCGTTATTATCCTCATAATTATCGTCGTTAATATCGTCGTTATTATCGTCATTATCTTTGTTGTTATCGTCCTTAATATCGTCATTATCATCGTTATTATCATCGTTATTAGCGTCAAAATTATCGTCGTTAATTTCGTCGGTATTTTCGTCGTTATTATCGTCGTTATTATCGTCATTATCATGGTTGTTATCGTCGTTATTACCCTCATAATTATCGTCGTTAATATCGTTGTTATTATTGTCATTATCATCGTTGTTATCGTCGTTATTATCCTCATAATTATCGTCGTTAATATCGTCGTTATTATCGTCGTTATCATCGTTGTTATCGTCGTTATTGTCGTCAAAATTATCGTCGATAATGTCGTCGTTAATATCGTCGTTATTATCATCATTATCATCGTTGTTATCGTCGTTATTATTCTCATAATTATCCTCGTTAATATCGTCGTCATTATCGTCATTATCAACGTGGTTATCGTCGTTATTATCCTCATAATTATCGTCGTTAATATCGTCGTTATTATTGTCATTATCAACGTGGTTATCGTCGTTAATATCCTCATAATTATCGTCGTTAATATCGTCGTTATTATTGTCATTATCATCGTTGATATCGTCGTTATTATCCTCATAATTATCGTCGTTAATATCGTCGTTATTATCGTCATTATCATCGTTGTTATCGTCGCTATTATCATCATAATTATCCTCGTTAATATCGTCGTTATTAACGTCATTATCAACGTGGTTATCGTCGTTATTATCCTCATAATTATCGTCGTTAATATCGTCGTTATTATTGTCATCATCATGGTTGTTATCGTCGTTATTGTCTTCAAAATTATCGTCGATATTGTCGTCGTTAATATCGTCGTTATTATCGTCATTATCATCATTGTTATCGTCGTTATTATCCTCATAATTATCGTCGTTAATATCGTCGTTATTATCGTCATTATCATCGTTGTCATCGTCGTTATTATCCTCATAATTATTGTCGTTAATATCGACGCTATTATCGTCCTTATCATCGTTGTTATCGTCGTTATTATCCTCATAATTATCGTCGTTAATATCGTCGTTATTATTGTCATCATCATGGTTGTTATCGTCGTTATTGTCGTCAAAATTATCGTCGATAATGTCGTCGTTAATATCGTCGTTATTATTGTCATTATCATCGTTGTTATCGTCGTTATTATCCTCATAATTTTCGTCGTTAATATCTTCGTTATTATCGTCATTATCATCGTTGTTATCGTCGTTATAATCCTCATAATTATCGTCGTTAATATCGTCGTTATTATCGTCATCATCATCGTTGTTATCGTCGTTATTGTCGTCAAAATTATCGTCGATTTTGTCGTCGTTAATATCGTCGTTATTATCGTCATTATCTTCGTTGTTATCGTCGTTATTATCCTCATAATTATCCTCGTTAATATCGTCGTTATTATCATCGTTGTTATCGTCGTTATTATCCTCATAATTATCGTCGTTAATATCGTCGTTATTATCGTCGATATTATCGTCGTTATTATCATCGTTGTTATCGTCGTTATTATCCTCATAATTATCGTCGTTAATATCGTCGTTATTATCGTCGTTATTATCATCGTTGTTATCGTCGTTATTATCCTCATAATTATCGTCGTTAATTTCGTCGTTATTTCGTCATTATCATCGTTGTTATCGTCGTTATTATCCTCATAATTATCGTCGTTAATATCGTCGTTATTATCGTCGTTATTATCATCGTTGTTATCGTCGTTATTATCCTCATAATTATCGTCGTTAATTTCGTCGTTATTTCGTCATTATCATCGTTGTTATCGTCGTTATTATCCTCATAATTATCGTCGTTAATTTCGTCGTTATTATCGTCATTATCATCGTTGTTATCGTCGTTATTATCCTCATAATTATCCTCGTTAATATCGTCGTTATTATCGTCATTATCAACGTGGTTATCGTCGTCATTATCCTCATAATTATCGTCGCTAATATCATCGTTATTATCGTCACCATCATCGTTGTTATGGTCGTTATTGTCGTCAAAATTATCGTCGATTATGTTGTCGTTAATATCGTAGTTATTATCGTCATTATCGTCGTTGTTATCGTCGTTATTATCCTCATAATTATCCTCGTTAATATCGTCGTTATTATCGTCATTATCAACGTCGTTATCGTCGTTATTATCCTCATAATTATCGCCGTTAATATCGTCGTTATTATTGTCATTATCATCGTTGTTATCGTCGTTATTATCCTCATAATTATCGTCGTTAATTTCGTCGTTATTTCGTCATTATCATCGTTGTTATCGTCGATATTATCGTCGTTATTATAGTCGTCATTATCGTCGTTATTATCGTCGTTATTATCATTGTTGTTATCGTCGTTATTATCCTCATAATTATCGACGTTAATATCGTCATTATTATCGTCGTTATTATTATCGTTGTTATCGTCGTTATTATCCTCAAAATTATCGTCGTTAATATCGTCGTTATTATCGTCGTTATTATCATCGTTGTTATCGTCGTTATTATCCTCATAATTATCGTCGTTAATTTCGTCGTTATTATCGTCATTATCATCGTTGTTATCGTCGTTATTATCCTCATAATTATCCTCGTTAATATCGTCGTTATTATCGTCATTATCAACGTGGTTATCGTCGTTATTATCCTCATAATTATCGTCGTTAATATCGTCGTTATTATCGTCATTATCATCGTTGTTATCGTCGTTATTATCCTCATAATTTTCGTCGTTAATATCGTCGTTATTATCGTCATTATCAACGTGGTTATCGTCGTTATTATCCTCATAATTATCGTCGTTAATATCGTCGTTATTATCGTCATTATCATCGTTGTTATCGTCGTTATTGTCGTAAAAATTATCCTCGATAATGTCGTCGTTAATATCGTCGTTATTATCGTCGTTAATGTCGTCGTTAATATCGTCGTTATTATTATCATTATCATCGTTGATATCGTCGTTAATATCCTCATAATTATCGTCGTTAATATCGTCGTTATTATCGTCATTATTATCGTTGTTATCGTCGTTAATATCCTCATAATTATCCTCGTTAATATCGTCATTATTATCGTCATTAACATCGTTTTTATCGTCGTTATTATCCTCATAATTATCCTCGTTAATATCGTCGTTATTATCGTCATGATCAACGTGGTTATCGTCGTTATTATCCTCATAATTAGCGTCGTTAATATCGTCGTTATTATTGTCATTATCATCGTTGTTATCGCCGTTATTATCCTCATAATTATCGTCGTTAATATCGTCGTTATTATCGTCATTATCATCGTTGTTATCGTCGTTATTGTCGTCAAAATTATCGTCGATAATGTCGTCGTTAATATCGTCGTTATTATCGTCATTATCATCGTTGTTATCGTCGTTATTATCCTCATAATTATCCTCGTTAATATCGTCGTCATTATCGTCATTATCAACGTGGTTATCGTCGTTATTATCCTCATAATTATCGTCGTTAATATCGTCGTTATTATCGTCATTATCATCGTTGTTGTCGTCGTTATTATTCTTATAATTATCGTCGTTAATCTCGTCGTTATTATCGTCATTATCATCGTTGTTATCGTCGTTATTGTCGTCAAAATTATCGTCGATATTTTCGTCGTTATTATCGTCGTTATCATCGTCGATAATGTCGTCGTTAATATCGTCGTTATTACCGTCGTTATTATCGACGTTATTATCATCGTTGTCATCGTCGTTATTATCCTCATAATTATCGTCGTTAATATCGACATTATTATCGTCCTTATCATCTTTGTTATCGTCGTTATTATCCTCATAATTATCGTCGTTAATATCGTCGTTATTATTGTCATCATCATGGTTGTTATCGTCGTTACTGTCGTCAAAATTATCGTCGATAATGTCGTCGTTAATATCGTCGTTATTATCGTCGATAATATCGTCGTTAATATCGACGTTTTTATCATCGTTGTTATCGTCGTTATTATCCTCATAATTATCGTCGTTATTATCGACGTTATTATCGTCCTTATCATCGTTGTTATCGTCGATATTATCCTCATAATTATCGTCGTTAATATCGTCGTTATTATCGTCACCATCATCGTTGTTATCGTCGTTATTGTCGTCAAAATTATCGTCGATTATGTCGTTGTTAATATCGTCGTTATTATCGTCATTATCATCGTTTTATCGTCGTTATTATCCTCATAATTATCTTCGTTAATATCGTCGTTATTATCGTCATTATCATCGTTGTTATCGTCGTTATTATCCTCATAATTATCGTCGTTATTATCGTCATTATCATCGTTGTTATCGTCGTTATTATCCTCATAATTATCCTCGTTAATATCGTCGTTATTGTCGTCATTATCAACGTGGTTATCGTCGTTATTATCCTCATAATTATCGTCGTTAATATCGTCGTTATTATCGTCATTATCAACGTGGTTATCGTCGTTATTATCCTCATAATTATCGTCGTTAATGTCGTCGTTATTATCGTCATTATCATCGTTGTTATCGTCGTTATTATCCTCATAATTATCCTCGTTAATATCGTCGTTATTATCGTCATTATCATCGTTGTTATCGTCGTTATTATCCTCATAATTATCGTCGTTAATATAGTCGTTTTTATCGTCATTATCATCGTTGTTATCGTCGTTATTATCCTCATAATTATCCTCGTTAATATCGTCGTTATTATCGTCATTATCATCGTTGTTATCGTCTTTATTATCCTCATAATTATCCTCATTAATATCGTCGTTATTATCGTCATCATCATCGTTGTTATCGTCGTTATTATCCTCATAATTATCCTCATTAATATCGTCGTTATTATCGTCATTATCAACGTGGTTATCGTCGTTTTTATCCTCATAATTATCATCGTTAATATCGTCGTTATTATCGTCATTATGAACGTGGTTATCGTCGTTATTATCCTCATAATTATCGTCGTTAATATCGTCGTTATTATCGTCATTATCATCGTTGTTATCGTCGTTAATGTCGTCAAAATTATCGTCGATAATTTCGTCGTTAACATCGTTGTAATCATCGTCGATAATGTCGTCGTTAATATCGTCGTTATTATCGTCGTTATTATTGACGTTATTATCATCGTTGTCATCGTCGTTATTATCCTCATAATTATCGTCGTTAATTTCGTCGTTATTATCGTCATTATCATCGTTGTTATCGTCGTTATTATCCTCATAATTATCCTCGTTAATATCGTCGTTATTATCGTCATTATCAACGTGGTTATCGTCGTTATTATCCTCATAATTATCGTCGTTAATATCGTCGTTATTATCGTCATTATCATCGTTGTTATCGTCGTTATTATCCTCATAATTTTCGTCGTTAATATCGTCGTTATTATCGTCATTATCAACGTGGTTATCGTCGTTATTATCCTCATAATTATCGTCGTTAATATCGTCGTTATTATCGTCATTATCATCGTTGTTATCGTCGTTATTGTCGTAAAAATTATCCTCGATAATGTCGTCGTTAATATCGTCGTTATTATCGTCGTTAATGTCGTCGTTAATATCGTCGTTATTATCGTCATTATCATCGTTGTTATCGTCTTTATTATCCTCATAATTATCCTCATTAATATCGTCGTTATTATCGTCATCATCATCGTTGTTATCGTCGTTATTATCCTCATAATTATCCTCGTTAATATCGTCATTATTATCGTCATTAACATCGTTGTTATCGTCGTTATTATCCTCATAATTATCCTCGTTAATATCGTCGTTATTATCGTCATGATCAACGTGGTTATCGTCGTTATTATCCTCATAATTATCCTCGTTAATATCGTCGTTATTATCGTCATTATCAACGTGGTTATCGTCGTTATTATCCTCATAATTATCGTCGTTAATATCGTCGTTATTATCGTCATTATCATCGTTGTTATCGTCGTTATTATCCTCATAATTTTCGTCGTTAATATCGTCGATATTATCGTCATTATCAACGTGGTTATCGTCTTTATTATCCTCATAATTATCGTCGTTAATATCGTCGTTATTATCGTCATTATCATCGTTGTTATCGTCGTTATTGTCGTAAAAATTATCCTCGATAATGTCGTCGTTAATATCGTCGTTATTATCGTCGTTAATGTCGTCGTTAATATCGTCGTTATTATTATCATTATCATCGTTGATATCGTCGTTAATATCCTCATAATTATCGTCGTTAATATCGTCGTTATTATCGTCATTATCATCGTTGTTATCGTCGTTAATATCCTCATAATTATCCTCGTTAATATCGTCATTATTATCGTCATTAACATCGTTGTTATCGTCGTTATTATCCTCATAATTATCCTCGTTAATATCGTCGTTATTATCGTCATGATCAACGTGGTTATCGTCGTTATTATCCTCATAATTAGCGTCGTTAATATCGTCGTTATTATTGTCATTATCATCGTTGTTATCGTCGTTATTATCCTCATAATTATCGTCGTTAATATCGTCGTTATTATCGTCATTATCATCGTTGTTATCGTCGTTATTGTCGTCAAAATTATCGTCGATAATGTCGTCGTTAATATCGTCGTTATTATCATCATTATCATCGTTGTTATCGTCGTTATTATTCTCATAATTATCCTCGTTAATATCGTCGTCATTATCGTCATTATCAACGTGGTTATCGTCGTTATTATCCTCATAATTATCGTCGTTAATATCGTCGTTATTATTGTCATTATCAACGTGGTTATCGTCGTTAATATCCTCATAATTATCGTCGTTAATATCGTCGTTATTATTGTCATTATCATCGTTGATATCGTCGTTATTATCCTCATAATTATCGTCGTTAATATCGTCGTTATTATCGTCATTATCATCGTTGTTATCGTCGCTATTATCATCATAATTATCCTCGTTAATATCGTCGTTATTAACGTCATTATCAACGTGGTTATCGTCGTTATTATCCTCATAATTATCGTCGTTACTATCGTCGTAATTATCGTCATCATCATCGTTGTTATCGTCGTTATTGTCGTCAAAATTATCGTCGATAATGTCGTCGTTAATATCGTCGTTATTATCGTCATTATCATCGTTGTTATCGTCGTTATTATCCTCATAATTATCCTCGTTAATATCGTCGTCATTATCGTCATTATCAACGTGGTTATCGTCGTTTGTATCCTCATAATTATCGTCGTTAATATCGTCGTTATTATCGTCATTATCATCGTTGTTGTCGTCGTTATTATTCTTATAATTATCGTCGTTAATATCGTCGTTATTATCGTCATTATCATCGTTGTTATCGTCGTTATTGTCGTCAAAATTATCGTCGATATTTTCGTCGTTATTATCGTCGTTATCATCGTCGATAATGTCGTCGTTAATATCGTCGTTATTACCGTCGTTATTATCGACGTTATTATCATCGTTGTCATCGTCGTTATTATCCTCATAATTATCGTCGTTAATATCGACATTATTATCGTCCTTATCATCTTTGTTATCGTCGTTATTATCCTCATAATTATCGTCGTTAATATCGTCGTTATTATTGTCATCATCATGGTTGTTATCGTCGTTACCTTCGTCAAAATTATCGTCGATAATGTCGTCGTTAATATCGTCGTTATTATCGTCGATAATATCGTCGTTAATATCGTCGTTATTATCGTCGTTATTATCGACGTTTTTATCATCGTTGTTATCGTCGTTATTATCCTCATAATTATCGTCGTTATTATCGACGTTATTATCGTCCTTATCATCGTTGTTATCGTCGATATTATCCTCATAATTATCGTCGTTAATATCGTCGTTATTATCGTCACCATCATCGTTGTTATCGTCGTTATTGTCGTCAAAATTATCGTCGATTATGTCGTTGTTAATATCGTCGTTATTATCGTCATTATCATCGTTTTATCGTCGTCATTATCCTCATAATTATCTTCGTTAATATCGTCGTTATTATCGTCATTATCATCGTTGTTATCGTCGTTATTATCCTCATAATTATCGTCGTTATTATCGTCATTATCATCGTTGTTATCGTCGTTATTGTCCTCATAATTATCCTCGTTAATATCGTCGTTATTGTCGTCATTATCAACGTGGTTATCGTCGTTATTATCCTCATAATTATCGTCGTTAATATCGTCGTTATTATCGTCATTATCAACGTGGTTATCGTCGTTATTATCCTGATAATTATCGTCGTTAATGTCGTCGTTATTATCGTCATTATCATCGTTGTTATCGTCGTTATTATTCTCATAATTATCCTCGTTAATATCGTCGCTATTATCGTCATTATCATCGTTGTTATCGTCGTTATTATCCTCATAATTATCGTCGTTAATATCGTCGTTTTTATCGTCATTATCATCGTTGTTATCGTCGTTATTATCCTCATAATTATCCTCGTTAATATCGTCGTTATTATCGTCATTATAAACGTGGTTATCGTCGTTTTTATCCTCATAATTATCATCGTTAATATCGTCGTTATTATCGTCATTATGAACGTGGTTATCGTCGTTATTATCCTCATAATTATCGTCGTTAATATCGTCGTTATTATCGTCATTATCATCGTTGTTATCGTCGTTAATGTCGTCAAAATTATCGTCGATAATTTCGTCGTTAACATCGTTGTAATCATCGTCGATAATGTCGTCGTTAATATCGTCGTTATTTTCGTCGTTATTATTGACGTTATTATCATCGTTGTCATCGTCGTTATTATCCTCATAATTATCGTCGTTAATATCGACGTTATTATCGTCCTTATCATCGTTGTTATCGTCGTTATTATCCTCATAATTATCGTCGTTAATATCGTCGTTATTATTGTCATCATCATGGTTGTTATCGTCGTTATTGTCGTCAAAATTATCGTCGATATTTTCGTCGTTAATATCGTCGTTATTATCGTCAATATCAACGTGGTTATCGTCGTTATTATCCTCATAATTATCGTCGTTAATGTCGTCGTTATTATCGTCATTATCATCGTTGTTATCGTCGTTATTATCCTCATAATTATCCTCGTTAATATCGTCGTTATTATCGTCATTATCATCGTTGTTATCGTCGTTATTATCCTCATAATTATCGTAGTTAATATCGTCGTTATTATCGTCATTATCATCGTTGTTATCGTCGTTAATGTCGTCAAAATTATCGTCGATAATTTCGTCGTTAACATCGTTGTAATCATCGTCGATAATGTCGTCGTTAATATCGTCGTTATTATCGTCGTTATTATTGACGTTATTATCATCGTTGTCATCGTCGTTATTATCCTCATAATTATCGTCGTTAATATCGACGTTATTATCGTCGTTATCATCGTTGTTATCGTCGTTATTATCCTCATAATTATCGTCGTTAATATCTTCGTTATTATTGTCATCATCATGGTTGTTATCGTCGTTATTGTCGTCAAAATTATCGTCGATAATGTCGTCGTTAATATCGTCGTTATTATCGTCATTATCATCATTGTTATCGTCGTTATTATCCTCATAATTATCGTCGTTAGTATCGTCGTTATTATCGTCATTATCATCGTTGTTATCGTCGTTATTATCCTCATAATTATCCTCGTTAATATCGTCATTATCAACGTGGTTATCGTCCTTATTATCCTCATAATCATCGTCGTTAATATCGTCGTTATTATCGTCATTATCAACGTGGTTATCGTCGCTATTATCCTCATAATGTTCGTCGTTAATATCGTCGTTATTATGGTCATTATTATCGTTGTTATCGTCGTTATAATCCTCATAATTATCGTCGTTAATATCGTCGTTATTATCGACATCATCATCGTTGTTATCGTCGTTATTGTCGTCAAAATTATCGTCGATAATGTCGTCGTTAATATCGTTGTTATTATCGTCATTATCATCGTTGTTATCGTCGTTATTATCCTCATAATTATCGTCGTTAATATCGTCGTTATTATTGTCATCATAATGGTTGTTATCGTCGTTATTGTCGTCAAAATTATCGTCGATAATGTTGTCGTTAATATCGTCGATATTATCGTCATTATCATCGTTGTTATCGTCGTTATTATCCTCATAATTATCCTCGTTAATATCGTCGTCATTATCGTCATTATCAACGTTGTTAACGTCGTTATTATCCTCATAATTATGGTCGTTAATATCGTCGTTATTATTGTCATTATCAACGTGGTTATCGTCGTTATTATCCTCATAATTATCGTCGTTAATATCGTCGTTATTATTGTCATCATCATGGTTGTTATCGTCGTTATTGTCGTCAAAATTATCGTCGATAATGTTGTCGTTAATATCGTCGTTATTATCGTCATTATCATCGTTGTTATCGTCGTTATTATACTCATAATTATCCTCGTTAAAATCGTCGTCATTATCGTCATTATAAACGTGGTTAACGTCGTTATTATCCTCATAATTATCGTCGTTAATATCGTCGTTATTATCGTCATTATCATCGTTGTTATCGTCGATATTATCCTCATACTTATCCTCGTTAATATCGTCGTTATTATCGTCATTATCATCGTTGTTATCGTCGTTATTGTCGTCAAAATTATCGTCGATAATTTCGTCGTTAACATCGTCGTTATCATCGTCGATAATGTCGTCGTTAATATCGTCGTTATTATCGTCGTTATTATCGACGTTATTATCATCGTTGTCATCGTCGTTATTATCCTCATAATTATCGTCGTTAATATCGACGTTATTATCGTCCTTATCATCGTTGTTATCGTCGTTATTATCCTCATAATTATCGTCGTTAATATCGTCGTTATTATTGTCATCATCATGGTTGTTATCGTCGTTATTGTCGTCAAAATTATCGTCGATAATGTTGTCGTTAATATCGTCGTTATTATCGTCATTATCATCGTTGTTATCGTCGTTATTATACTCATAATTATCCTCGTTAAAATCGTCGTCATTATCGTCATTATAAACGTGGTTAACGTCGTTATTATCCTCATAATTATCGTCGTTAATATCGTCGTTATTATTATCATTATCAACGTGGTTATCGTCGTTATTATCCTCATAATTATCGTCGTTAATATCGTCGTTATTATTGTCATTATCATCGTTGATATCGTCGTTATTATCCTCATAATTATCGTCGTTAATATCGTCGTTATTATTGTCATTATCATCGTTGTTATCGTCGTTATTATCCTCATAATTATCCTCGTTAATATCGTCGTTATTATCGTCATTATCATCGTTGTAATCGTCGTTATTATCCCCATAATTATCCTCATTAATATCGTCGTTATTATCGTCATTATCAACGTGGTTATCGTCGTTTTTATCCTCATAATTATCATCGTTAATATCGTCGTTATTATCGTCATTATGAACGTGGTTATCGTCGATATTATCCTCATAATTATTGTCGTTAATATCGTCGTTATTATCGTCATTATCATCGTTGTTATCGTCGTTATTGTCGTCAAAATTATCGTCGATAATTTCGTCGTTAACATCGTCGTTATCATCGTCGATAATGTCGTCGTTAATAACGTCGTTATTATCGCCGTTATTATCGACGTTATTATCATCGTTGTCATCGTCGTTATTATACTCATAATTTTCCTCGTTAATGTCGTCGTTAGTATCGTCATTATCAACGTGCTTATCGTCTTTATTATCCTCATAATTATCGTCGTTAATATCGTCGTTATTATTGTCAAAATCATTGTTGTTATCGTCGTTATTATCCTCATAATTATCGTCGTTAATATCGTCGTTATTATTGTCATTATCATCGTTGATATCGTCGTTATTATCCTCATAATTATCGTCGTTAATATCGTCGTTATTATTGTCATTATCATCGTTGTTATCGTCGTTATTATCCTCATAATTATCGTCGTTAATATCGTCGTTATTATCGTCATTATCATCGTTGTTATCGTCGTTATTATCCTCATAATTATCGTCGTTAATATAGTCGTTATTATCGTCATTATCATCGTTGTTATCGTCGTTATTATCCTCATAATCATCGTTGTTAATATCGTCGTTATTATTGTCATCTTCATGGTTGTTATCGTCGTTATTGTCGTCAAAATTATCGTCGATAATTTCGTCGTTAACATCGTCGTTATCATCGTCGATAATGTCGTCGTTAATATCGTCGTTATTATCGTCGTTATTATCGACGTTATTATCATCGTTGTCATCGTCGTTATTATCCTCATAATTATCCTCGTTAATATCGTCGTTATTATCGTCATTATCAACGTGGTTATCGTCGTTATTATCCTCATAATTATCCTCATTAATATCGTCGTTATTATCGTCATTATCAACGTGGTTATCGTCGTTTTTATCCTCATAATTATCATCGTTAATATCGTCGTTATTATCGTCATTATGAACGTGGTTATCGTCGATATTATCCTCATAATTATCGTCGTTAATATCGTCGTTATTATCGTCATTATCATCGTTGTTATCGTCGTTATTGTCGTCAAAATTATCGTCGATAATTTCGTCGTTAACATCGTCGTTATCATCGTCGATAATGTCGTCGTTAATATCGTCGTTATTATCGCCGTTATTATCGACGTTATTATCATCGTTGTCATCGTCGTTATTATACTCATAATTATCCTCGTTAATGTCGTCGTTATTATCGTCATTATCAACGTGCTTATCGTCTTTATTATCCTCATGATTATCGTCTTTAATATCGTTGTTATTATTGTCAATATCATTGTTGTTATCGTCGTTATTATCCTCATAATTATCGTCGTTAATATCGTCGTTATTATTGTCATTATCATCGTTGATATCGTCGTTATTATCCTCATAATTATCGTCGTTAATATCGTCGTTATTATTGTCATTATCATCGTTGTTATCGTCGTTATTATCCTCATAATTATCGTCGTTAATATCGTCGTTATTATCGTCATTATCATCGTTGTTATTATACTCATAATTATCCTCGTTAATGTCGTCGTTATTATCGTCATTATCAACGTGCTTATCGTCTTTATTATCCTCATGATTATCGTCGTTAATATCGTCGTTATTATTGTCAATATCATTGTTGTTATCGTCGTTATTATCCTCATAATTATCATCGTTAATATCGTCGTTATTATCGTCATTATGAACGTGGTTATCGTCGATATTATCCTCATAATTATCGTCGTTAATATCGTCGTTATTATCGTCATTATCATCGTTGTTATCGTCGTTATTGTCGTCAAAATTATCGTCGATAATTTCGTCGTTAACATCGTCGTTATCATCGTCGATAATGTCGTCGTTAATATCGTCGTTATTATCGCCGTTATTATCGACGTTATTATCATCGTTGTCATCGTCGTTATTATACTCATAATTATCCTCGTTAATGTCGTCGTTATTATCGTCATTATCAACGTGCTTATCGTCTTTATTATCCTCATGATTATCGTCGTTAATATCGTCGTTATTATTGTCAATATCATTGTTGTTATCGTCGTTATTATCCTCATAATTATCGTCGTTAATATCGTCGTTATTATTGTCATTATCATCGTTGATATCGTCGTTATTATCCTCATAATTATCGTCGTTAATATCGTCGTTATTATTGTCATTATCATCGTTGTTATCGTCGTTATTATCCTCATAATTATCGTCGTTAATATCGTCGTTATTATCGTCATTATCATCGTTGTTATCGTCGTTATTATCCTCATAATTATCGTCGTTAATATAGTCGTTATTATCGTCATTATCATCGTTGTTATTGTCGTTATTATCCTCATAATCATCGTTGTTAATATCGTCGTTATTATTGTCATCTTCATGGTTGTTATCGTCGTTATTGTCGTCAAAATTATCATCGATAATTTCGTCGTTAACATCGTCGTTATCATCGTCGATAATGTCGTCGTTAATATCGTCGTTATTATCGTCGTTATTATCGACGTTATTATCATCGTTGTCATCGTCGTTATTATCTTCATAATTATCCTCGTTAATATCGTCGTTATTATCGTCATTATCAACGTGGTTATCGTCGTTATTATCCTCATAATTATCGTCGTTAATATCGTCGTTATTATCGTCATTATCAACGTGGTTATCGCCGCTATTATCCTCATAATTTTCGTCGTTAATATCGTCGTTATTATCGTCATTATCATCGTTGTTATCGTCGTTATAATCCTCATAATTATCGTTGTTAATATCGTCGTTATTATCGTCATCATCATCGTTGTTATCGTCGTTATTGTCGTCAAAATTATCGTCGATAATGTCGTCGTTAATATCGTCGTTATTATCGTCATTATCATCGTTGTTATCGTCGTTATTATCCTCATAATTATCGTCGTTAATATCGTCGTTATTATTGTCATCATTATAGTTGTTATCGACGTTATTGTCGTCAAAATTATCGTCGATAATGTTGTCGTTAATATCCTCGTTATTATCGTCATTATCATCGTTGTTATCGTCGTTATTATCCTCATAATTATCCTCGTTAATATCGTCGTCATTATCGTCATTATCAACGTTGTTAACGTCGTTATTATCCTCATAATTATGGTCGTTAATATCGTCGTTATTATTGTCATTATCAACGTGGTTATCGTCGTAATTATCCTCATAATTATCGTCGTTAATATCGTCGTTATTATTGTCATTATCATCCTTGATATCGTCGTTATTGTCATTATAATTATCGTCGTTAATATCGTCGTTATTGTCATTATAATTATCGTCGTTAATATCGTCGTTATTATTGTCTTTATCATCGTTGTTATCGTCGTTATTATCCTCATAATTATCGTCGTTAATATCGTCGTTATTATCGTCATTATCATCGTTGTTATAGTCGTTATTATCCTCATAATTATCGTCGTTAATATCGTCGTTATTATCGTCATTATCATCGTTGTTATCGTCGTTATTGTCGTCAAAATTATCGTCGATAATTTCGTTGTTAACATCGTCGTTATCATCGTCGATAATGTCGTCGTTAATATCGTCGTTATTATCGTCGTTATTATCGACGTTATTATCATCGTTGTCATCGTCGTTATTATCCTCATAATTATCCTCGTTAATGTCGTCGTTATTATCGTCATTATCAACGTGGTTATCGTCGTTATTATCCTCATAATTATCTTCGTTAATATCGTCGTTATTATCGTCTTTATCATCGTTGTTATCGTCGTTATTATCCTCATAATTATCCTCGTTAATATCGTCGTTAATATCGTCATTATCAACGTGGTTATCGTCTTTATTATCCTCATAATTATCGTCGTTAATATCGTCTTTATTATTGTCATTATCATCGTTGTTATCGTCGTTATTATCCTCATAATTATCCTCCTTAATATCGTCGTTATTATCGTCATTATCAACATGGTTATCGTCGTTTTTATCCTCATAATTATCATCGTTAACATCGTCGTTATTATCGTCATAATTATCGTCGTTAATATCGGCTTTATTATCGTCGTTATTATCATCGTTGTTATCGTCGTTAATATCGTCATTATCATAGTTATTATCGTCAAAATTATCGTTGTTAATGTCGTCGTTATTATCGACGGTATTATCATCGTTGTTATCGTCGTTATTATCCTTATAATTATCGTCGTTAATAATGTCGTTATTATTGTCATTATCATCGTTGTTATCGTCAAAATTATCGTCGTTATTATCATCGTTGTTATTGTCGTTATTATCCTCATAATTATCGTCGTTAATATCGTCGTTATTATCGTCGTTATTATCATCGTTGTTATCGTCGTTATTATCCTCATAATAATCCTCGTTAATATCGTCGTTATTATCGTCATTATCAACGTGGTTATCGTCGTTAATATCGTCGTTATTATTGTCATTATCATCGTTGTTATCGTCGTTATTATCCTCATAATTATCGTCGATAATATCGTCGTTATTATCGACGTTATTATCATCGTTGTTATCGTCGTTATTATCCTCATAATTATCGTCGTTAATATCGTCGTTATTTCGTCAATTTCATCGTTGTTATCGTCGATATTATCGTCGTTATTATAGTCGTCATTATCGTCGTTATTATCGTCGTTATTATCATCGTTGTTATCGTCGTCATTATCCTCATACTTATCGTCGTTAATATCGACGTTATTATCGTCCTTATTATCGTTGTTATCGTCGTTATTATCCGCATAATTATCGTCGTTAATATCGACGTTATTATCGTCCTTATCATCGTTGTTATCGTCGTTATTATCATCATAATTATCGTCGTTAATATCGTCGTTATTATCGTCACCATCATCGTTGTTATCGTCGTTATTGTCGTCAAAATTATCGTCGATTATGTCGTCGTTAATATCGTCGTTATTATCGTCATTATCGTCGTTGTTATCGTCGTTATTATCCTCATAATTATCCTCGTTAATATCGTCGTTATTATCGTCATTATCAACATGGTTATCGTCGTTATTATCCTCATAATTATCGCCGTTAATATCGTCGTTATTATTGTCATTATCATTGTTGTTATCGTCGTTATTATCCTCATAATTATCGTCGTTAATATCGTCGTTATTTCGTCATTATCATCGTTGTTATCGTCGATATTATCGTCATTATTATTGTCGTCATTATCGTCGTTATTATCGTCATTATCATCGTTGTTATCGTTGTTATTATACTCATAATTATCGTCGTTAATATCGTCGTTATTATCGTCATTATCATCGTTGTTATCGTCGTTATTATCCTTATAATTATCCTCGTTAATATCGTCGTTATTATCTTCATTATCAACGTGGTTATCGTCGTTATTATCCTCATAATAATCGTCATTAATATCGTCGTTATTATCGGCATTATCAACGTGGTTATCGTCGTTATTATACTCATAATTATCGTCGTTAATATCGTCGTTATTATCGTCATTATCATCGTTGTTATCGTCGTTATTATCCTCATAATTATCGTCGTTAATATCGACGTTATTATCGTCATTATCATCGTTTTTATCGTCGTTATTGTCGTCAAAATTATAGTCGATATTGTCGTCGTTATTATCGTCATTATCATCGTTGTTATCGTCGTTATTATCCTTATAATTATCCTCGTTAATATCGTCGTTATTATCTTCATTATCAACGTGGTTATCGTCGTTATTATCCTCATAATAATCGTCATTAATATCGTCGTTATTATCGGCATTATCAACGTGGTTATCGTCGTTATTATCCTCATAATTATCGTCGTTAATATCGTCGTTATTATCGTCATTATCATCGTTTTTATCGTCGTTATTGTCGTCAAAATTATAGTCGATATTGTCGTCGTTATTATCGTCATTATCATCGTTGTTATCGTCGTTATTATCCTCATAATTATCCTCGTTAATATCGTCGTTATTATCGTCATTATCAACGTGGTTATCGTCGTTATTATCCTCATAATTATCGTCGTTATTATCGTCATTATCAACGTGGTTATCGTCGTTAATATCATCATAATTATCTTCGTTAATATCGTCGTTATTATTGTCATTATCATCGTTGTTATCGTCGTTATTATCCTCATAATTATCTTCGTTAATATCGTCTTATTATCGTCATTATCATCGTTGTTATCCTCCTTATTGTCGTCAATATTATCGTCGATAATGTCGTCGTTAATATCGTCGATATTATCGTCGATAATGTCGTCGTTAATATCGTCGTTATTATCGTCATTATCATCGTTGATATCGTCGTTATTATCCTCATAAATATCGTCGTTAATATCGTCGTTATTATCGTCATTATCATCGTTGTTATCGTCGTTATTGTCGTCAAAATTATCATCGTTAATATCGTCGTTATTATCGTCGTTATTATCATCGTTGTTATCGTCGTTATTATCCTTATAATTATCGTCGTTAATTTCGTCGTTATTATCGTCATTATCAACGTTGTTATCGTCGTTATTATCCTCATAATTATCGTCGGTAATATCGTCGTCATTATCAACGTGGTTATCGTCGTTATTATCCTCATAATTATCGTCGTTTATATCGTCGTTATTATTGTCATTATCATCGTTGTTATCGTCGTTATTATCCTCATAATTATCGTCGTTAATATCGTCGTTATTATCGTCATTATCATCGTTGTTATCGTCGTTATTATCCTCATAATTATCGTCGTTAATATCGTCGTTATTATTGTCATTATCATCGTTGTTATCGTCGTTATTATCCTCATAATTTTCCTCGTTAATATCGTCGTTTTTATCGTCATTATCAACGTGGTTATCGTCGTTATTATCCTCATAATTAGCGTCGTTAATATCGTCGTTATTATCTTCATTATCAACGTGTTTATCGTCGTTATTGTCGTCAAAATTATCGTCGATAATGTCGTCGTTTATATCGTCGTTATTATCGTCATTATCATCGTTGTTATCGTCGTTATTATCCTCATAATTATCCTCGTTAATATCGTCGTTATTATCGTCATTATCAACGTGGTTATCGTCTTCATTATCCTCATAATTATCGTCGTTAATATCGTCGTTATTATTGTCAATATCATCGTTGTTATCGTCGTTATTATCCACATAATTATCGTCGTTAATATCGTCGTTATTATCGTTATTATCATCGTTGTTATCGTCGTTATTGTCGTCAAAATTATCGTCGATAATGTCGTCGTTAATAGCGTCGTTATTATCGTCGATAATGTCGTCGTTATTATACTCGTTATTATCGTCGTTATTATCGTTGTTATTATCATCGTTGTTATCGTCGTTATTATCCTCATAATTATCGTCGTTAATATCGTCGTTATTATCGTCATTATCATCGTTGTTTTCGTCGTTATTATCCTCATAATTATCGTCGTTATTATCGTCGTTATTATTGTCATTATCATCGTTGTTATCGTCGTTATTATCCTCATAATTTTCCTCGTTAATATCGTCGTTTTTATCGTCATTATCAACGTGGTTATCGTCGTTATTATCCTCATAATTATCGTCGTTAATATCGTCGTTATTATCGTCATTATCAACGTGGTAATCGTCGTTATTATTCTCATAATTATCGTCGTTAAAATCGTCGTTATTATCGTCCTTATCATCGTTGATATCGTCGTTATTATCCTCATAATTATCGTCGTTAATATCGTCGTTATTATCGTCATTATCATCGTTGTTATCGTCGTTATTGTCGTCAAAATTATCGTCGTTAATATCGTCGTTATTATCGTCGTTATTATCATTGTTGTTATCGTCGTTATTAGCCTCATAATTATCGTCGTTAATTTCGTCGTTATTATCGTCATTATCATCGTTGTTATCGTCGTTATTATCCTCATAATTATCCTCGTTAATATCGTCGTTATTATCGTCATTATCAACGTGGTTATCGTCTTTAATATCGTCGTTATTATTGTCATTATCATCGTTGTTATCGTCGTTATTATCCTCATAATTATCGTCGATAATATCGTCGATATTATCGACGTTATTATCATCGTTGTTATCGTCGTTATTATCCTCATAATTATCGTCGTTAATATCGTCGTTATTATCGTCATTATCAACGTGGTTATCGTCGTTATTATCCTCATAATTATCGTCGTTAATATCGTCGTTATTATCGCCATTATCATCGTTGTTATCGTCGTTATTATCCTCATAATTATCTTCGTTAATATCGTCGTTATTATCGTCATTATCAACGTGGTTATCGTCGTTATTATCCTCATAATTATCGTCGTTAATATTGTCGTTATTATTGTCATTATCATCGTTGTTATCGTCGTTATTATCCTCATAATTATCGTCGTTAATGTCGTCGTTATTATTGTCATTATCATCGTTCTTATCGTCGTTATTATCCTCATAATTATCGTCGTTAATATCGTCGTTATTATCGTCATTATCATCGTTGTTATCGTCGTTATTATCCTCATAATTATCGTCGTTAATATCGTCGCTATTATCGTCATTATCATCGTTGTTATCGTCGTTATTATCCTCATAATTATCCTCGTTAATATCGTCGTTAATATCGTCGTTATCAACGTAGTTATCGTCGTTATTATCCTCATAATTATCGTCGTTAATATCGTCGTTATTTTTGTCATTATCATCGTTGTTTTCGTCGTTATTATCCTCATAATTATCGTCGTTAATATCGTTGTTATTGTCGTCATCATCATCGTTGTTATCTTCGTTAATGTCGTCAAAATTATTGTCGATAATGTCGTCGTTAATATTGTCGTTATTATCGTCGATAATGTCGTCGTTAATATCGTCGTTATTATCCTCATATTTATCTTCATTAATATCGTCGTTATTATCGTCATTATCATCGTTCTTATCGTCGTTATTATCTTCATAAATATCGTCGTTAATATCGTCGTCATTACCGTCATTATCATCGTTGTTATCGTAGTTATTATCGTCAAAATTATCGTCGATAATGTCGTCGTTAATATCGTCGTTATTATCGTCGATAATGTCGTCGTTAATATCGACGTTATTATCGTCCTTATCATCGTTGTTATCGTCGTTTTTATCCTCATAATTATCCTCGTTAATATCGTCGTTATTATCGTCATTATCAACGTGGTTATCGTCGTTATTATCCTCATAATTATCGTCGTTAATATCGTCGTTATTATCGTCATTATCATCGTTGTTATCGTCGTTATTATCCTCATAATTATCGTCGTTAGTATCGTCGTTATTATTGTCATTATCATCGTTGTTATCGTCGTTATTATCCTGATAATTATCGTCGTTAATATCGTCGTTATTATCGTCATTATCATCGTTGTTATCGTCGTTATTATCTTCATAAATATCGTCGTTAATATCGTCGTCATTATCGTCATTATCATCGTTGTTATCGTCGTTATTATCGTCAAAATTATCGTCGATAATGTCGTCGTTAATATCGTCGTTATTATCGTCGATAATGTCGTCGTTAATATCGTCGTTATTATCGTCATTATCATCGTTGTTATCGTCGTTATTATCCTCATAATTGTCGTCGTTATATCGTCGTTATTATCGTCATTATCATCGTTGTTATCGTCGTTATTATCCTCATAATTATCCTCGTTAATATCGCCGTTATTATCGTCATTATCAACGTGGTTATCGTCGTTATTATCCTCATAATTATCGTCGTTAATATCGACGTTATTATCGTCATTATCATCGTTGTTATCGTCGTTATTATCCTCATAATTATCCTCGTTAATATCGTTGTTATTATCGTCATTATCAACGTGGTTATCGTCGTTATTATCCTCATAAATATCGTTGTTAATATCGTCGTTATTATTGTCATTAACATCGTTGTTATCGTCGTTATTATCCTCATAATTATCGTCGTTAATATCGACGTTATTATCGTCCTTATCATCGTTGTTATCGTCGTTTTTATCCTCATAATTATCCTCGTTAATATCGTCGTTATTATCGTCATTATCAACGTGGTTATCGTCGTTATTATCCTCATAATTAGCGTCGTTAATATCGTCGTTATTATCGTCATTATCAACGTGGTAATCGTCGTTATTATTCTCATAATTATCGTCGTTAATATCGTCGTTATTATCGTCCTTATCATCGTTGTTATCGTCGTTATTATCCTCATGATTATGGTCGTTAATATCGTCGTTATTATCGTCAATAGCATCGTTGTTATCGTCGTTATTGTCGTCAAAATTATCGTCGAAAATGTCGTCGTTAATATCGTCGTTATTATCGTCATTATCATCGTTGTTATCGTCGTTATTATCCTCATAATTTTCATCGTTAATATCGTCGTTATTATCGTCATTATGAACGTGGTTATCGTCGTTATTATCCTCATAATTATCGTCGTTAATATCGTCGTTATTATTGTCATTATCATCGTTGTTATCGTCGTTATTATCCTCATGATTATCGTCGTTAATATCGTCGTTATTATCGTCAATAGCATCGTTGTTATCGTCGTTATTGTCGTCAAAATTATCGTCGATAATTTCGTTGTTAATATCGTCGTTATTATCGTCGATATTGTCGTCGTTAATATCGTCTTTATTATCGATATTATCAACGTGGTTATCGTCGTTATTATCCTCATAATTATCGTCGTTAGTATCGTCGTTATTATCGTCATTATCATCGTTGTTATCGTCGTTATTATCCTCATAATTATCGGCGTTAATATCGTCGTTATTATCGTCCTTATCATCGTTGTTATCTTCGTTATTATCCTCATAATTATCGTCGTTAATATCGTCGTTATTATCGTCATCATCATCGTTGTTATCGTTGTTATTGTCGTCAAAATTATCGTCGATAATGTCGTCGTTAATATCGTCGTTATTATCGTCGATATTGTCGTCGTTAATATCGTCGTTATTATCGTCTTTATCATCGTTGTTTTCGTCGTTATTATCCTCATAATTATCGTCGTTAATGTCGTCGTTATTATTGTCTTTATCATCGTTGCTATCGTCGTTATTATCATCATAATTATCGTCGTTAATATCGTCGTTATTATCGTCATTATCATCGTTGTTATCGTCGTTATTGTCTTCAAAATTATCGTCGATAATGTCGTCGTTAATATCTTCGTTATTATCGTCGATAATGTCGTTAATATCGTCGTTATTATCGTCGTTATTATTGACGTTATTATCATCGTTGTTATCGTCGATATTATCCTCATAATTATCGTCGTTAATATCGACGTTATTATCGTCCTTATCATCGTTGTAATCGTCGTTATTATCCTCATAATTATCGTCGTTAATATCGTCGTTATTATCGTCACCATCATCGTTGTTATCGTCGTTATTGTCGTCAAAATTATCGTCGATTATGTCGTCGTTAATATCGTCGTTATTATCGATATTATCAACGTGGTTATCGTCGTTATTATCCTCATAATTATCGTCGTTAATATCGTCGTTATTATCGTCATTATCATCGTTGTTATCGTCGTTATTATCCTCATAATTATCGGCGTTAATATCGACGTTATTATCGTCCTTATCATCGTTGTTATCTTCGTTATTATCCTCATAATTATCGTCGTTAATATCGTCGTTATTATCTTCATCATCATCGTTGTTGTCGTTGTTATCGTCGTCAAAATTATCGTCGATAATGTCGTCGTTAATATCGTCGTTATTATCGTCATTATCATCGTTGTTATCGTCGTTATTATCCTCAGAATTATCGTCGTTAATATCGTAGTTATTATCGTCATTATCATCCTTGTTATCGTCGTTATTGTCGTCAAAATTATCGTCGATAATATCGTCGTTAATATCGTCGTTATTATCGTCGATAATGTCGTCGTTAATATCGTCGTTATTATCGTCGTTATTATCGACGTTATGATCATCGTTGTTATCGTCGATATTATCCTCATAATTATCGTCGTTAATATCGACGTTATTATCGTCCTTATCATCGTTGTTATTGTCGTTATTATCCTCATAATTATCGTCGTTAATATCGTCCTTATTATCGTCACCATCATCGTTGTTATCGTCGTTATTGTCGTCAAATTTATTGTCGATAATGTCGTCGTTAATATCGTCGTTATTATCGTCATTATCATCGTTGTTATCGTCGTTATAATCCTCACAATTATCCTCGTTAATATCGTCGTTATTATCGTCATTATCAACGTGGTTATCGTCTTTATTATCCTCATAATTATCGTCGTTAATATCGTCGTTATTATTGTCAATATCATCGTTGTTATCGTCGTTATTATCCTCATAATTATCGTCGTTAATATCGTCGTTATTATCGTCATCATCATCGTTGTTATCGTCGTTATTGTCGTCAAAATTATCGTCGATAATTTCGTTGTTAATATCGTCGTTATTATCGTCGATATTGTCGTCGTTAATTTCGTCGTTATTATCGTCATTATCATCGTTGTTATCGTCGATATTATCCTCATAATTATCATCGTTAATATCGTCGTTATTATCGTCATCATCATCGTTGTTATCGTTGTTAATGTCGTCAAAATTATCGTCGATAATGTCGTCGTTAATATAGTCGTTATTATCGTCATTATCATCGTTGTTATCGTCGTTATTATCCTAATAATTATCCTCGTTAATATCGTCGTTATTATCGTCATTATCAACGTGGTTATCGTCGTTATTATCCTCATAAATATCGTCGTTAATATCGTCGTCATTATCAACGTGGTTATCGTCGTTATTATCCTCATAATTATCGTCGTTAATATCGTCGTTATTATTGTCATTATCAACGTGGTTATCGTCGTTATTATCCTCATAATTATCGTCGTTAATATCGTCGTTATTATCGTCATTATCATCGTTGTTATCGTCGTTATTATCTTCATAATTATCATCGTTAATATCGTCGTTATTATTGTCATTATGAACGTGGTTATCGTCGTTATTATCCTCATAATTATCGTTGTTAATATCGTCGTTATTATTGTCATTATCATCGTTGTTATCGTCGTTATTATCCTCATAATTATCGTCGTTAATATCGTCGTTAATATCGTCATTATCATCGTTGTTATCGTCGTTATTGCCGTCATAATTATCGTCGATAATGTCGTCGTTAATATCGTCGTTATTATCGTCGATATTGTCGTCGTTAATATCGTCGTTATTATCGTCATTATCATCGTTGTTATCGTCGTTATTATCCTCATAATTATCGTCGTTAATATCGTCGTTATTATTGTCATTATCATCGTTGTTATCGTCGTTAATATCCTCATAATTATCGTCGTTAATATCGTCGTTATTATCGTCACCATCATCGTTGTTATCGTCGTTATTGTCGTCATAATTATCGTCGATTATGTCGTCGTTAATATCGTCGTTATTATCGTCATTATCATCGTTGATATCGTCGTTATTATCCTCATAATTATCATCGTTAATATCGTCGTTATTATCGTCATTATGAACGTGGTTATCGTCGTTATTATCCTCATAATTATCGTCGTTAATATCGTCGTTATTATTGTCATTATCATCGTTGTTATCGTCGTTATTATCCTCATAATTATCGTCGTTAATATTGTCGTTATTATCGTCATTATCATCGTTGTTATCGTCGTTATTGTCGTCAAAATTATCGTCGATAATTTCGTTGTTAATATCGTCGTTATTATCGTCGATATTGTCGTCGTTAATATCGTCGTTATTATCGTCATTATCATCGTTGTTATCGTCGTTATTGTCGTCAAAATTGTCGTCGATATTTTCGTCGTTATTATCATCGTTATCATCGTCGATAATGTCGTCGTTAATATCGTCGTTATTATCGTCGTTCTTATCGACGTTATTATCATCGTTGTCATCGTCGTCATTTTCCTCATAATTTTCGTCGTTAATATCGTCGTTATTATTGTCATTATCATCGTTGTTATCGTCGTTATTGTCGTCAAAATTATCGTCGATTATGTCGTCGTTAATATCGTCGTTATTATCGTCATTATCATCGTTGTTATCGTCGTTATTATCCTCATAATTTTCATCGTTAATATCGTCGTTATTATCGTCATTATGAACGTGGTTATCGTCGTTATTATCCTCATAGTTATCGTCGTTAATATCGTCGTTATTATTGTCATTATCATCGTTGTTATCGTCGTTATTATCCTCATAATTATCGTCGTTAATATCGTCGTTAATATCGTCATTATCATCGTTGTTATCGTCGTTATTGCCGTCATAATTATCGTCGATAATGTCGTCGTTAATATCGTCGTTATTATCGTCGATATTGTCGTCGTTAATATCGTCGTTATTATCGTCATTATCATCGTTGTTATCGTCGTTATTATCCTCATAATTATCGTCGTTAATATCGTCGTTATTATTGTCATTATCATCGTTGTTATCGTCGTTATTATCCTCATAATTATCGTCGTTAATATCGTCGTTATTATTGTCATCATAATGGTTGTTATCGTCGTTATTGTCGTCAAAATTATCGTCGATAATGTTGTCGTTAATATCGTCGATATTATCGTCATTATCATCGTTGTTATCGTCGTTATTATCCTCATAATTATCGTCGTTAATATCGTCGTTATTATTGTCATTATCATCGTTGTTATCGTCGTTATTATCCTCATAATTATCGTCGTTAATATTGTCGTTATTATCGTCATTATCATCGTTGTTATCGTCGTTATTGTCGTCAAAATTATCGTCGATAATTTCGTTGTTAATATCGTCGTTATTATCGTCGATATTGTCGTCGTTAATATCGTCGTTATTATCGTCATTATCATCGTTGTTATCGTCGTTATTGTCGTCAAAATTGTCGTCGATAATTTCGTCGTTATTATCATCGTTATCATCGTCGATAATGTCGTCGTTAATATCGTCGTTATTATCGTCGTTCTTATCGACGTTATTATCATCGTTGTCATCGTCGTCATTATCCTCATAATTTTCGTCGTTAATATCGTCGTTATTATTGTCATTATCATCGTTGTTATCGTCGTTATTGTCGTCAAAATTATCGTCGATAATGTCGTCGTTAATATCGTCGTTATTATCGTCATTATCATCGTTGTTTTCGTCGTTATTATCCTCATAATTTTCATCGTTAATATCGTCGTTATTATCGTCATTATGAACGTGGTTATCGTCGTTATTATCCTCATAGTTATCGTCGTTAATATCGTCGTTATTATTGTCATTATCATCGTTGTTATCGTCGTTATTATCCTCATAATTATCGTCGTTAATATTGTCGTTATTATCGTCATTATCATCGTTGTTATCGTCGTTATTGTCGTCAAAATTATCGTCGATAATTTCGTTGTTAATATCGTCGTTATTATCGTCGATATTGTCGTCGTTAATTTCGTCGTTATTATCGTCATTATCATCGTTGTTATCGTCGTTATTATCCTCATAATTATCGTCGTTAATATCGTCGTTATTATTGTCATTATCATCGTTGTTATCGTCGTTAATATCCTCA
Organism: Dolichovespula media; assembly: GCA_911387685.1. Classification (NCBI taxonomy): domain Eukaryota; kingdom Metazoa; phylum Arthropoda; class Insecta; order Hymenoptera; family Vespidae; genus Dolichovespula; species Dolichovespula media. Next base: position 8,001,418 of record OU426857.1, read on the forward strand.
TAATTATCGTCGTTAATATCGTCGTTATTATCGTCATTATCAACGTGGTTATCGTCGTTATTATCCTCATAATTATCGTCGTTATTATCGTCGTTATTGTCGTCAAAATTATCGTCGATAATGTCGTCGTTAATATCGTCGTTATTATCGTCATTATCAACGTTGTTATCGTCGTTATTATCCTCATAATTATCGTCGGTAATATCGTCGTCATTATCAACGTGGTTATCGTCGTTATTATCCTCATAATTATCGTCGTTTATATCGTCGTTATTATTGTCATTATCATCGTTGTTATCGTCGTTATTATCTTCATAATTATCGTCGTTAATATCATCGTTATTATTGTCATTATGAACGTGGTTATCGTCGTTATTATCCTCATAATTATCGTCGTTAATATCGTCGTTATTATTGTCATTATCATCGTTGTTATCGTCGTTATTATCCTCATAATTATCGTCGTTAATATCGTCGTTATTATCGTCATTATCATCGTTGTTATCGTCGTTATTGTCGTCAAAATTATCGTCGATAATTTCGTTGTTAATATCGTCGTTATTATCGTCGATATTGTCGTCGTTAATTTCGTCGTTATTATCGTCATTATCATCGTTGTTATCGTCGTTATTATCCTCATAATTATCGTCGTTAATATCGTCGTTATTATTGTCATTATCATCGTTGTTATCGTCGTTAATATCCTCATAATTATCGTCGTTAATATCGTCGTTATTATCGTCATTATCATCCTTGTTATCGTCGTTATTGTCGTCAAAATTATCGTCGATAATATCGTCGTTAATATCGTCGTTATTATCGTCGATAATGTCTTCGTTAATATCGTCGTTATTATCGTCGTTATTATCGACGTTATTATCATCGTTGTTATCGTCGATATTATCCTCATAATTATCATTGTTAATATCGTCGTTATTATCGTCGTTATTATCCTCATAATTATCGTCGTTAATATCGTCGTTATTATTGTCATTATCATCGTTGTTATCGTCGTTATTATCCTCATAATTATCGTCGATAATATCGTCGTTAACATCGTCATTATCATCGTTGTTATCGTCGTTATTGCCGTCATAATTATCGTCGATAATGTCGTCGTTAATATCGTCGTTATTATCGTCGATATTGTCGTCGTTAATATCGTCGTTAATATCGTCATTATCATCGTTGTTATCGTCGTTATTATCCTCATAATTATCGTCGTTAATATCGTCGTTATTATTGTCATTATCATCGTTGTTATCGTCGTTAATATCCTCATAATTATCGTCGTTAATATCGTCGTTATTATCGTCATTATCATCCTTGTTATCGTCGTTATTGTCGTCAAAATTATCGTCGATAATATCGTCGTTAATATCGTCGTTATTATCGTCGATAATGTCGTCGTTGATATCGTCGTTATTATCGTCCTTATTATCGACGTTATTATCATCGTTGTTATCGTCGATATTATCCTCATAATAATCGTCGTTAATATCGACGTTATTATCGTCCTTATCATCGTTGTTATCGTCGTTATTATCATCATAATTATCGTCGTTAATATCGTCGTTATTATCGTCATTATCAACGTGGTTATCGTCGTTATTATCCTCATAATTATCGTCGTTATTATCGTCGTTATTGTCGTCAAAATTATCGTCGATAATGTCGTCGTTAATATCGTCGTTATTATCGTCATTATCATCGTTGTTATCGTCGTTATTATCCTCATAATTATCGTCGTTAATATCGTCGTTATTATTGTCATTATCATCGTTGTTATCGTCGTTAATATCCTCATAATTATCGTCGTTAATATCGTCGTTATTATCGTCATTATCATCCTTGTTATCGTCGTTATTGTCGTCAAAATTATCGTCGATAATGTCGTCGTTAATATCGTCGTTATTATCGTCGATAATGTCGTCGTTGATATCGTCGTTATTATCGTCCTTATTATCGACGTTATTATCATCGTTGTTATCGTCGATATTATCCTCATAATAATCGTCGTTAATATCGACGTTATTATCGTCCTTATCATCGTTGTTATCGTCGTTATTATCATCATAATTATCGTCGTTAATATCGTCGTTATTATCGTCACCATCATCGTTGTTATCGTCGTTATTGTCGTCAAAATTATCGTTGTTATCGTCGTTATTGTCGTCAAAATTATCGTCGATTATGTCGTCGATAATATCGTCGTTATTATCGCCATTATCATCTTTGTTATCGTCGTTATTATCCTCATAATTATCTTCGTTAATATCGTCGTTATTATCGTCATTATCAACGTGGTTATCGTCGTTATTATCCTCATAATTATCGTCGTTAATATCGTTGTTATTGTCGTCATCATCATCGTTGTTATCGTCGTTAATATCCTCATAATTGTCGTCGTTAATATCGTCGTTATTATCGTCATTATCATCCTTGTTATCGTCGTTATTGTCGTCAAAATTATCGTCGATAATATCGTCGATATTATCGCCATTATCATCGTTGTTATCGTCGTTATTATCCTCATAATTATCTTCGTTAATATCGTCGTTATTATCGTCATTATCAACGTGGTTATCGTCGTTATTATCCTCATAATTATCGTCGTTAATATCGTCGTTATTATTGTCATTATCATCGTTGTTATCGTCGTTAATATCCTCATAATTATCGTCGTTAATATCGTCGTTATTATCGTCATTATCATCCTTGTTATCGTCGTTATTGTCGTCAAAATTATCGTCGATAATATCGTCGTTAATATCGTCGTTATTATCGTCGATAATGTCGTCGATGATATCGTCGTTATTATAGTCGTTATTATCGACGTTATTATCATCGTTGTTATCGTCGATATTATCCTCATAATAATCGTCGTTAATATCGACGTTATTATCGTCCTTATCATCGTTGTTATCGTCATTATTATCATCATAATTATCGTCGTTAATATCGTCGTTATTATCGTCACCATCATCGTTGTTATCGTCGTTATTGTCGTCAAAATTATCGTCGATTATGTCGTCGATAATATCGTCGTTATTATCGCCATTATCATCTTTGTTATCGTCGTTATTATCCTCATAATTATCTTCGTTAATATCGTCGTTATTATCGTCATTATCAACGTGGTTATCGTCGTTATTATCCTCATAATTATCGTCGTTAATATCGTCGTTATTATTGTCATTATCATCGTTGTTATCGTCGTTAATATCCTCATAATTATCGTCGTTAATATCGTCGTTATTATCGTCATTATCATCCTTGTTATCGTCGTTATTGTCGTCAAAATTATCGTCGATAATATCGTCGTTAATATCGTCGTTATTATCGTCGATAATGTCGTCGTTGATATCGTCGTTATTATCGTCGTTATTATCGTCATTATCATCGTTGTTATCGTCGTTATTATCCTCATAATTATCCTCGTTAATATCGTCGTTATTATCGTCATTATCAACGTGGTTATCGTCGTTATTATCCTCATAATTATCGTCGTTATTAGCGTCGTTATTGTCGTCAAAATTATCGTCGATAATGTCGTCGTTAATATCGTCGTTATTATCGTCATTATCATCGTTGTTATCGTCGTTATTATCCTCATAATTATCGTCGTTAATATCGTCGTCATTATCAACGTGGTTATCGTCGTTATTATCCTCATAATTATCGTCGTTAATATCGTCGTTATTATCGCCATTATCATCGTTGTTATCGTCGTTATTATCCTCATAATTATCTTCGTTAATATCGTCGTTATTATCGTCATTATCAACGTGGTTATCGTCGTTATTATCCTCATAATTATCGTCGTTAATATCGTCGTTATTATTGTCATTATCATCGTTGTTATCGTCGTTAATATCCTCATAATTATCGTCGTTAATATCGTCGTTATTATCGTCATTATCATCCTTGTTATCGTCGTTATTGTTGTCAAAATTATCGTCGATAATATCGTCGTTAATATCGTCGTTATTATCGTCGATAATGTCGTCGTTGATATCGTCGTTATTATCGTCGTTATTATCGTCATTATCATCGTTGTTATCGTCGTTATTATCCTCATAATTATCGTCGTTAATATCGTCGTTATTATCGTCATTATCATCGTTGTTATCGTCGTTATTATCCTCATAATTATCCTCGTTAATATCGTCGTTATTATCGTCATCATCATCGTTGTTATCGTTGTTATTGTCGTCAAAATTATCGTCGATAATGTCGTCGTTATTATTGTCATTATCATCGTTGTTATCGTCGTTATTATCCTCATAATTATCGTCGTTAATATCGTCGTTATTATCGTCATTATCATCGTTGTTATCGTCGTTGTTGTCGTCAAAGTTATCGTCGATAATGTCGTCGTTAATATCGTCGTTATTATCGTCGATATTGTCGTCGTTAATATCGTCTTTATTATAGTCATTATCATCGTTGTTATCGTCGTTATTATCCTCATAATTATCGTCGTTAATATCGTCGTTATTATCGTCATTATCATCGTTGTAATCATCGGTATTATCCTCATAATTATCGTCGATAATATCGACGTTATTATCGTCCTTATCATCGTTGTTATCGTCGTTATTATCCTCATAATTATCCTCGTTAATATCGTCGTTATTATCGTCATTATCAACGTGGTTATCGTCGTTATTATCCTCATAATTATCGTCGTTAATATTGTCGTTATTATTGTCATTATCATCGTTGTTATCGTCGTTATTATCCTCATAATTATCGTCGTTAATGTCGTCGTTATTATTGTCATTATCATCGTTCTTATCGTCGTTATTATCCTCATAATTATCGTCGTTAATATCGTCGTTATTATCGTCATTATCATCGTTGTTATCGTCGTTATTATCCTCATAATTATCGTCGTTAATATCGTCGCTATTATCGTCATTATCATCGTTGTTATCGTCGTTATTATCCTCATAATTATCCTCGTTAATATCGTCGTTAATATCGTCGTTATCAACGTAGTTATCGTCGTTATTATCCTCATAATTATCGTCGTTAATATCGTCGTTATTATTGTCATTATCATCGTTGTTTTCGTCTTTATTATCCTCATAATTATCGTCGTTAATATCGTTGTTATTGTCGTCATCATCATCGTTGTTATCGTCGTTATTGTCGTCAAAATTATTGTCGATAATGTCGTCGTTAATATTGTCGTTATTATCGTCGATAATGTCGTCGTTAATATCGTCGTTATTATCCTCATATTTATCTTCGTTATTATCGTCGTTATTATCGTCATTATCATCGTTGTTATCGTTGTTATTATCCTCATAATTATCGTCGTTAAAATCGTCGTTATTAACGTCATTATCATCGTTGTTATCGTCCTTATTATCCTCATAATTATCGTCGTTAATGTCGTCGTTATTATTGTCATTATCATCGTTCTTATCGTCGTTATTATCTTCATAAATATCGTCGTTAATATCGTCGTCATTACCGTCATTATCATCGTTGTTATCGTAGTTATTATCGTCAAAATTATCGTCGATAATGTCGTCGTTAATATCGTCGTTATTATCGTCGATAATGTCGTCGTTAATATCGTCGTTATTATCGTCATTATCATCGTTGTTATCGTCGTTATTATCCTCTTAATTGTCGTCGTTATATCGTCGTTATTATCGTCATTATCATCGTTGTTATCGTCGTTATTATCCTCATAATTATCCTCGTTAATATCGCCGTTATTATCGTCATTATCAACGTGGTTATCGACGTTATTATCCTCATAATTATCGTCGTTAATATCGAACTTATTATCGTCATTATCATCGTTGTTATCGTCGTTATTATCCTCATAATTATCCTCGTTAATATCGTTGTTATTATCGTCATTATCAACGTGGTTATCGTCGTTATTATCCTCATAAATATCGTTGTTAATATCGTCGTTATTATTGTCATTAACATCGTTGTTATCGTCGTTATTATCCTCATAATTATCGTCGTTAATATCGACGTTATTATCGTCCTTATCATCGTTGTTATCGTCGTTTTTATCCTCATAATTATCCTCGTTAATATCGTCGTTATTATCGTCATTATCAACGTGGTTATCGTCGTTATTATCCTCATAATTATCGTCGTTAATATCGTCGTTATTATCGTCATTATCATCGTTGTTATCGTCGTTATTATCCTCATAATTATCGTCGTTAATATCGTTGTTATTGTCGTCATCATCATCGTTGTTATCGTCGTTATTGTCGTCAAAATTATTGTCGATAATGTCGTCGTTAATATTGTCGTTATTATCGTCGATAATGTCGTCGTTAATATCGTCGTTATTATCCTCATATTTATCTTCGTTAATATCGTCGTTATTATCGTCATTATCATCGTTGTTATCGTCGTTATTATCCTCATAATTATCGTCGTTAAAATCGTCGTTATTAACGTCATTATCATCGTTGTTATCGTCCTTATTATCCTCATAATTATCGTCGTTAATGTCGTCGTTATTATTGTCATTATCATCGTTCTTATCGTCGTTATTATCTTCATAAATATCGTCGTTAATATCGTCGTCATTACCGTCATTATCATCGTTGTTATCGTAGTTATTATCGTCAAAATTATCGTCGATAATGTCGTCGTTAATATCGTCGTTATTATCGTCGATAATGTCGTCGTTAATATCGTCGTTATTATCGTCATTATCATCGTTGTTATCGTCGTTATTATCCTCATAATTGTCGTCGTTATATCGTCGTTATTATCGTCATTATCATCGTTGTTATCGTCGTTATTATCCTCATAATTATCCTCGTTAATATCGTCGTTATTATCGTCATCATCATCGTTGTTATCGTTGTTATTGTCGTCAAAATTATCGTCGATAATGTCGTCGTTATTATTGTCATTATCATCGTTGTTATCGTCGTTATTATCCTCATAATTATCGTCGTTAATATCGTCGTTATTATCGTCATTATCATCGTTGTTATCGTCGTTATTATCCTCATAATTATCGTCGTTAATATCGTCGTTATTATAGTCATTATCATCGTTGTTATCGTCGTTAATATCCTCATAATTATCGTCGTTAATATCGTCGTTATTATCGTCATTATCATCCTTGTTATCGTCGTTATTGTCGTCAAAATTATCGTCGATAATATCGTCGTTAATATCGTCGTTATTATCGTCGATAATGTCGTCGTTGATATCGTCGTTATTATCGTCGTTATTATCGACGTTATTATCATCGTTGTTATCGTCGATATTATCCTCATAATAATCGTCGTTAATATCGACATTATTATCGTCCTTATCATCGTTGTTATCGTCGTTATTATCATCATAATTATCGTCGTTAATATCGTCGTTATTATCGTCACCATCATCGTTGTTATCGTCGTTATTGTCGTCAAAATTATCGTCGATTATGTCGTCGATAATATCGTCGTTATTATCGCCATTATCATCGTTGTTATCGTCGTTATTATCCTCATAATTATCTTCGTTAATATCGTCGTTATTATCGTCATTATCAACGTGGTTATCGTCGTTATTATCCTCATAATTATCGTCGTTAATATCGTCGTTATTATTGTCATTATCATCGTTGTTATCGTCGTTAATATCCTCATAATTATCGTCGTTAATATCGTCGTTATTATCGTCATTATCATCCTTGTTATCGTCGTTATTGTCGTCAAAATTATCGTCGATAATATCGTCGTTAATATCGTCGTTATTATCGTCGATAATGTCGTCGTTGATATCGTCGTTATGATCGTCGTTATTATCGTCATTATCATCGTTGTTATCGTCGTTATTATCCTCATAATTATCCTCGTTAATATCGTCGTTATTATCGTCATTATCAACGTGGTTATCGTCGTTATTATCCTCATAATTATCGTCGTTATTATCGTCGTTATTGTCGTCAAAATTATCGTCGATAATGTCGTCGTTAATATCGTCGTTATTATCGTCATTATCATCGTTGTTATCGTCGTTATTATCCTCATAATTATCGTCGTTAATATCGTCGTCATTATCAACGTGGTTATCGTCGTTATTATCCTCATAATTATCGTCGTTAATATCGTCGTTATTATCGCCATTATCATCGTTGTTATCGTCGTTATTATCCTCATAATTATCTTCGTTAATATCGTCGTTATTATCGTCATTATCAACGTGGTTATCGTCGTTATTATCCTCATAATTATCGTCGTTAATATCGTCGTTATTATTGTCATTATCATCGTTGTTATCGTGGTTAATATCCTCATAATTATCGTCGTTAATATCGTCGTTATTATCGTCATTATCATCCTTGTTATCGTCGTTATTGTCGTCAAAATTATCGTCGATAATATCGTCGTTAATATCGTCGTTATTATCGTCGATAATGTCGTCGTTGATATCGTCGTTATTATCGTCGTTATTATCGTCATTATCATCGTTGTTATCGTCGTTATTATCCTCATAATTATCGTCGTTAATATCGTCGTTATTATCGTCATTATCATCGTTGTTATCGTCGTTATTATCCTCATAATTATCCTCGTTAATATCGTCGTTATTATCGTCATCATCATCGTTGTTATCGTTTTATTGTCGTTAAAATTATCGTCGATAATGTCGTCGTTATTATTGTCATTATCATCGTTGTTATCGTCGTTATTATCCTCATAATTATCGTCGTTAATATCGTCGTTATTATCGTCATTATCATCGTTGTTATCGTCGTTGTTGTCGTCAAAGTTATCGTCGATAATGTCGTCGTTAATATCGTCGTTATTATCGTCGATATTGTCGTCGTTAATATCGTCTTTATTATAGTCATTATCATCGTTGTTATCGTCGTTATTATCCTCATAATTATCGTCGTTAATATCGTCGTTATTATCGTCATTATCAACGTGGTTATCGTCGTTATTATCCTCATAATTATCGTCGTTAATATCGTCGTTATTATCGCCATTATCATCGTTGTTATCGTCGTTATTATCCTCATAATTATCTTCGTTAATATCGTCGTTATTATCGTCATTATCAACGTGGTTATCGTCGTTATTATCCTCATAATTATCGTCGTTAATATTGTCGTTATTATTGTCATTATCATCGTTGTTATCGTCGTTATTATCCTCATAATTATCGTCGTTAATGTCGTCGTTATTATTGTCATTATCATCGTTCTTATCGTCGTTATTATCCTCATAATTATCGTCGTTAATATCGTCGTTATTATCGTCATTATCATCGTTGTTATCGTCGTTATTATCCTCATAATTATCGTCGTTAATATCGTCGCTATTATCGTCATTATCATCGTTGTTATCGTCGTTATTATCCTCATAATTATCCTCGTTAATATCGTCGTTAATATCGTCGTTATCAACGTAGTTATCGTCGTTATTATCCTCATAATTATCGTCGTTAATATCGTCGTTATTTTTGTCATTATCATCGTTGTTTTCGTCGTTATTATCCTCATAATTATCGTCGTTAATATCGTTGTTATTGTCGTCATCATCATCGTTGTTATCGTCGTTAATGTCGTCAAAATTATTGTCGATAATGTCGTCGTTAATATTGTCGTTATTATCGTCGATAATGTCGTCGTTAATATCGTCGTTATTATCCTCATATTTATCTTCATTAATATCGTCGTTATTATCGTCATTATCATCGTTCTTATCGTCGTTATTATCTTCATAAATATCGTCGTTAATATCGTCGTCATTACCGTCATTATCATCGTTGTTATCGTAGTTATTATCGTCAAAATTATCGTCGATAATGTCGTCGTTAATATCGTCGTTATTATCGTCGATAATGTCGTCGTTAATATCGACGTTATTATCGTCCTTATCATCGTTGTTATCGTCGTTTTTATCCTCATAATTATCCTCGTTAATATCGTCGTTATTATCGTCATTATCAACGTGGTTATCGTCGTTATTATCCTCATAATTATCGTCGTTAATATCGTCGTTATTATCGTCATTATCATCGTTGTTATCGTCGTTATTATCCTCATAATTATCGTCGTTAGTATCGTCGTTATTATTGTCATTATCATCGTTGTTATCGTCGTTATTATCCTGATAATTATCGTCGTTAATATCGTCGTTATTATCGTCATTATCATCGTTGTTATCGTCGTTATTATCTTCATAAATATCGTCGTTAATATCGTCGTCATTACCGTCATTATCATCGTTGTTATCGTAGTTATTATCGTCAAAATTATCGTCGATAATGTCGTCGTTAATATCGTCGTTATTATCGTCGATAATGTCGTCGTTAATATCGTCGTTATTATCGTCATTATCATCGTTGTTATCGTCGTTATTATCCTCATAATTGTCGTCGTTATATCGTCGTTATTATCGTCATTATCATCGTTGTTATCGTCGTTATTATCCTCATAATTATCCTCGTTAATATCGCCGTTATTATCGTCATTATCAACGTGGTTATCGTCGTTATTATCCTCATAATTATCGTCGTTAATATCGACGTTATTATCGTCATTATCATCGTTGTTATCGTCGTTATTATCCTCATAATTATCCTCGTTAATATCGTTGTTATTATCGTCATTATCAACGTGGTTATCGTCGTTATTATCCTCATAAATATCGTTGTTAATATCGTCGTTATTATTGTCATTAACATCGTTGTTATCGTCGTTATTATCCTCATAATTATCGTCGTTAATATCGACGTTATTATCGTCCTTATCATCGTTGTTATCGTCGTTTTTATCCTCATAATTATCCTCGTTAATATCGTCGTTATTATCGTCATTATCAACGTGGTTATCGTCGTTATTATCCTCATAATTATCGTCGTTAATATCGTCGTTATTATCATCATTATCATCGTTGTTATCGTCGTTATTATCCTCATAATTATCGTCGTTAGTATCGTCGTTATTATTGTCATTATCATCGTTGTTATCGTCGTTATTATCCTGATAATTATCGTCGTTAATATCGTCGTTATTATCGTCATTATCATCGTTGTTATCGTCGTTATTGTCGTCAAAATTATCGTTGATAATGTCGTCGTTAATATCGTTGTTATTATCGTCGATAATGTCGTCGTTAATATCGTCGTTATTATCGTCATTATCATCGTTGATATCGTCGTTATTATCCTCATAATTATCGTCGTTAATATCGTCGTTATTATCGTCATTATCATCTTTGTTATCGTCGTTATTATCCTCATAATTATCGTCGTTAATATCGTCGTTATTATCGTCATTATCATCGTTGTTATCGTCGTTATTATCCTCATAATTATCGTCGTTAATATCGTCGCTATTATCGTCATTATCATCGTTGTTATCGTCGTTATTATCCTCATAATTATCCTCGTTAATATCGTCGTTAATATCGTCGTTATCAACGTAGTTATCGTCGTTATTATCCTCATAATTATCGTCGTTAATATCGTCGTTATTATCGTCATTATCATCGTTGTTATCGTCGTTGTTGTCGTCAAAGTTATCGTCGATAATGTCGTCGTTAATATCGTCGTTATTATCGTCGATATTGTCGTCGTTAATATCGTCTTTATTGTAGTCATTATCATCGTTGTTATCGTCGTTATTTTCCTCATAATTATCGTCGTTAATATCGTCGTTATTATCGTCATTATCATCGTTGTAATCATCGGTATTATCCTCATAATTATCGTCGATAATATCGACGTTATTATCGTCCTTATCATCGTTGTTATCGTCGTTATTATCCTCATAATTATCCTCGTTAATATCGTCGTTATTATCGTCATTATCAACGTGGTTATCGTCGTTATTATCCTCATAATTATCGTCGTTAATATTGTCGTTATTATTGTCATTATCATCGTTGTTATCGTCGTTACTATCCTCATAATTATCGTCGTTAATGTCGTCGTTATTATTGTCATTATCATCGTTCTTATCGTCGTTATTATCCTCATAATTATCGTCGTTAATATCGTCGTTATTATCGTCATTATCATCGTTGTTATCGTCGTTATTATCCTCATAATTATCGTCGTTAATATCGTCGCTATTATCGTCATTATCATCGTTGTTATCGTCGTTATTATCCTCATAATTATCCTCGTTAATATCGTCGTTAATATCGTCGTTATCAACGTAGTTATCGTCGTTATTATCTTCATAATTATCGTCGTTAATATCGTCGTTATTATTGTCATTATCATCGTTGTTTTCGTCGTTATTATCCTCATAATTATCGTCGTTAATATCGTTGTTATTGTCGTCATCATCATCGTTGTTATCGTCGTTATTGTCGTCAAAATTATTGTCGATAATGTCGTCGTTAATATCGTCGTTATTATCCTCATATTTATCTTCATTAATATCGTCGTTATTATCGTCATTATCATCGTTGTTATCGTCGTTATTATCCTCATAATTATCGTCGTTAATATCGTCGCTATTATCGTCATTATCATCGTTGTTATCGTCGTTATTATCCTCATAATTATCGTCGTTAATATCGTCGTTATTATCGTCATTATCATCGTTGTTATCGTCGTTGTTGTCGTCAAAGTTATCGTCGATAATGTCGTCGTTAATATCGTCGTTATTATCGTCGATATTGTCGTCGTTAATATCGTCTTTATTATAGTCATTATCATCGTTGTTATCGTCGTTATTATCCTCATAATTATCGTCGTTAATATCGTCGTTATTATCGTCATTATCATCGTTGTAATCATCGGTATTATCCTCATAATTATCGTCGTTAATATTGTCGTTATTATTGTCATTATCATCGTTGTTATCGTCGTTATTATCCTCATAATTATCGTCGTTAATGTCGTCGTTATTATTGTCATTATCATCGTTCTTATCGTCGTTATTATCCTCATAATTATCGTCGTTAATATCGTCGTTATTATCGTCATTATCATCGTTGTTATCGTCGTTATTATCCTCATAATTATCGTCGTTAATATCGTCGCTATTATCGTCATTATCATCGTTGTTATCGTCGTTATTATCCTCATAATTATCCTCGTTAATATCGTCGTTAATATCGTCGTTATCAACGTAGTTATCGTCGTTATTATCCTCATAATTATCGTCGTTAATATCGTCGTTATTATTGTCATTATCATCGTTGTTTTCGTCGTTATTATCCTCATAATTATCGTCGTTAATATCGTTGTTATTGTCGTCATCATCATCGTTGTTATCGTCGTTAATGTCGTCAAAATTATTGTCGATAATGTCGTCGTTAATATTGTCGTTATTATCGTCGATAATGTCGTCGTTAATATCGTCGTTATTATCCTCATATTTATCTTCATTAATATCGTCGTTATTATCGTCATTATCATCGTTGTTATCGTCGTTATTATCCTCATAATTATCGTCGTTAAAATCGTCGTTATTAACGTCATTATCATCGTTGTTATCGTCCTTATTATCCTCATAATTATCGTCGTTAATGTCGTCGTTATTATTGTCATTATCATCGTTCTTATCGTCGTTATTATCTTCATAAATATCGTCGTTAATATCGTCGTCATTACCGTCATTATCATCGTTGTTATCGTAGTTATTATCGTCAAAATTATCGTCGATAATGTCGTCGTTAATATCGTCGTTATTATCGTCGATAATGTCGTCGTTAATATCGTCGTTATTATCGTCATTATCATCGTTGTTATCGTCGTTATTATCCTCATAATTGTCGTCGTTATATCGTCGTTATTATCGTCATTATCATCGTTGTTATCGTCGTTATTATCCTCATAATTATCCTCGTTAATATCGCCGTTATTATCGTCATTATCAACGTGGTTATCGTCGTTATTATCCTCATAATTATCGTCGTTAATATCGAACTTATTATCGTCATTATCATCGTTGTTATCGTCGTTATTATCCTCATAATTATCCTCGTTAATATCGTTGTTATTATCGTCATTATCAACGTGGTTATCGTCGTTATTATCCTCATAAATATCGTTGTTAATATCGTCGTTATTATTGTCATTAACATCGTTGTTATCGTCGTTATTATCCTCATAATTATCGTCGTTAATATCGACGTTATTATCGTCCTTATCATCGTTGTTATCGTCGTTTTTATCCTCATAATTATCCTCGTTAATATCGTCGTTATTATCGTCATTATCAACGTGGTTATCGTCGTTATTATCCTCATAATTATCGTCGTTAATATCGTCGTTATTATCGTCATTATCATCGTTGTTATCGTCGTTATTATCCTCATAATTATCGTCGTTAGTATCGTCGTTATTATTGTCATTATCATCGTTGTTATCGTCGTTATTATCCTGATAATTATCGTCGTTAATATCGTCGTTATTATCGTCATTATCATCGTTGTTATCGTCGTTATTATCTTCATAAATATCGTCGTTAATATCGTCGTCATTACCGTCATTATCATCGTTGTTATCGTAGTTATTATCGTCAAAATTATCGTCGATAATGTCGTCGTTAATATCGTCGTTATTATCGTCGATAATGTCGTCGTTAATATCGTCGTTATTATCGTCATTATCATCGTTGTTATCGTCGTTATTATCCTCATAATTGTCGTCGTTATATCGTCGTTATTATCGTCATTATCATCGTTGTTATCGTCGTTATTATCCTCATAATTATCCTCGTTAATATCGCCGTTATTATCGTCATTATCAACGTGGTTATCGTCGTTATTATCCTCATAATTATCGTCGTTAATATCGACGTTATTATCGTCATTATCATCGTTGTTATCGTCGTTATTATCCTCATAATTATCCTCGTTAATATCGTTGTTATTATCGTCATTATCAACGTGGTTATCGTCGTTATTATCCTCATAAATATCGTTGTTAATATCGTCGTTATTATTGTCATTAACATCGTTGTTATCGTCGTTATTATCCTCATAATTATCGTCGTTAATATCGACGTTATTATCGTCCTTATCATCGTTGTTATCGTCGTTATTATCCTCATAATTATCCTCGTTAATATCGTCGTTATTATCGTCATTATCAACGTGGTTATCGTCGTTATTATCCTCATAATTATCGTCGTTAATATCGTCGTTATTATCGTCATTATCATCGTTGTTATCGTCGTTATTATCCTCATAATTATCGTCGTTAATATCGTCGTTATTATTGTCATTATCATCGTTGTTATCGTCGTTATTATCCTCATAATTATCGTCGTTAATATCGTCGTTATTATCGTCATTATCATCGTTGTTATCGTCGTTATTGTCGTCAAAATTATCGTCGATAATGTCGTCGTTAATATCGTCGTTATTATCGTCGATAATGTCGTCGTTAATATCGTCGTTATTATCGTCATTATCATCGTTGATATCGTCGTTATTATCCTCATAATTATCGTCGTTAATATCGTCGTTATTATCGTCATTATCATCTTTGTTATCGTCGTTATTATCCTCATAATTATCGTCGATAATATCGTCGTTATTATCGTCATTATCAACGTGGTTATCGTCGTTATTATCCTCATAATTATCGTCGTTAATATTGTCGTTATTATTGTCATTATCATCGTTGTTATCGTCGTTATTATCCTCATAATTATCGTCGTTAATGTCGTCGTTATTATTGTCATTATCATCGTTGTTATCGTCGTTATTATCCTCATAATTATCGTCGTTAATATCGTCGTTATTATCGTCATTATCATCGTTGTTATCGTCGTTGTTGTCGTCAAAGTTATCGTCGATAATGTCGTCGTTAATATCGTCGTTATTATCGTCGATATTGTCGTCGTTAATATCGTCTTTATTATAGTCATTATCATCGTTGTTATCGTCGTTATTATCCTCATAATTATCGTCGTTAATATCGTCGTTATTATCGTCATTATCATCGTTGTAATCATCGGTATTATCCTCATAATTATCGTCGATAATATCGACGTTATTATCGTCCTTATCATCGTTGTTATCGTCGTTATTATCCTCATAATTATCCTCGTTAATATCGTCGTTATTATCGTCATTATCAACGTGGTTATCGTCGTTATTATCCTCATAATTATCGTCGTTAATATTGTCGTTATTATTGTCATTATCATCGTTGTTATCGTCGTTATTATCCTCATAATTATCGTCGTTAATGTCGTCGTTATTATTGTCATTATCATCGTTCTTATCGTCGTTATTATCCTCATAATTATCGTCGTTAATATCGTCGTTATTATCGTCATTATCATCGTTGTTATCGTCGTTATTATCCTCATAATTATCGTCGTTAATATCGTCGCTATTATCGTCATTATCATCGTTGTTATCGTCGTTATTATCCTCATAATTATCCTCGTTAATATCGTCGTTATTATTGTCATTAACATCGTTGTTATCGTCGTTATTATCCTCATAATTATCGTCGTTAATATCGACGTTATTATCGTCCTTATCATCGTTGTTATCGTCGTTATTATCCTCATAATTATCGTCGTTAATATCGTCGTTATTATCGTCATTATCAACGTGGTTATCGTCGTTATTATCCTCATAATTATCGTCGTTAATATCGTCGTTATTATCGTCATTATCATCGTTGTTATCGTCGTTATTATCCTCATAATTATCGTCGTTAATATCGTCGCTATTATCGTCATTATCATCGTTGTTATCGTCGTTATTATCCTCATAATTATCGTCGTTAATATCGTCGTTATTATCGTCATTATCATCGTTGTTATCGTCGTTGTTGTCGTCAAAGTTATCGTCGATAATGTCGTCGTTAATATCGTCGTTATTATCGTCGATATTGTCGTCGTTAATATCGTCTTTATTATAGTCATTATCATCGTTGTTATCGTCGTTATTATCCTCATAATTATCGTCGTTAATATCGTCGTTATTATCGTCATTATCATCGTTGTAATCATCGGTATTATCCTCATAATTATCGTCGTTAATATTGTCGTTATTATTGTCATTATCATCGTTGTTATCGTCGTTATTATCCTCATAATTATCGTCGTTAATGTCGTCGTTATTATTGTCATTATCATCGTTCTTATCGTCGTTATTATCCTCATAATTATCGTCGTTAATATCGTCGTTATTATCGTCATTATCATCGTTGTTATCGTCGTTATTATCCTCATAATTATCGTCGTTAATATCGTCGCTATTATCGTCATTATCATCGTTGTTATCGTCGTTATTATCCTCATAATTATCCTCGTTAATATCGTCGTTAATATCGTCGTTATCAACGTAGTTATCGTCGTTATTATCCTCATAATTATCGTCGTTAATATCGTCGTTATTATTGTCATTATCATCGTTGTTTTCGTCGTTATTATCCTCATAATTATCGTCGTTAATATCGTTGTTATTGTCGTCATCATCATCGTTGTTATCGTCGTTAATGTCGTCAAAATTATTGTCGATAATGTCGTCGTTAATATTGTCGTTATTATCGTCGATAATGTCGTCGTTAATATCGTCGTTATTATCCTCATATTTATCTTCATTAATATCGTCGTTATTATCGTCATTATCATCGTTGTTATCGTCGTTATTATCCTCATAATTATCGTCGTTAAAATCGTCGTTATTAACGTCATTATCATCGTTGTTATCGTCCTTATTATCCTCATAATTATCGTCGTTAATGTCGTCGTTATTATTGTCATTATCATCGTTCTTATCGTCGTTATTATCTTCATAAATATCGTCGTTAATATCGTCGTCATTACCGTCATTATCATCGTTGTTATCGTAGTTATTATCGTCAAAATTATCGTCGATAATGTCGTCGTTAATATCGTCGTTATTATCGTCGATAATGTCGTCGTTAATATCGTCGTTATTATCGTCATTATCATCGTTGTTATCGTCGTTATTATCCTCATAATTGTCGTCGTTATATCGTCGTTATTATCGTCATTATCATCGTTGTTATCGTCGTTATTATCCTCATAATTATCCTCGTTAATATCGCCGTTATTATCGTCATTATCAACGTGGTTATCGTCGTTATTATCCTCATAATTATCGTCGTTAATATCGAACTTATTATCGTCATTATCATCGTTGTTATCGTCGTTATTATCCTCATAATTATCCTCGTTAATATCGTTGTTATTATCGTCATTATCAACGTGGTTATCGTCGTTATTATCCTCATAAATATCGTTGTTAATATCGTCGTTATTATTGTCATTAACATCGTTGTTATCGTCGTTATTATCCTCATAATTATCGTCGTTAATATCGACGTTATTATCGTCCTTATCATCGTTGTTATCGTCGTTTTTATCCTCATAATTATCCTCGTTAATATCGTCGTTATTATCGTCATTATCAACGTGGTTATCGTCGTTATTATCCTCATAATTATCGTCGTTAATATCGTCGTTATTATCGTCATTATCATCGTTGTTATCGTCGTTATTATCCTCATAATTATCGTCGTTAGTATCGTCGTTATTATTGTCATTATCATCGTTGTTATCGTCGTTATTATCCTGATAATTATCGTCGTTAATATCGTCGTTATTATCGTCATTATCATCGTTGTTATCGTCGTTATTATCCTCATAAATATCGTCGTTAATATCGTCGTCATTACCGTCATTATCATCGTTGTTATCGTAGTTATTATCGTCAAAATTATCGTCGATAATGTCGTCGTTAATATCGTCGTTATTATCGTCGATAATGTCGTCGTTAATATCGTCGTTATTATCGTCATTATCATCGTTGTTATCGTCGTTATTATCCTCATAATTGTCGTCGTTATATCGTCGTTATTATCGTCATTATCATCGTTGTTATCGTCGTTATTATCCTCATAATTATCCTCGTTAATATCGCCGTTATTATCGTCATTATCAACGTGGTTATCGTCGTTATTATCCTCATAATTATCGTCGTTAATATCGACGTTATTATCGTCATTATCATCGTTGTTATCGTCGTTATTATCCTCATAATTATCCTCGTTAATATCGTTGTTATTATCGTCATTATCAACGTGGTTATCGTCGTTATTATCCTCATAAATATCGTTGTTAATATCGTCGTTATTATTGTCATTATCATCGTTGTTATCGTCGTTATTATCCTCATAATTATCGTCGTTAATATCGACGTTATTATCGTCCTTATCATCGTTGTTATCGTCGTTTTTATCCTCATAATTATCCTCGTTAATATCGTCGTTATTATCGTCATTATCAACGTGGTTATCGTCGTTATTATCCTCATAATTATCGTCGTTAATATCGTCGTTATTATCGTCATTATCATCGTTGTTATCGTCGTTATTATCCTCATAATTATCGTCGTTAGTATCGTCGTTATTATTGTCATTATCATCGTTGTTATCGTCGTTATTATCCTCATAATTATCGTCGTTAATATCGTCGTTATTATCGTCATTATCATCGTTGTTATCGTCGTTATTGTCGTCAAAATTATCGTTGATAATGTCGTCGTTAATATCGTCGTTATTATCGTCGATAATGTCGTCGTTAATATCGTCGTTATTATCGTCATTATCATCGTTGATATCGTCGTTATTATCCTCATAATTATCGTCGTTAATATCGTCGTTATTATCGTCATTATCATCTTTGTTATCGTCGTTATTATCCTCATAATTATCGTCGATAATATCGTCGTTATTATCGTCATTATCAACGTGGTTATCGTCGTTATTATCCTCATAATTATCGTCGTTAATATTGTCGTTATTATTGTCATTATCATCGTTGTTATCGTCGTTATTATCCTCATAATTATCGTCGTTAATGTCGTCGTTATTATTGTCATTATCATCGTTGTTATCGTCGTTATTATCCTCATAATTATCGTCGTTAATATCGTCGTTATTATCGTCATTATCATCGTTGTTATCGTCGTTGTTGTCGTCAAAGTTATCGTCGATAATGTCGTCGTTAATATCGTCGTTATTATCGTCGATATTGTCGTCGTTAATATCGTCTTTATTATAGTCATTATCATCGTTGTTATCGTCGTTATTATCCTCATAATTATCGTCGTTAATATCGTCGTTATTATCGTCATTATCATCGTTGTAATCATCGGTATTATCCTCATAATTATCGTCGATAATATCGACGTTATTATCGTCCTTATCATCGTTGTTATCGTCGTTATTATCCTCATAATTATCCTCGTTAATATCGTCGTTATTATCGTCATTATCAACGTGGTTATCGTCGTTATTATCCTCATAATTATCGTCGTTAATATTGTCGTTATTATTGTCATTATCATCGTTGTTATCGTCGTTATTATCCTCATAATTATCGTCGTTAATGTCGTCGTTATTATTGTCATTATCATCGTTCTTATCGTCGTTATTATCCTCATAATTATCGTCGTTAATATCGTCGTTATTATCGTCATTATCATCGTTGTTATCGTCGTTATTATCCTCATAATTATCGTCGTTAATATCGTCGCTATTATCGTCATTATCATCGTTGTTATCGTCGTTATTATCCTCATAATTATCCTCGTTAATATCGTCGTTAATATCGTCGTTATCAACGTAGTTATCGTCGTTATTATCCTCATAATTATCGTCGTTAATATCGTCGTTATTATTGTCATTATCATCGTTGTTTTCGTCGTTATTATCCTCATAATTATCGTCGTTAATATCGTTGTTATTGTCGTCATCATCATCGTTGTTATCGTCGTTATTGTCGTCAAAATTATTGTCGATAATGTCGTCGTTAATATCGTCGTTATTATCCTCATATTTATCTTCATTAATATCGTCGTTATTATCGTCATTATCATCGTTGTTATCGTCGTTATTATCCTCATAATTATCGTCGTTAATATCGACGTTATTATCGTCCTTATCATCGTTGTAATCGTCGTTATTATCCTCATAATTATCGTCGTTAATATCGTCGTTATTATCGTCACCATCATCGTTGTTATCGTCGTTGTTGTCGTCAAAATTATCGTCGATTATGTCGTCGTTAATATCGTCGTTATTATCGTCATTATCATCGTTGTTATCGTCGTTATTATCCTCATTATTATCCTCGTTAATATCGTCGTTATTATCGTCATTATCAACGTGGTTATCGTCGTTATTATCCTCATAATTATCGTCGTTAATATCGTCGTTATTACTGTAATTATCATCGTTGTTATCGTCGTTATTATCCTCATAATTATCGTCGCTAATATAGTCGTTATTATCGTCTTTATCATCGTTGTTATCGTCGTTATTGTCGTCAAAATTATCGTCGATAATGTCGTCGTTAATATCGTCGTTATTATCGTCATTATCATCGTTGATATCGTCGTTGTTATCCTCATAATTATCGTCGTTAATATCGTCGTTATTATCGTCATTATCATCGTTGTTATCGTCGTTTTTATCCTCATAATTATCGTCGTTAATATCGTCGTTATTATCGTTATTATCATCGTTGTTATCGTCGTTATTATCCTCATAATTATCGTCGTTAATATCGTCGCTATTATCGTCATTATCATCGTTGTTATCGTCGTTATTATCCTCATAATTATCGTCGTTAATATCGTCGTTATTATCGTCATTATCATCGTTGATATCGTTGTAATTATACTCATAATAATCGTCGTTAATATCGTCGTTATTATTGTCATTATCATCGTTGTTATAGTCGTTATTACCCTCATAATTATCGTCGTTAATATCGTTGTTATTGTCGTCATCATCATCGTTGTTATCGTCGTTATTGTCGTCAAAATTATCGTCGATAATGTCGTCGTTAATATGGTCGTTATTATCGTCGATAATGTCGTCGTTAATATCGTCGTTATTATCCTCATATTTATCTTCGTTAATATCGTCGTTATTATCGTCATTATCATCGTTGTTATCGTCGTTATTATCCTCATAATTATCGTCGTTAAAATCGTCGTTATTAACGTCATTATCATCGTTGTTATCGTCGTTATTATCCTCATAATTATCGTCGTTAATATCGTAGTTATTATCGTCATTATCATCGTTGATATCGTCGTTATTATCCTCATAATTATCGTCGTTAATATCGTCGTTATTATCGTCATTATCATCGTTGTTATCGTCGTTATTATCCTCATAATTATCCTCGTTAATATCTTCGTTATTATCGTCATTATCAACGTGGTTATCGTCGTTATTATCCTCATAATTATCCTCGTTAATATCGTCGTTATTATCGTTATTATTAACGTGGTTATCGTCGTTTTTATCCTCATAATTATCGTCGTTAATATCGTCGTTATTATCGTCATTATCATCGTTGTTATCGTCGTTATTATCCTCATAATTATCGTCGTTAATATCGTCGTTATTATCGTCATTATCATCGTTGTTATCGTCGTTATTATCCTCATAATTATCGTCGTTAATATCGTCGCTATTATCGTCATTATCATCGTTGATATCGTTGTAATTATACTCATAATAATCGTCGTTAATATCGTCGTTATTATTGTCATTATCATCGTTGTTATCGTCGTTATTATCCTCATAATTATCGTCGTTAATATCGTTGTTATTGTCGTCATCATCATCGTTGTTATCGTCGTTATTGTCGTCAAAATTATCGTCGATAATGTCGTCGTTAATATGGTCGTTATTATCGTCGATAATGTCGTCGTTAATATCGTCGTTATTATCCTCATAATTATCGTCGTTAATATCGTCGTTATTATCGTCTTTATCATCGTTGTTATCGTCGTTATTGTCGTCAAAATTATCGTCGATAATGTCGTCGTTAATATCGTCGTTATTATCGTCATTATCATCGTTGATATCGTCGTTATTATCCTCATAATTATCGTCGTTAATATCGTCGTTATTATCGTCATTATCATCGTTGTTATCGTCGTTTTTATCCTCATAATTATCGTCGTTAATATCGTCGTTATTATCGTTATTATCATCGTTGTTATCGTCGTTATTATCCTCATAATTATCGTCGTTAATATCGTCGCTATTATCGGCATTATCATCGTTGTTATCGTCGTTATTATCCTCATAATTATCATCGTTAATATCGTCGTTATTATCGTCATTATCAACGTGGTTATCGTCGTTATTATCCTCATAATTATCGTCGTTAATATCGTCGTTATTATCGTCACCATCATCGTTGTTATCGTCGTTGTTGTCGTCAAAATTATCGTCGATTATGTCGTCGTTAATATCGTCGTTATTATCGTCATTATCATCGTTGTTATCGTCGTTATTATCCTCATAATTATCGTCGTTAATATCGTCGCTATTATCGTCATTATCATCGTTGTTATCGTCGTTATTATCCTCATAATTATCCTCGTTAATATCGTCGTTATTATCGTCATTATCAACGTGGTTATCGTCGTTATTATCCTCATAATTATCGTCGTTAATATCGTCGTTATTATTTTCAATATCATCGTTGTTATCGTCGTTATTATCCTCATAAATATCGTCGTTAATATCGTCGTTATTATCGTCATTATCATCGTTGTTATCGTAGTTATTGTTGTCAAAATTATGGTCGATAATGTCGTCGTTAATATCGTCGTTATTATCGTCGATAATGTCGTCGTTATTATCTTCGTTATTATCGTCGTTATTATCGTCATTATCAACGTGGTTATCGTCGTTATTATCCTCATAATTATCGTCGTTAACTTCGTCGTTATTATCGTCAATATCATCGTTGTTATCGTCGTTATTATCCTCATAATTATCGTCGTTAATATCGTCGTTATTATCGTCATCATCATCGTTGTTATTGTCGTTATTGTCGTCAAAATTATCGTCGATAATGTCGTCGTTAATATCGTCGTTATTATTGTCATTATCATCGTTGTTATCGTCGTTATTATCCTCATAATTATCCTCGTTAATATCGTCGTCATTATCGTCATTATCAACGTGGTTATCGTCGTTATTATCCTCATAATTATCGTCGTTATTATCGTCGTTATTATTGTCATTATCAACGTGGTTTTCGTCGAAATTATCCTCATAATTATCGTCGTTAATATCGACGTTATTATCGTCCTTATCATCGTTGTAATCGTCGTTATTATCCTCATAATTATCGTCGTTAATATCGTCGTTATTATCGTCACCATCATCGTTGTTATCGTCGTTGTTGTCGTCAAAATTATCGTCGATTATGTCGTCGTTAATATCGTCGTTATTATCGTCATTATCATCGTTGTTATCGTCGTTATTATCCTCATTATTATCCTCGTTAATATCGTCGTTATTATCGTCATTATCAACGTGGTTATCGTCGTTATTATCCTCATAATTATCGTCGTTAATATCGTCGTTATTACTGTAATTATCATCGTTGTTATCGTCGTTATTATCCTCATAATTATCGTCGTTAATATCGTCGTTATTATCGTCTTTATCATCGTTGTTATCGTCGTTATTGTCGTCAAAATTATCGTCGATAATGTCGTCGTTAATATCGTCGTTATTATCGTCATTATCATCGTTGATATCGACGTTATTATCCTCATAATTATCGTCGTTAATATCGTCGTTATTATCGTCATTATCATCGTTGTTATCGTCGTTTTTATCCTCATAATTATCGTCGTTAATATCGTCGTTATTATCGTCATTATCATCGTTGTTATCGTCGTTATTATCCTCATAATTATCGTCGTTAATATCGTCGCTATTATCGTCATTATCATCGTTGTTGTCGTCGTTATTATCCTCATAATTATCCTCGTTAATATCGTCGTTATTATCGTCATTATCAACGTGGTTATCGTCGTTATTATCCTCATAATTATCGTCGTTAATATCGTCGTTATTATCGTCATTATCAACGTGGTTATCGTCGTTATTATTCTCATAATTATCGTCGTTAATATCGTCGTTATTATCGTCAATATCATCGTTGTTATCGTCGTTATTATCCTCATAATTATCGTCGTTAATATCGTCGTTATTATCGTCATCATCATCGTTGTTATTGTCGTTATTGTCGTCAAAATTATCGTCGATAATGTCGTCGTTAATATCGTCGTTATTATTGTTAGTATCATCGTTGTTATCGTCGTTATTATCCTCATAATTATCCTCGTTAATATCGTCGTCATTATCGTCATTATCAACGTGGTTATCGTCGTTATTATCCTCATAATTATCGTCGTTATTATCGTTGTTATTATTGTCATTATCAACGTGGTTTTCGTCGAAATTATCCTCATAATTATCGTCGTTAATATCGACGTTATTATCGTCCTTATCATCGTTGTAATCGTCGTTATTATCCTCATAATTATCGTCGTTAATATCGTCGTTATTATCGTCACCATCATCGTTGTTATCGTCGTTGTTGTCGTCAAAATTATCGTCGATTATGTCGTCGTTAATATCGTCGTTATTATCGTCATTATCATCGTTGTTATCGTCGTTATTATCCTCATTATTATCCTCGTTAATATCGTCGTTATTATCGTCATTATCAACGTGGTTATCGTCGTTATTATCCTCATAATTATCGTCGTTAATATCGTCGTTATTACTGTAATTATCATCGTTGTTATCGTCGTTATTATCCTCATAATTATCGTCGCTAATATCGTCGTTATTATCGTCTTTATCATCGTTGTTATCGTCGTTATTGTCGTCAAAATTATCGTCGATAATGTCGTCGTTAATATCGTCGTTATTATCGTCATTATCATCGTTGATATCGTCGTTGTTATCCTCATAATTATCGTCGTTAATATCGTCGTTATTATCGTCATTATCATCGTTGTTATCGTCGTTTTTATCCTCATAATTATCGTCGTTAATATCGTCGTTATTATCGTTATTATCATCGTTGTTATCGTCGTTATTATCCTCATAATTATCGTCGTTAATATCGTCGCTATTATCGTCATTATCATCGTTGTTATCGTCGTTATTATCCTCATAATTATCGTCGTTAATATCGTCGTTATTATCGTCATTATCATCGTTGATATCGTTGTAATTATACTCATAATAATCGTCGTTAATATCGTCGTTATTATTGTCATTATCATCGTTGTTATAGTCGTTATTACCCTCATAATTATCGTCGTTAATATCGTTGTTATTGTCGTCATCATCATCGTTGTTATCGTCGTTATTGTCGTCAAAATTATCGTCGATAATGTCGTCGTTAATATGGTCGTTATTATCGTCGATAATGTCGTCGTTAATATCGTCGTTATTATCCTCATATTTATCTTCGTTAATAGCGTCGTTATTATCGTCATTATCATCGTTGTTATCGTCGTTATTATCCTCATAATTATCGTCGTTAAAATCGTCGTTATTAACGTCATTATCATCGTTGTTATCGTCGTTATTATCCTCATAATTATCGTCGTTAATATCGTAGTTATTATCGTCATTATCATCGTTGATATCGTCGTTATTATCCTCATAATTATCGTCGTTAATATCGTCGTTATTATCGTCATTATCATCGTTGTTATCGTCGTTATTGTCCTCATAATTATCCTCGTTAATATCGTCGTTATTATCGTCATTATCAACGTGGTTATCGTCGTTATTATCCTCATAATTATCATCGTTAATATCGTCGTTATTATCGTTATTATTAACGTGGTTATCGTCGTTTTTATCCTCATAATTATCGTCGTTAATATCGTCGTTATTATCGTCATTATCATCGTTGTTATCGTCGTTATTATCCTCATAATTATCGTCGTTAATATCGTCGTTATTATCGTCATTATCATCGTTGTTATCGTCGTTATTATCCTCATAGTTATCGTCGTTAATATCGTCGCTATTATCGTCATTATCATCGTTGATATCGTTGTAATTATACTCATAATAATCGTCGTTAATATCGTCGTTATTATTGTCATTATCATCGTTGTTATCGTCGTTATTATCCTCATAATTATCGTCGTTAATATCGTTGTTATTGTCGTCATCATCATCGTTGTTATCGTCGTTATTGTCGTCAAAATTATCGTCGATAATGTCGTCGTTAATATGGTCGTTATTATCGTCGATAATGTCGTCGTTAATATCGTCGTTATTATCCTCATAATTATCGTCGTTAATATCGTCGTTATTATCGTCTTTATCATCGTTGTTATCGTCGTTATTGTCGTCAAAATTATCGTCGATAATGTCGTCGTTAATATCGTCGTTATTATCGTCATTATCATCGTTGATATCGTCGTTATTATCCTCATAATTATCGTCGTTAATATCGTCGTTATTATCGTCATTATCATCGTTGTTATCGTCGTTTTTATCCTCATAATTATCGTCGTTAATATCGTCGTTATTATCGTTATTATCATCGTTGTTATCGTCGTTATTATCCTCATAATTATCGTCGTTAATATCGTCGCTATTATCGTCATTATCATCGTTGTTATCGTCGTTATTATCCTCATAATTATCGTCGTTAATATCGTCGTTATTATCGTCATTATCATCGTTGATATCGTTGTAATTATACTCATAATAATCGTCGTTAATATCGTCGTTATTATTGTCATTATCATCGTTGTTATAGTCGTTATTATCCTCATAATTATCGTCGTTAATATCGTTGTTATTGTCGTCATCATCATCGTTGTTATCGTCGTTATTGTCGTCAAAATTATCGTCGATAATGTCGTCGTTAATATGGTCGTTATTATCGTCGATAATGTCGTCGTTAATATCGTCGTTATTATCCTCATATTTATCTTCGTTAATATCGTCGTCATTAATGTCATTATCATCGTTGTTATCGTCGTTATTGTCGCCAAAATTATCGTCGATAATGTCGTCGTTAATATCGTCGTTATTATCGTCGATAATGTCGTCGTTAATATCGTCGTTATTATCGTCATTATCATCGTTGTTATCGTCGTTATTATCCTCATAATTATCGTCGTTAATATCGTCGTTATTATCGTCATTATCATCGCTGTTATCGTCGTTATTATCCTCATAATTATCGTCGTTAATATCGTCGCTATTATCGGCATTATCATCGTTGTTATCGTCGTTATTATCCTCATAATTATCCTCGTTAATATCGTCGTTATTATCGTCATTATCAGCGTGGTTATCGTCGTTATTATCCTCATAATTATCGTCGTTAATATCGTCGTTATTATCGTCATTATCAACGTGGTTATCGTCGTTATTATCCTCATAATTATCCTCGTTAATATCGTCGTTATTATTTTCAATATCATCGTTGTTATCGTCGTTATTATCCTCATAAATATCGTCGTTAATATCGTCGTTATTATCGTCATTATCATCGTTGTTATCGTAGTTATTGTTGTCAAAATTATGGTCGATAATGTCGTCGTTAATATCGTCGTTATTATCGTCGATAATGTCGTCGTTATTATCTTCGTTATTATCGTCGTTATTATCGTCATTATCAACGTGGTTATCGTCGTTATTATCCTCATAATTATCGTCGTTAATATCGTCGTTATTATCGTCAATATCATCGTTGTTATCGTCGTTATTATCCTCATAATTATCGTCGTTAATATCGTCGTTATTATCGTCACCATCATCGTTGTTATCGTCGTTGTTGTCGTCAAAATTATCGTCGATTATGTCGTCGTTAATATCGTCGTTATTATCGTCATTATCATCGTTGTTATCGTCGTTATTATCCTCATTATTATCCTCGTTAATATCGTCGTTATTATCGTCATTATCAACGTGGTTATCGTCGTTATTATCCTCATAATTATCGTCGTTAATATCGTCGTTATTACTGTAATTATCATCGTTGTTATCGTCGTAATTATCCTCATAATTATCGTCGTTAATATCGTCGTTATTATTGTCATTATCATCGTTGTTATCGTCGTTATTATCCTCATAATTATCGTCGTTAATATCGTCGTTATTATCGTCATTATCATCGTTGTTATCGTCGTTATTATCCTCATAATTATCCTCGTTAATATAGTCGTTATTATCGTGATTATCAACGTGGTTATCTTCGTTATTATGCTCATAATTATCGTCGTTAATATCGTCGTTATTATCGTCATTACCATCGTTGTTATCGTCGTTATTATCCTCATAATTATCGTCGTTAATATCGACGTTATTATCGTCATTATAATCTTGTTATCGTCGTTATTATCCTCATAATTATCCTCGTTAATATCGTCGTTATTATCGTCATTATCAACGTGATTATCGCCGGTATTATCTTCATAATTATCGTCGTTAATATCGTCGTTATTATTGTCATTATCAACGTGGTTATCGTCGTAATTATCCTCATAATTATCGTCGTTAATATCGTCGTTATTATTGTCATTATCATCGTTGTTATCGTCGTTATTATCCTCATAATTATCGTCGTTAATATCGTCGTTATTATCGTCATTATCATCGTTGTTATCGTCGTTATTATCCTCATAATTATCCTCGTTAATATAGTCGTTATTATCGTCGTTATAAACGTGGTTATCGTCGTTATTATGCTCATAATTATCGTCGTTAATATCGTCGTTATTATCGTCGATAATGTCGTCGTTATTATCTTCGTTATTATCGTCGTTATTATCGTCATTATCAACGTGGTTATCGTCGTTATTATCCTCATAATTATCGTCGTTAATATCGTCGTTATTATCGTCAATATCATCGTTGTTATCGTCGTTATTATCCTCATAATTATCGTCGTTAATATCGTCGTTATTATCATCATCATCATCGTTGTTATTGTCGTTATTGTCGTCAAAATTATCGTCGATAATGTCGTCGTTAATATCTTCGTTATTATTGTCATTATCATCGTTGTTATCGTCGTTATTATCCTCATAATTATACTCGTTAATATCGTCGTCATTATCGTCATTATCAACGTGGTTATCGTCGTTATTATCCTCATAATTATCGTTGTTATTATCGTCGTTATTATTGTCATTATCAACGTGGTTTTCGTCGAAATTATCCTCATAATTATCGTCGTTAATATCGACGTTATTATCGTCCTTATCATCGTTGTAATCGTCGTTATTATCCTCATAATTATCGTCGTTAATATCGTCGTTATTATCGTCACCATCATCGTTGTTATCGTCGTTGTTGTCGTCAAAATTATCGTCGATTATGTCGTCGTTAATATCGTCGTTATTATCGTCATTATCATCGTTGTTATCGTCGTTATTATCCTCATTATTATCCTCGTTAATATCGTCGTTATTATCGTCATTATCAACGTGGTTATCGTCGTTATTATCCTCATAATTATCGTCGTTAATATCGTCGTTATTACTGTAATTATCATCGTTGTTATCGTCGTTATTATCCTCATAATTATCGTCGTTAATATCGTCGTTATTATCGTCTTTATCATCGTTGTTATCGTCGTTATTGTCGTCAAAAATATCGTCGATAATGTCGTCGTTAATATCGTCGTTATTATCGTCATTATCATCGTTGATATCGTCGTTATTATCCTCATAATTATCGTCGTTAATATCGTCGTTATTATCGTCATTATCATCGTTGTTATCGTCGTTTTTATCCTCATAATTATCGTCGTTAATATCGTCGTTATTATCGTTATTATCATCGTTGTTATCGTCGTTATTATCCTCATAATTATCGTCGTTAATATCGTCGCTATTATCGTCATTATCATCGTTGTTATCGTCGTTATTATCCTCATTATTATCCTCGTTAATATCGTCGTTATTATCGTCATTATCAACGTGGTTATCGTCGTTATTATCCTCATAATTATCGTCGTTAATATCGTCGTTATTACTGTAATTATCATCGTTGTTATCGTCGTTATTATCCTCATAATTATCGTCGTTAATATCGTTGTTATTGTCGTCATCATCATCGTTGTTATCGTCGTTATTGTCGTCAAAATTATCGTCGATAATGTCGTTGTTAATATCGTCGTTATTATCGTCATTATCATCGTTGTTATCGTCGTTATTAAACTCATAATTATCGTCGTTAATATCGTCGTTATTATCGTCATTATCATCGTTGTTATCGTCGTTATAATCCTCACAATTATCCTCGTTAATATCGTCGTTATTATCGTCATTATCAACGTGGTTATCGTCTTTATTATCCTCATAATTATCGTCGTTAATATCGTAGTTATTATCGTCATTATCATCGTTGATATCGTCGTTATTATCCTCATAATTATCGTCGTTAATATCGTCGTTATTATCGTCATTATCATCGATGTTATCGTCGTTATTATCCTCATAATTATCCTCGTTAATATCGTCGTTATTATCGTCATTATCAACGTGGTTATCGTCGTTATTATCCTCATAATTATCGTCGTTAATATCGTCGTTATTATCGTCATTACCATCGTTGTTATCGTCGTTATTATCCTCATAATTATCCTCGTTAATATCGTCGTTATTATCGTCATTATCATCGTTGTTATCGTCGTTATTATCCTCATAATTATCCTCGTTAATATAGTCGTTATTATCGTGATTATCAACGTGGTTATCTTCGTTATTATGCTCATAATTATCGTCGTTAATATCGTCGTTATTATCGTCATTACCATCGTTGTTATCGTCGTTATTATCCTCATAATTATCGTCGTTAATATCGACGTTATTATCGTCATTATAATCTTGTTATCGTCGTTATTATCCTCATAATTATCCTCGTTAATATCGTCGTTATTATCGTCATTATCAACGTGATTATCGCCGGTATTATCTTCATAATTATCGTCGTTAATATCGTCGTTATTATTGTCATTATCAACGTGGTTATCGTCGTAATTATCCTCATAATTATCGTCGTTAATATCGTCGTTATTATTGTCATTATCATCGTTGTTATCGTCGTTATTATCCTCATAATTATCGTCGTTAATATCGTCGTTATTATCGTCATTATCATCGTTGTTATCGTCGTTATTATCCTCATAATTATCCTCGTTAATATAGTCGTTATTATCGTCGTTATAAACGTGGTTATCGTCGTTATTATGCTCATAATTATCGTCGTTAATATCGTCGTTATTATCGTCATTACCATCGTTGTTATCCGCGTTATTATCCTCATAATTATCGTCGTTAATATCGACGTTATTATTGTCATTATAATCTTGTTATCGTCGTTATTATCCTCATAATTATCGTCGTTAATATCGTCGTTATTATCGTCATTATCAACTTGGTTATCGTCGTTATTATCCTCATAATTATCGTCGTTAATATCGTCGTTATTATCGTCAATATCATAGTTGTTATCGTCGTTATTATCCTCATAATTATCGTCTTTAATATCGTCGTAATTATTGTCATTATCAACGTGGTTATCGTCGTAATTATCCTCATAATTAACTTCGTTAATATCGTCGTTATTATTGACATTATCTTCGTTGATATCGTCGTTATTATCCTCATAATTATCGTCGTTAATATCGTCGTTATTATTGTCATTATCATCGTTGTTATCGTCGTTATTATCCTCATAATTATCCTCGTTAATATCGTCGTTATTATCGTCATTATCATCGTTGTTATCGTTGTTATTATCCTCATAATTATCGTCGTTAATATCGTCGTTATTATCGTCATTATCATCGTTGTTATCGTCTTTATTATCCTCATAATTATCGTCGTTAATATCGTCGCTATTATCGTCATTATCATCGTTGTTATCGTCGTTATTATCCTCATAATTATCCTCGTTAATATCGTCGTTATTATCGTCATTATCAACGTGGTTATCGTCGTTATTATCCTCATAATTATCGTCGTTAATATCGTCGTTATTATCCTCATAATTATCGTCGTTAATATCGTCGTTATTATTTTCAATATCATCGTTGTTATCGTCGTTAATATCCTCATAAATATCGTCGTTAATATCGTCGTTGTTATCGTCATTATCATCGTTGTTATCGTAGTTATTGTTGTCAAAATTATGGTCGATAATGTCGTCGTTAATATCGTCGTTATTATCGTCGATAATGTCGTCGTTATTATCTTCGTTATTATCGTCGTTATTATCGTCATTATCAACGTGGTTATCGTCGTTATTATCCTCATAATTATCGTCGTTAATATCGTCGTTATTATCGTCAATATCATCGTTGTTATCGTCGTTATTATCCTCATAATTATCGTCGTTAATATCGTCGTTATTATCATCATCATCATCGTTGTTATTGTCGTTATTGTCGTCAAAATTATCGTCGATAATGTCGTCGTTAATATCTTCGTTATTATTGTCATTATCATCGTTGTTATCGTCGTTATTATCCTCATAATTATACTCGTTAATATCGTCGTCATTATCGTCATTATCAACGTGGTTATCGTCGTTATTATCCTCATAATTATCGTTGTTATTATCGTCGTTATTATTGTCATTATCAACGTGGTTTTCGTCGAAATTATCCTCATAATTATCGTCGTTAATATCGACGTTATTATCGTCCTTATCATCGTTGTAATCGTCGTTATTATCCTCATAATTATCGTCGTTAATATCGTCGTTATTATCGTCACCATCATCGTTGTTATCGTCGTTGTTGTCGTCAAAATTATCGTCGATTATGTCGTCGTTAATATCGTCGTTATTATCGTCATTATCATCGTTGTTATCGTCGTTATTATCCTCATTATTATCCTCGTTAATATCGTCGTTATTATCGTCATTATCAACGTGGTTATCGTCGTTATTATCCTCATAATTATCGTCGTTAATATCGTCGTTATTACTGTAATTATCATCGTTGTTATCGTCGTTATTATCCTCATAATTATCGTCGTTAATATCGTCGTTATTATCGTCTTTATCATCGTTGTTATCGTCGTTATTGTCGTCAAAAATATCGTCGATAATGTCGTCGTTAATATCGTCGTTATTATCGTCATTATCATCGTTGATATCGTCGTTATTATCCTCATAATTATCGTCGTTAATATCGTCGTTATTATCGTCATTATCATCGTTGTTATCGTCGTTTTTATCCTCATAATTATCGTCGTTAATATCGTCGTTATTATCGTTATTATCATCGTTGTTATCGTCGTTATTATCCTCATAATTATCGTCGTTAATATCGTCGCTATTATCGTCATTATCATCGTTGTTATCGTCGTTATTATCCTCATAATTATCGTCGTTAATATCGTCGTTATTATCGTCATTATCATCGTTGATATCGTTGTAATTATACTCATAATAATCGTCGTTAATATCGTCGTTATTATTGTCATTATCATCGTTGTTATCGTCGTTATTATCCTCATAATTATCGTCGTTAATATCGTTGTTATTGTCGTCATCATCATCGTTGTTATCGTCGTTATTGTCGTCAAAATTATCGTCGATAATGTCGTTGTTAATATCGTCGTTATTATCGTCATTATCATCGTTGTTATCGTCGTTATTAAACTCATAATTATCGTCGTTAATATCGTCGTTATTATCGTCATTATCATCGTTGTTATCGTCGTTATAATCCTCACAATTATCCTCGTTAATATCGTCGTTATTATCGTCATTATCAACGTGGTTATCGTCTTTATTATCCTCATAATTATCGTCGTTAATATCGTAGTTATTATCGTCATTATCATCGTTGATATCGTCGTTATTATCCTCATAATTATCGTCGTTAATATCGTCGTTATTATCGTCATTATCATCGATGTTATCGTCGTTATTATCCTCATAATTATCCTCGTTAATATCGTCGTTATTATCGTCATTATCAACGTGGTTATCGTCGTTATTATCCTCATAATTATCGTCGTTAATATCGTCGTTATTATCGTCATTACCATCGTTGTTATCGTCGTTATTATCCTCATAATTATCCTCGTTAATATCGTCGTTATTATCGTCATTATCAACGTCGTTATCGTCGTTATTATCCTCATAATTATCGTCGTTAATATCGTCGTTATTATCGTCATTATCAACGTGGTTATCGTCGTTATTATCCTCAAAATTATCGTCGTATATATCGTCGTTATTATCGTCATTATCATCGTTGTTATCGTCGTTATTATCCTCATAATTATCGACGTTAATATCGTCGTTATTATCGTCATCATCATCGTTGTTATTGTCGTTATTGTCGTCAAAATTATCGTCGATAATGTCGTCGTTAATATCGTCGTTATTATTGTCATTATCATCGTTGTTATCAGCGTTATTATCCTCATAATTATACTCGTTAATATCGTCGTCATTATCGTCATTATCAACGTGGTTATCGTCGTTATTATCCTCATAATTATCGTCTTTAATATCGTCGTTATTATCGTCATTATCAACGTGGTTATCGTCGTTATTATCCTCATAATTATCGTCGTTAATATCGTCGTTATTATCGTCAATATCATAGTTGTTATCGTCGTTATTATCCTCATAATTATCGTCGTTATAATCGTCGTTATTAACGTCATTATCATCGTTGTTATCGTCGTTATTATCCTCATAATTATCGTCGTTAATATCGTCGTTATTATCGTCAATATCATAGTTGTTATCGTCGTTATTATCCTCATAATTATCGTCGTTATAATCGTCGTTATTAACGTCATTATCATCGTTGTTATCGTCGTTATTATCCTCATAATTATCGTCGTTAATATCGTAGTTATTATCCTCATTATCATCGTTGATATCGTCGTTATTATCCTTATAATTATCGTCGTTAATATCGTCGTTATTATCGTCATTATCATCGATGTTATCGTCGTTATTATCCTCATAATTATCCTCGTTAATATCGTCGTTATTATCGTCATTATCAACGTGGTTATCGTCGTTATTATCCTCATAATTATCGTCGTTAATATCGTCGTTATTATCGTCATTACCATCGTTGTTATCGTCGTTATTATCCTCATAATTATCCTCGTTAATATCGTCGTTATTATCGTCATTATCAACGTGGTTATCGTCGTTATTATCCTCATAATTATCGTCGTTAATATCGTCGTTATTATCGTCATTATCAACGTGGTTATCGTCGTTATTATCCTCAAAATTATCGTCGTATATATCGTCGTTATTATCGTCATTATCATCGTTGTTATCGTCGTTATTATCCTCATAATTATCGACGTTAATATCGTCGTTATTATCGTCATCATCATCGTTGTTATTGTCGTTATTGTCGTCAAAATTATCGTCGATAATTTCGACGTTAATATCGTCGTTATTATTGTCATTATCATCGTTGTTATCAGCGTTATTATCCTCATAATTATACTCGTTAATATCGTCGTCATTATCGTCATTATCAACGTGGTTATCGTCGTTATTTTCCTCATAATTATCGTCGTTAATATCGTCGTTATTATTGTCATTATCAACGTGGTTATCGTCGTAATTATCCTCATAATTATCGTCGTTAATATCGTCGTTATTATTGTCATTATCATCGTTGTTATCGTCGTTATTATCCTCATAATTATCGTCGCTAATATCGTCGTTATTATCGTCATTATCATCTTTATTATCGTCGTTATTATCCTCATAATTATCGTCGTTAATATCGTCGTTATTATCGTCATCATCATCGTTGTTATTGTCGTTATTGTCGTCATAATTATCGCCGTTAATATCGTCGTTATTATCGTCATTATCAACGTGGTTATCGTCGTTATTATCCTCATAATTATCGTCGTTAATATCGTCGTTATTATCGTCATCATCATCGTTGTTATCGTTGTTATTGTCGTCAAAATTATCGCCGATAATGTCGTCGTTAATATCGTCGTTATAATCGTTGTTATTATCATCGTTGTTATCGTCGTTATTATCCTCATAATTATCGTCGTTAATATCGTCGTTATTATCGTCATTATCATTGTTGTTATCGTCGTTATTATCCTCATAATTATCGTCGTTAATATCGTCGTTATTATCGTCATTATCATCGTTGTTATCGTCGTTATTATCCTCATAATTATCCTCGTTAATATCGTCGTTATTACCGTTATTATCAACGTGGTTATCGTCGTTATTATCCTCATAATTATCGTCGTTAATATCGTCGTTATTATCGTCATTATCGACGTGGTTATCGTCGTTATTATCCTCATAATTATCGTCGATAATATCGTCGTTATTATCGTCATCATCATCGTTGTTATTGTCGTTATTGTCGTCATAATTATCGTCGTTAATATCGTCGTTATTATCGTCATTATCAACGTGGTTATCGTCGTTATTATCCTCATAATTATCGTCGTTAATATCGTCGTTTTTATTGTTGTTATTATCATCGTTGTTATCGTCGTTATTATCCTCATAATTATCGTCGTTAATATCGTTGTTATTATCGTCATTATCATCGTTGTTATCGTCTTTATTATCCTCATTATTATCGTCGTTAATATCGTCGTTATTATCGTCAATATCATCGTTGATATCGTCGTTATTATCCACATAATTATCGTCGTTAATATCGTCGTTATTATCGTCATCGTCATCGTTGTTATTGTCGTTATTGTTGTCAAATTTATCGTCGATAATGTCGTCGTTAATATCGTCGTTATTATTGTCATTATCATCGTTGTTATCGTCGTTATTATCCTCATAATTATCCTCGTTAATATCGTCGTTATTATCGTCATTATCAACGTGGTTATCGTCGTTATTATGCTCATAATTATCGTCGATAATATCGTCGATATTATCGTCACTATCATCGTTGTTATCGTCGTTATTATCCTCAGAATTATCGTCGATAATATCGTCGTTATTATCATCATCATCATCGTTGTTATTGTCGTTATTGTCGTCATAATTATCGTCGTTAATATCGTCGTTATTGTCGTCATTATCAACGTGGTTATCGTCGTTATTATCCTCATAATTATCGTCGTTAATATCGTCGTTATTATCGTTGTTATTATCATCGTTGTTATCGTCGTTATTATCCTCATAATTATCGTCGTTAATATCGTTGTTATTATCGTCATTATCATCGTTGTTATCGTCTTTATTATTCTCATTATTATCGTCGTTAATATCGTCGTTATTATTGTCATCATCATGGTTGTTATCGTCTTTATTGTCGTCAAAATTATCGTCGATAATGTCGTCGATAATATCGTCGTTATTATTGTCATTATCATCGTTGTTATCGTCGTTATGATCCTCATAATTATCCTCGTTAATATCGTCGTTATTGTCGTCAATATCAACGTGGTTATCGTCGTTATTATCCTCATAATTATCGTCGTTAATATCGTCGTTATTATCGTCATTACCATCGTTGTTATCGTCGTTATTATCATCATAATTATCGTCGTTAATATCGACGTTATTATCGTCATTATAATCTTGTTATCGTCGTTATTATCCTCATAATTATCCTCGTTAACATCGTCGTTATTATCGTCATTATCAACGTAGTTATCGTCGTTATTATCCTCATAATTATCCTCGTTAATATCGTCGTTATTATTGTCATTATCATCGTTGTTATCGTCGTTATTATCCTCATAATTATCGTCGTTAATATCGTCGTTATTATCGTCATTATCATCGTTGTTATCGTCGTTATTGTCGTCAAAATTATCGTCGATAATGTCGTCGTTAATATCGTCGTTATTATCGTCGATAATGTCGTCGTTATTATTCTCGTTATTATCGTCGTTATTATCGTGGTTATTATCATCGCTGTTATCGTTGTTATTATCCTCATAATTATTGTCGTTAATATCGTCGTTATTATCGTCATTATCATCGTTGTTATCGTCGTTATTATCGTTATAATTATCGTCGTTAATATCGTCGTTATTGTCGTCATTATCATCGTTGTTATCGTCGTTATTATCCTCATAATTATCCTCGTTAATATCGTCGTTATATCGTCATTATCAACGTGGTTATCGTCTTTATTATGCTCATAATTATCGTCGATAATATCGTCGATATTATCGTCACTATCATCGTTGTTATCGTCGTTATTATCCTCAGAATTATCGTCGATAATATCGTCGTTATTATCATCATCATCATCGTTGTTATTGTCGTTATTGTCGTCATAATTATCGTCGTTAATATCGTCGTTATTATCGTCATTATCAACGTGGTTATCGTCGTTATTATCCTCATAATTATCGTCGTTAATATCGTCGTTATTATCGCTGTTATTATCATCGTTGTTATCGTCGTTATTATCCTCATAATTATCGTCGTTAATATCGTTGTTATTATCGTCATTATCATCGTTGTTATCGTCTTTATTATTCTCATTATTATCGTCGTTAATATCGTCGTTATTATTGTCATCATCATGGTTGTTATCGTCGTTATTGTCGTCAAAATTATCGTCGATAATGTCGGCGATAATATCGTCGTTATTATCGTCATTATCATCGTTGTTATCGTCGTTATGATCCTCATAATTATCCTCGTTAATATCGTCGTTATTGTCGTCAATATCAACGTGGTTATCGTCGTTATTATCCTCATAATTATCGTCGTTAATATCGTCGTTATTATCGTCATTATCAACGTGGTTATCGTCGTTATTATCCTCATAATTATCGTCGTTTATATCGTCGTTATTATCGTCAATATCATCGTTGTTATCGTCGTTATTATCCTCATAATTATCGTCGTTAATATCGTTGTTATTATCGTCATTATCATCGTTGTTATCGTCTTTATTATTCTCATTATTATCGTCGTTAATATCGTCGTTATTATTGTCATCATCATGGTTGTTATCGTCGTTATTGTCGTCAAAATTATCGTCGATAATGTCGTCGATAATATCGTCGTTATTATCGTCATTATCATCGTTGTTATCGTCGTTATGATCCTCATAATTATCCTCGTTAATATCGTCGTTATTGTCGTCAATATCAACGTGGTTATCGTCGTTATTATCCTCATAATTATCGTCGTTAATATCGTCGTTATTATCGTCATTATCAACGTGGTTATCGTCTTTATTATCCTCATAATTATCGTCGTTTATATCGTCGTTATTATCGTCAATATCATCGTTGTTATCGTCGTTATTATCCTCATAATTATCGTCGTTAATATCGTCGTTATTATCGTCATCATCATCGTTGTTATTGTCGTTATTGTCGTCAAAATTATCGTCGATAATGTCGTCGTTAATATCGTCGTTATTATCGTCATTATCATCGTTGTTATCGTCGTTATTATCCTCATAATTATCCTCGTTAATATCGTCGTTATTATCGTCATTATAAACGTGGTTATCGTCGTTATTATGCTCATAATTATCGTCGTTAATATCGTCGTTATTATCGTCATTGCCATCGTTGTTATCGTCGTTATTATCATCATAATTATCGTCGTTAATATCGACGTTATTATCGTCATTATAATCTTGTTATCGTCGTTATTATCCTCATAATTATCCTCGTTAACATCGTCGTTATTATCGTCATTATCAACGTAGTTATCGTCGTTATTATCCTCATAATTATCCTCGTTAATATCGTCGTTATTATTGTCATTATCATCGTTGTTATCGTCGTTATTATCCTCATAATTATCGTCGTTAATATCGTCGTTATTATCGTCATTATCATCGTTGTTATCGTTGTTATTGTCGTCAAAATTATCGTCGATAATGTCGTCGTTAATATCGTCGTTATTATCGTCGATAATGTCGTCGTTATTATTCTCGTTATTATCGTCGTTATTATCGTGGTTATTATCATCGCTGTTATCGTTGTTATTATCCTCATAATTATTGTCGTTAATATCGTCGTTATTATCGTCATTATCATCGTTGTTATCGTCGTTATTATCCTTATAATTATCCTCGTTAATATCGTCGTTATTATCGTCATTATCAACGTGGTTATCGTCGTTATTATGCTCATAATTATCGTCGTTAATATCGTCGATATTATCGTCACTATCATCGTTGTTATCGTCGTTATTATCCTCATAATTATAGTCGATAATATCGTCGTTATTATCGTAATCATCATCGTTGTTATTGTCGTTATTGTCGTCATAATTATCGTCGTTAATATCGTCGTTATTATCGTCATTATCAACGTGGTTATCGTCGTTATTATCCTCATAATTATCGTCGTTAATATCGTCGTTATTATCGTCGTTATTATCATCGTTGTTATCGTCGTTATTATCCTCATAATTATCGTCGCTAATATCGTCGTTATTATTGTCATTATCATCGTTATTATCGTCGTTATTATCCTCATAATTATCGTCGTTAATATCGTCGTTATTATCGTCATCATCATCGTTGTTATTGTCGTTATTGTCGTCATAATTATCGCCGTTAATATCGTCGTTATTATCGTCATTATCAACGTGGTTATCGTCGTTATTATCCTCATAATTATCGTCGTTAATATCGTCGTTATTATCGTCATCATCATCGTTGTTATCGTTGTTATTGTCGTCAAAATTATCGCCGATAATGTCGTCGTTAATATCGTCGTTATTATCGTCATTATCATCGTTGTTATCGTCGTTATTATCCTTATAATTATCCTCGTTAATATCGTCGTTATTATCGTCATTATCAACGTGGTTATCGTCGTTATTATGCTCATAATTATCGTCGTTAATATCGTCGATATTATCGTCACTATCATCGTTGTTATCGTCGTTATTATCCTCATAATTATAGTCGATAATATCGTCGTTATTATCGTAATCATCATCGTTGTTATTGTCGTTATTGTCGTCATAATTATCGTCGTTAATATCGTCGTTATTATCGTCATTATCAACGTGGTTATCGTCGTTATTATCCTCATAATTATCGTCGTTAATATCGTCGTTATTATCGTCGTTATTATCATCGTTGTTATCGTCGTTATTATCCTCATAATTATCAT
Source organism: Dolichovespula media (assembly GCA_911387685.1). Classification (NCBI taxonomy): domain Eukaryota; kingdom Metazoa; phylum Arthropoda; class Insecta; order Hymenoptera; family Vespidae; genus Dolichovespula; species Dolichovespula media. Next base: position 8,043,315 of record OU426857.1, read on the forward strand.
CGCTAATATCGTCGTTATTATTGTCATTATCATCGTTATTATCGTCGTTATTATCCTCATAATTATCGTCGTTAATATCGTCGTTATTATCGTCATCATCATCGTTGTTATTGTCGTTATTGTCGTCATAATTATCGCCGTTAATATCGTCGTTATTATCGTCATTATCAACGTGGTTATCGTCGTTATTATCCTCATAATTATCGTCGTTAATATCGTCGTTATTATCGTCATCATCATCGTTGTTATCGTTGTTATTGTCGTCAAAATTATCGCCGATAATGTCGTCGTTAATATCGTCGTTATAATCGTTGTTATTATCATCGTTGTTATCGTCGTTATTATCCTCATAATTATCGTCGTTAATATCGTCGTTATTATCGTCATTATCATTGTTGTTATCGTCGTTATTATCCTCATAATTATCGTCGTTAATATCGTCGTTATTATCGTCATTATCATCGTTGTTATCGTCGTTATTATCCTCATAATTATCCTCGTTAATATCGTCGTTATTACCGTTATTATCAACGTGGTTATCGTCGTTATTATCCTCATAATTATCGTCGTTAATATCGTCGTTATTATCGTCATTATCGACGTGGTTATCGTCGTTATTATCCTCATAATTATCGTCGATAATATCGTCGTTATTATCGTCATCATCATCGTTGTTATTGTCGTTATTGTCGTCATAATTATCGTCGTTAATATCGTCGTTATTATCGTCATTATCAACGTGGTTATCGTCGTTATTATCCTCATAATTATCGTCGTTAATATCGTCGTTATTATCGTTGTTATTATCATCGTTGTTATCGTCGTTATTATCCTCATAATTATCGTCGTTAATATCGTTGTTATTATCGTCATTATCATCGTTGTTATCGTCTTTATTATCCTCATTATTATCGTCGTTAATATCGTCGTTATTATCGTCAATATCATCGTTGATATCGTCGTTATTATCCACATAATTATCGTCGTTAATATCGTCGTTATTATCGTCATCGTCATCGTTGTTATTGTCGTTATTGTCGTCAAATTTATCGTCGATAATGTCGTCGTTAATATCGTCGTTATTATTGTCATTATCATCGTTGTTTTCGTCATTATTATCCTTATAATTATCGTCGTTAATATCGTCGTGATTATCATCATTATCATCGTTGTTATCGTCGTTATTATCCTCATAATTATCCTCGTTAATATCGTCGTTATTATCGTCATTATAAACGTGGTTATCGTCGTTATTATGCTCATAATTATCGTCGTTAATATCGTCGTTATTATCGTCATTACCATCGTTGTTATCTTCGTTATTATCATCATAATTATCGTCGTTAATATCGACGTTATTATCGTCATTATAATCTTGTTATCGTCGTTATTATCCTCATAATTATCCTCGTTAACATCGTCGTTATTATCGTCATTATCAACGTAGTTATCGTCGTTATTATCCTCATAATTATCCCCGTTAATATCGTCGTTATTATTGTCATTATCATCGTTGTTATCGTCGTTATTATCCTCATAAATATCGTCGTTAATATCGTCGTTATTATCGTCATTATCATCGTTGTTATCGTTGTTATTGTCGTCAAAATTATCGTGTATAATGTCGTCTTTAATATCGTCGTTACTATCGTCGATAATGTCGTCGTTATTATACTCGTTATTATCGTCGTTATTATCGTGGTTATTATCATCGCTGTTATCGTTGTTATTATCCTCATAATTATTGTCGTTAATATCGTCGTTATTATCGTCATTATCATCGTTGTTATCGTCGTTATTATCCTCATAATTATCGTCGTTAATATCGTCGTTATTATCGTCATTATCATCGTTGTTATCGTCGTTATTATCCTCATAATTATCCTCGTTAATATCGTCGTTATTATCGTCATTATCAACGTGGTTATCGCCGTTATTATGCTCATAATTATCGTCGTTAATATCGTCGATATTATCGTCACTATCATCGTTGTTATCGTCGTTATTATCCTCATAATTATCGTCCATAATATCGTCGTTATTATCGTAATCATCATGGTTGTTATTGTCGTTATTGTCGTCATAATTATCGTCGTTAATATCGTCGTTATTATCGTCATTATCAACGTGGTTATCGTCGTTATTATCCTCATAATTATCGTCGTTAATATCGTCGTTATTATCGTCATTATCAACGTGGTTATCGTCGTTATTATCCTCATAATTATCGTCGTTAATATCGTCGTTATTATCGTCGTTATTATCATCGTTGTTATCGTCGTTATTATCCTCATAATTATCGTCGTTACTATCGTCGATATTATCGTCACTATCATCGTTGTTATCGTCGTTATTATCCTCATAATTATAGTCGATAATATCGTCGTTATTATCGTAATCATCATCGTTGTTATTGTCGTTATTGTCGTCATAATTATCGTCGTTAATATCGTCGTTATTATCGTCATTATCAACGTGGTTATCGTCGTTATTATCCTCATAATTATCGCCGTTAATATCGTCGTTATTATCGTCATTATCAACGTGGTTATCGTCGTTATTATCCTCATAATTATCGTCGTTAATATCGTCGTTATTATCGTCATCATCATCGTTGTTATCGTTGTTATTGTCGTCAAAATTATCGCCGATAATGTCGTCGTTAATATCGTCGTTATAATCGTTGTTATTATCATCGTTGTTATCGTCGTTATTATCCTCATAATTATCGTCGTTAATATCGTCGTTATTATCGTCATTATCATTGTTGTTATCGTCGTTATTATCCTCATAATTATCGTCGTTAATATCGTCGTTATTATCGTCATTATCATCGTTGTTATCGTCGTTATTATCCTCATAATTATCCTCGTTAATATCGTCGTTATTACCGTTATTATCAACGTGGTTATCGTCGTTATTATCCTCATAATTATCGTCGTTAATATCGTCGTTATTATCGTCATTATCGACGTGGTTATCGTCGTTATTATCCTCATAATTATCGTCGATAATATCGTCGTTATTATCGTCATCATCATCGTTGTTATTGTCGTTATTGTCGTCATAATTATCGTCGTTAATATCGTCGTTATTATCGTCATTATCAACGTGGTTATCGTCGTTATTATCCTCATAATTATCGTCGTTAATATCGTCGTTATTATCGTTGTTATTATCATCGTTGTTATCGTCGTTATTATCCTCATAATTATCGTCGTTAATATCGTTGTTATTATCGTCATTATCATCGTTGTTATCGTCTTTATTATCCTCATTATTATCGTCGTTAATATCGTCGTTATTATCGTCAATATCATCGTTGATATCGTCGTTATTATCCTCATAATTATCGTCGTTAATATCGTCGTTATTATCGTCATCGTCATCGTTGTTATTGTCGTTATTGTCGTCAAATTTATCGTCGATAATGTCGTCGTTAATATCGTCGTTATTATTGTCATTATCATCGTTGTTATCGTCGTTATTATCCTTATAATTATCGTCGTTAATATCGTCGTTATTATCGTCATTATCATCGTTGTTGTCGTCGTTATTATCCTCATAATTATCCTCGTTAATATCGTCGTTATTACCGTTATTATCAACGTGGTTATCGTCGTTATTATCCTCATAATTATCGTCGTTAATATCGTCGTTATTATCGTCATTATCGACGTGGTTATCGTCGTTATTATCCTCATAATTATCGTCGTTAATATCGTCGTTATTATCGTCATTATCATCGTTGTTATCGTCGTTATTATCCTCATAATTATCCTCGTTAATATCGTCGTTATTATCGTCATTATCAACGTGGTTATCGTCGTTATTATGCTCATAATTATCGTCGTTAATATCGTCGATATTATCGTCACTATCATCGTTGTTATCGTCGTTATTATCCTCATAATTATCGTCCATAATATCGTCGTTATTATCGTAATCATCATGGTTGTTATTGTCGTTATTGTCGTCATAATTATCGTCGTTAATATCGTCGTTATTATCGTCATTATCATCGTTGTTATCGTCGTTATTATCCTCATAATTATCCTCGTTAATATCGTCGTTATTATCGTCATTATCAACGTGGTTATCGTCGTTATTATCCTCATGATTATCGTCGTTAATATCGTCGTTATTATCGTCATTATCAACGTGGATATCGTCGATATTATCCTCATAATTATCGCCGTTAATATCGTCGTTATTATCGTCATTATCATCGTTGTTATCGTCGTTATTATCCTCATAATTATCGTCGTTAATATCGTCGTTATTATCGTCATTATCATCGTTGTTATCGTCGTTATTATCCTCATAATTATCCTCGTTAATATCGTCGTTATTATCGTCATTATCAACGTGGTTATCGTCGTTATTATCCTCATAATTATCGTCGTTAATATCGTCGTTATTATCGTCATCATCATCGTTGTTATTGTCGTTATTGTCGTCATAATTATCGCCGTTAATATCGTCGTTATTTTCGTCATTATCATCGTGGTTATCGTCGTTATTATCCTCATAATTATCGTCGTTAATATCGTCGTTATTATCGTCATCATCATCGTTGTTATCGTTGTTATTTTCGTCAAAATTATCGCCGATAATGTCGTCGTTAATATCGTCGTTATTATCGTTGTTATTATCATCGTTGTTATCGTCGTTATTATCCTCATAATTATCGTCGTTAATATCGTCGTTATTATCGTCATTATCATTGTTGTTATCGTCGTTATTATCCTCATAATTATCGTCGTTAATAACGTCGTTGTTATCGTCATTATCATCGTTGTTATCGTCGTTATTATCCTCATAATTATCGTCGTTAATATCGTCGTTAATATCGTCATCATCATCGTTGTTATTGTCGTTATTGTCGTCATAATTATCGTCGTTAATATCGTCGTTATTATCGTCATTATCAACGTGGTTATCGTCGTCATTATCCTCATAATTATCGTCGTTAATATCGTCGTTATTATCGTCATCATCATCGTTGTTATCGTTGTTATTGTCGTCAAAATTATCGTCGATAATGTCGTCGTTAATATCGTCGTTATTATCGTTGTTATTATCATCGTTGTTATCGTCGTTATTATCCTCATAATTATCGTCGTTAATATCGTCGTTATTTTCGTCATTATCAAAGTGGTTATCGTCGTTATTATCCTCATAATTATCTTCGTTAGTATCGTCGTTGTTATCGTCATTATCATCGTTGTTATCGTCGTTATTATCCTCATAATTATCGTCGTTAATATCTTCGTTAATATCGTCATCATCATCGTTGTTATTGTCGTTATTGTCGTCATAATTATCGTCGTTAATATCGTCGTTATTATCGTCATTATCAACGTGGTTATCGTCGTTATTATCCTCATAATTATCGTCGTTAATATCGTCGTTATTATCGTTAATATCATCGTAGTTATCGTCGTTATTATCCTCATAATTATCGTCGTTAATATCGTCGTTATTATTGTCATTATCATCGTTGATATCGTCGTTATTATCCTCATAATTATCGTCTATAATATCGTCGTTATTATCGTCATTATCATCGTTGTTATCGTCGTTTTTATCCTCATAATTATCGTCGTTAATATCGTCGTTATTATCGTTATTATCATCGCTGTTATCGTCGCTATTATCCTCAAAATTATCCTCGTTAATATCGTCGTCATTATCGTCATTATCAACGTGGTTATCATCGTTATAATCCTCATAATTATCGTCGTTAATATCGTCGTAATTATTGTCATTATCAACGTGGTTATCGTCGTTATTATCCTCATAATTATCGTCGTTAATATCGTCGTTATTATTGTCAATATCATCGTTGATATCGTCGTTATTATCCTTATAATTATCGTCGTTAATATCGTCGTTATTTTCGTCATTATCAACGTGGTTATCGTCGTTATTATCCTCATAATTATCGTCGTTAATATCGTCGTTGTTATCGTCATTATCATCGTTGTTATCGTCGTTATTATCCTCATAATTATCCTCGTTAATATCGTCGTTATTATCGTCATTATCAACGTGGTTATCGTCGTTATTATGCTCATAATTATCGTCGTTAATATCGTCGATATTATCGTCACTATCATCGTTGTTATCGTCGTTATTATCCTCATAATTATCGTCCATAATATCGTCGTTATTATCGTAATCATCATGGTTGTTATTGTCGTTATTGTCGTCATAATTATCGTCGTTAATATCGTCGTTATTATCGTCATTATCATCGTTGTTATCGTCGTTATTATCCTCATAATTATCCTCGTTAATATCGTCGTTATTATCGTCATTATCAACGTGGTTATCGTCGTTATTATCCTCATGATTATCGTCGTTAATATCGTCGTTATTATCGTCATTATCAACGTGGATATCGTCGATATTATCCTCATAATTATCGCCGTTAATATCGTCGTTATTATCGTCATTATCATCGTTGTTATCGTCGTTATTATCCTCATAATTATCGTCGTTAATATCGTCGTTATTATCGTCATTATCATCGTTGTTATCGTCGTTATTATCCTCATAATTATCCTCGTTAATATCGTCGTTATTATCGTCATTATCAACGTGGTTATCGTCGTTATTATCCTCATAATTATCGTCGTTAATATCGTCGTTATTATCGTCATCATCATCGTTGTTATTGTCGTTATTGTCGTCATAATTATCGCCGTTAATATCGTCGTTATTTTCGTCATTATCATCGTGGTTATCGTCGTTATTATCCTCATAATTATCGTCGTTAATATCGTCGTTATTATCGTCATTATCATCGTTGTTATCGTCGTTATTATCCTCATAATTATCCTCGTTAATATCGTCGTTATTATCGTCATTATCAACGTGGTTATCGTCGTTATTATGCTCATAATTATCGTCGTTAATATCGTCGATATTATCGTCACTATCATCGTTGTTATCGTCGTTATTATCCTCATAATTATCGTCCATAATATCGTCGTTATTATCGTAATCATCATGGTTGTTATTGTCGTTATTGTCGTCATAATTATCGTCGTTAATATCGTCGTTATTATCGTCATTATCATCGTTGTTATCGTCGTTATTATCCTCATAATTATCCTCGTTAATATCGTCGTTATTATCGTCATTATCAACGTGGTTATCGTCGTTATTATCCTCATGATTATCGTCGTTAATATCGTCGTTATTATCGTCATTATCAACGTGGTTATCGTCGATATTATCCTCATAATTATCGCCGTTAATATCGTCGTTATTATCGTCATTATCATCGTTGTTATCGTCGTTATTATCCTCATAATTATCGTCGTTAATATCGTCGTTATTATCGTCATTATCATCGTTGTTATCGTCGTTATTATCCTCATAATTATCCTCGTTAATATCGTCGTTATTATCGTCATTATCAACGTGGTTATCGTCGTTATTATCCTCATAATTATCGTCGTTAATATCGTCGTTATTATCGTCATCATCATCGTTGTTATTGTCGTTTATGTCGTCATAATTATCGCCGTTAATATCGTCGTTATTTTCGTCATTATCATCGTGGTTATCGTCGTTATTATCCTCATAATTATCGTCGTTAATATCGTCGTTATTATCGTCATCATCATCGTTGTTATCGTTGTTATTTTCGTCAAAATTATCGCCGATAATGTCGTCGTTAATATCGTCGTTATTATCGTTGTTATTATCATCGTTGTTATCGTCGTTATTATCCTCATAATTATCGTCGTTAATATCGTCGTTATTATCGTCATTATCATTGTTGTTATCGTCGTTATTATCCTCATAATTATCGTCGTTTGTTATCGTCATTATCATCGTTGTTATCGTCGTTATTATCCTCATAATTATCGTCGTTAATATCGTCGTTAATATCGTCATCATCATCGTTGTTATTGTCGTTATTGTCGTCATAATTATCGTCGTTAATATCGTCGTTATTATCGTCATTATCAACGTGGTTATCGTCGTTATTATCCTCATAATTATCGTCGTTAATATCGTCGTTATTATCGTCATCATCATCGTTGTTATCGTTGTTATTGTCGTCAAAATTATCGTCGATAGTGTCGTCGTTAATATCGTCGTTATTATCGTTGTTATTATCATCGTTGTTATCGTCGTTATTATCCTCATAATTATCGTCGTTAATATCGTCGTTATTTTCGTCATTATCAAAGTGGTTATCGTCGTTATTATCCTCATAATTATCTTCGTTAATATCGTCGTTGTTATCGTCGTTTTTATCCTCATAATTATCGTCGTTAATATCTTCGTTAATATCGTCATCATCATCGTTGTTATTGTCGTTATTGTCGTCATAATTATCGTCGTTAATATCGTCGTTATTATCGTCATTATCAACGTGGTTATCGTCGTTATTATCCTCATAATTATTGTCGTTAATATCGTCGTTATTATCGTTTATATCATCGTAGTTATCGTCGTTATTATCCTCATAATTATCGTCGTTAATATCGTCGTTATTATTGTCATTATCATCGTTGATATCGTCGTTATTATCCTCATAATTATCGTCTATAATATCGTCGTTATTATCGTCATTATCATCGTTGTTATCGTCGTTTTTATCCTCATAATTATCGTCGTTAATATCGTCGTTATTATCGTTATTATCATCGCTGTTATCGTCGCTATTATCCTCAAAATTATCCTCGTTAATATCGTCGTCATTATCGTCATTATCAACGTGGTTATCATCGTTATAATCCTCATAATTATCGTCGTTAATATCGTCGATATTATCGTCACTATCATCGTTGTTATCGTCGTTATTATCCTCATAATTATCGTCCATAATATCGTCGTTATTATCGTAATCATCATGGTTGTTATTGTCGTTATTGTCGTCATAATTATCGTCGTTAATATCGTCGTTATTATCGTCATTATCATCGTTGTTATCGTCGTTATTATCCTCATAATTATCCTCGTTAATATCGTCGTTATTATCGTCATTATCAACGTGGTTATCGTCGTTATTATCCTCATGATTATCGTCGTTAATATCGTCGTTATTATCGTCATTATCAACGTGGATATCGTCGATATTATCCTCATAATTATCGCCGTTAATATCGTCGTTATTATCGTCATTATCATCGTTGTTATCGTCGTTATTATCCTCATAATTATCGTCGTTAATATCGTCGTTATTATCGTCATTATCATCGTTGTTATCGTCGTTATTATCCTCATAATTATCCTCGTTAATATCGTCGTTATTATCGTCATTATCAACGTGGTTATCGTCGTTATTATCCTCATAATTATCGTCGTTAATATCGTCGTTATTATCGTCATCATCATCGTTGTTATTGTCGTTTATGTCGTCATAATTATCGCCGTTAATATCGTCGTTATTTTCGTCATTATCATCGTGGTTATCGTCGTTATTATCCTCATAATTATCGTCGTTAATATCGTCGTTATTATCGTCATCATCATCGTTGTTATCGTTGTTATTTTCGTCAAAATTATCGCCGATAATGTCGTCGTTAATATCGTCGTTATTATCGTTGTTATTATCATCGTTGTTATCGTCGTTATTATCCTCATAATTATCGTCGTTAATATCGTCGTTATTATCGTCATTATCATTGTTGTTATCGTCGTTATTATCCTCATAATTATCGTCGTTAATATCGTCGTTGTTATCGTCATTATCATCGTTGTTATCGTCGTTATTATCCTCATAATTATCGTCGTTAATATCGTCGTTAATATCGTCATCATCATCGTTGTTATTGTCGTTATTGTCGTCATAATTATCGTCGTTAATATCGTCGTTATTATCGTCATTATCAACGTGGTTATCGTCGTCATTATCCTCATAATTATCGTCGTTAATATCGTCGTTATTATCGTCATCATCATCGTTGTTATCGTTGTTATTGTCGTCAAAATTATCGTCGATAGTGTCGTCGTTAATATCGTCGTTATTATCGTTGTTATTATCATCGTTGTTATCGTCGTTATTATCCTCATAATTATCGTCGTTAATATCGTCGTTATTTTCGTCATTATCAAAGTGGTTATCGTCGTTATTATCCTCATAATTATCTTCGTTAATATCGTCGTTGTTATCGTCGTTTTTATCCTCATAATTATCGTCGTTAATATCTTCGTTAATATCGTCATCATCATCGTTGTTATTGTCGTTATTGTCGTCATAATTATCGTCGTTAATATCGTCGTTATTATCGTCATTATCAACGTGGTTATCGTCGTTATTATCCTCATAATTATCGTCGTTAATATCGTCGTTATTATCGTTAATATCATCGTAGTTATCGTCGTTATTATCCTCATAATTATCGTCGTTAATATCGTCGTTATTATTGTCATTATCATCGTTGATATCGTCGTTATTATCCTCATAATTATCGTCTATAATATCGTCGTTATTATCGTCATTATCATCGTTGTTATCGTCGTTTTTATCCTCATAATTATCGTCGTTAATATCGTCGTTATTATCGTTATTATCATCGCTGTTATCGTCGCTATTATCCTCAAAATTATCCTCGTTAATATCGTCGTCATTATCGTCATTATCAACGTGGTTATCATCGTTATAATCCTCATAATTATCGTCGTTAATATCGTCGTAATTATTGTCATTATCAACGTGGTTATCGTCGTTATTATCCTCATAATTATCGTCGTTAATATCGTCGTTATTATTGTCAATATCATCGTTGATATCGTCGTTATTATCCTTATAATTATCGTCGTTAATATCGTCGTTATTTTCGTCATTATCAACGTGGTTATCGTCGTTATTATCCTCATAATTATCGTCGTTAATATCGTCGTTGTTATCGTCATTATCATCGTTGTTATCGTCGTTATTATCCTCATAATTATCGTCGTTAATATCGTCGTTAATATCTTCATCATCATCGTTGTTATTGTCGTTATTGTCGTCATAATTTTCGTCGTTAATATCGTCGTTATTATTGTCATTATCATCGTTGTTATCGTCGTTATTATCCTCATAATTATCGTCGATATTATCGTCGTTATTATCGTCATTATCATCGTTGTTATCGTCGTTATTATCCTCATAATTATCGTCGTTAATATCGTCGTTATTTTCGTCATTATCAACGTGGTTATCGTCGTTATTATCCTCATAATTATCGTCGTTAATATCGTCGTTGTTATCGTCATTATCATCGTTGTTATCGTCGTTATTATCCTCATAATTATCCTCGTTAATATCGTCGTTATTATCGTCATTATCAACGTGGTTATCGTCGTTATTATCCTCATGATTATCGTCGTTAATATCGTCGTTATTATCGTCATTATCAACGTGGATATCGTCGATATTATCCTCATAATTATCGCCGTTAATATCGTCGTTCTTATCGTCATTATCATCGTTGTTATCGTCGTTATTATCCTCATAATTATCGTCGTTAATATCGTCGTTATTATCGTCATTATCATCGTTGTTATCGTCGTTATTATCCTCATAATTATCCTCGTTAATATCGTCGTTATTATCGTCATTATCAACGTGGTTATCGTCGTTATTATCCTCATAATTATCGTCGTTAATATCGTCGTTATTATCGTCATCATCATCGTTGTTATTGTCGTTATTGTCGTCATAATTATCGCCGTTAATATCGTCGTTATTTTCGTCATTATCATCGTGGTTATCGTCGTTATTATCCTCATAATTATCGTCGTTAATATCGTCGTTATTATCGTCATCATCATCGTTGTTATCGTTGTTATTTTCGTCAAAATTATCGCCGATAATGTCGTCGTTAATATCGTCGTTATTATCGTTGTTATTATCATCGTTGTTATCGTCGTTATTATCCTCATAATTATCGTCGTTAATATCGTCGTTATTATCGTCATTATCATTGTTGTTATCGTCGTTATTATCCTCATAATTATCGTCGTTAATAACGTCGTTGTTATCGTCATTATCATCGTTGTTATCGTCGTTATTATCCTCATAATTATCGTCGTTAATATCGTCGTTAATATCGTCATCATCATCGTTGTTATTGTCGTTATTGTCGTCATAATTATCGTCGTTAATATCGTCGTTATTTTCGTCATTATCAACGTGGTTATCGTCGTTATTATCCTCATAATTATCGTCGTTAATATCGTCGTTGTTATCGTCATTATCATCGTTGTTATCGTCGTTATTATCCTCATAATTATCCTCGTTAATATCGTCGTTATTATCGTCATTATCAACGTGGTTGTCGTCGTTATTATGCTCATAATTATCGTCGTTAATATCGTCGATATTATCGTCACTATCATCGTTGTTATCGTCGTTATTATCCTCATAATTATCGTCCATAATATCGTCGTTATTATCGTAATCATCATGGTTGTTATTGTCGTTATTGTCGTCATAATTATCGTCGTTAATATCGTCGTTATTATCGTCATTATCATCGTTGTTATCGTCGTTATTATCCTCATAATTATCCTCGTTAATATCGTCGTTATTATCGTCATTATCAACGTGGTTATCGTCGTTATTATCCTCATGATTATCGTCGTTAATATCATCGTTATTATCGTCATTATCAACGTGGATATCGTCGATATTATCCTCATAATTATCGCCGTTAATATCGTCGTTATTATCGTCATTATCATCGTTGTTATCGTCGTTATTATCCTCATAATTATCGTCGTTAATATCGTCGTTATTATCGTCATTATCATCGTTGTTATCGTCGTTATTATCCTCATAATTATCCTCGTTAATATCGTCGTTATTATCGTCATTATCAACGTGGTTATCGTCGTTATTATCCTCATAATTATCGTCGTTAATATCGTCGTTATTATCGTCATCATCATCGTTGTTATTGTCGTTATTGTCGTCATAATTATCGCCGTTAATATCGTCGTTATTTTCGTCATTATCATCGTGGTTATCGTCGTTATTATCCTCATAATTATCGTCGTTAATATCGTCGTTATTATCGTCATTATCATCGTTGTTATCGTCGTTATTATCCTCATAATTATCCTCGTTAATATCGTCGTTATTATCGTCATTATCAACGTGGTTATTGTCGTTATTATGCTCATAATTATCGTCGTTAATATCGTCGATATTATCGTCACTATCATCGTTGTTATCGTCGTTATTATCCTCATAATTATCGTCCATAATATCGTCGTTATTATCGTAATCATCATGGTTGTTATTGTCGTTATTGTCGTCATAATTATCGTCGTTAATATCGTCGTTATTATCGTCATTATCATCGTTGTTATCGTCGTTATTATCCTCATAATTATCCTCGTTAATATCGTCGTTATTATCGTCATTATCAACGTGGTTATCGTCGTTATTATCCTCATGATTATCGTCGTTAATATCGTCGTTATTATCGTCATTATCAACGTGGATATCGTCGATATTATCCTCATAATTATCGCCGTTAATATCGTCGTTATTATCGTCATTATCATCGTTGTTATCGTCGTTATTATCCTCATAATTATCGTCGTTAATATCGTCGTTATTATCGTCATTATCATCGTTGTTATCGTCGTTATTATCCTCATAATTATCCTCGTTAATATCGTCGTTATTATCGTCATTATCAACGTGGTTATCGTCGTTATTATCCTCATAATTATCGTCGTTAATATCGTCGTTATTATCGTCATCATCATCGTTGTTATTGTCATTATTGTCGTCATAATTATCGCCGTTAATATCGTCGTTATTTTCGTCATTATCATCGTGGTTATCGTCGTTATTATCCTCATAATTATCGTCGTTAATATCGTCGTTATTATCGTCATCATCATCGTTGTTATCGTTGTTATTTTCGTCAAAATTATCGCCGATAATGTCGTCGTTAATATCGTCGTTATTATCGTTGTTATTATCATCGTTGTTATCGTCGTTATTATCCTCATAATTATCGTCGTTAATATCGTCGTTATTATCGTCATTATCATTGTTGTTATCGTCGTTATTATCCTCATAATTATCGTCGTTAATAACGTCGTTGTTATCGTCATTATCATCGTTGTTATCGTCGTTATTATCCTCATAATTATCGTCGTTAATATCGTCGTTAATATCGTCATCATCATCGTTGTTATTGTCGTTATTGTCGTCATAATTATCGTCGTTAATATCGTCGTTATTATCGTCATTATCAACGTGGTTATCGTCGTCATTATCCTCATAATTATCGTCGTTAATATCGTCGTTATTATCGTCATCATCATCGTTGTTATCGTTGTTATTGTCGTCAAAATATCGTCGATAATGTCGTCGTTAATATCGTCGTTATTATCGTTGTTATTATCATCGTTGTTATCGTCGTTATTATCCTCATAATTATCGTCGTTAATATCGTCGTTATTTTCGTCATTATCAAAGTGGTTATCGTCGTTATTATCCTCATAATTATCTTCGTTAATATCGTCGTTGTTATCGTCGTTATTATCCTCATAATTATCGTCGTTAATATCTTCGTTAATATCGTCATCATCATCGTTGTTATTGTCGTTATTGTCGTCATAATTATCGTCGTTAATATCGTCGTTATTATCGTCATTATCAACGTGGTTATCGTCGTTATTATCCTCATAATTATCGTCGTTAATATCGTCGTTATTATCGTTAATATCATCGTAGTTATCGTCGTTATTATCCTCATAATTATCGTCGTTAATATCGTCGTTATTATTGTCATTATCATCGTTGATATCGTCGTTATTATCCTCATAATTATCGTCTATAATATCGTCGTTATTATCGTCATTATCATCGTTGTTATCGTCGTTTTTATCCTCATAATTATCGTCGTTAATATCGTCGTTATTATCGTTATTATCATCGCTGTTATCGTCGCTATTATCCTCAAAATTATCCTCGTTAATATCGTCGTCATTATCGTCATTATCAACGTGGTTATCATCGTTATAATCCTCATAATTATCGTCGTTAATATCGTCGTAATTATTGTCATTATCAACGTGGTTATCGTCGTTATTATCCTCATAATTATTGTCGTTAATATCGTCGTTATTATTGTCAATATCATCGTTGATATCGTCGTTATTATCCTTATAATTATCGTCGTTAATATCGTCGTTATTTTCGTCATTATCAACGTGGTTATCGTCGTTATTATCCTCATAATTATCGTCGTTAATATCGTCGTTGTTATCGTCATTATCATCGTTGTTATCGTCGTTATTATCCTCATAATTATCGTCGTTAATATCGTCGTTAATATCTTCATCATCATCGTTGTTATTGTCGTTATTGTCGTCATAATTTTCGTCGTTAATATCGTCGTTATTATTGTCATTATCATCGTTGTTATCGTCGTTATTATCCTCATAATTATCGTCGTTAATATCGTCGTTATTATCGTCATTATCATCGTTGTTATCGTCGTTATTATCCTCATAATTATCGTCGTTAATATCGCCGTTATTATTGTCATTATCATCGTTGTTATCGTCGTTATATCCTCATAATTATCGTCGTTAATATCGTCGTTATTATCGTCATTATCATCGTTGTTAACGTCGTTATTATCCTCATAATTATCGTCGTTAATATCGTCGTTATTATCGTCATTATCATCGTTGTTATCGTCGTTATTGTCGTCAAAATTATCGTCGATAATGTCGTCGTTAATATCGTCGTTATTATCGTCGATAATGTCGTCGTTATTATCCTCGTTATTATCGTCGTTATTATCGTTGTTATTATCATCGTTGTTATCGTCGTTATTATCCTCATAATTATCGTCGTTAATATCGTCGTTATTATCGTCATTATCATCGTTGTTATCGTCGTTATTATCCTCATAATTATCCTCGTTAATATCGTCGTTATTATCGTGATTATCAACGTGGTTATCGTCGTTATTATCCTCATAATTATCGTCGTTAATATCGTCGTTATTATCGTCATTATCAACGTGGTTATCGTCGTTATTATCCTCATAATTATCGTCGTTAATATCGTCGTTATTATCGTCATTATCATCGTTGTTATCGTCGTTATTATCCTCATAATTATCGTCGTTAATATCGTCGTTATTATCGTCATCATCATCGTTGTTATTGTCGTTATTGTCGTCATAATTATCGCCGTTAATATCGTCGTTATTATCGTCATTATCAACGTGGTTATCGTCGTTATTATCCTCATAATTATCGTCGTTAATATCGTCGTTATTATCGTCATCATCATCGTTGTTATCGTTGTTATTGTCGTCAAAATTATCGCCGATAATGTCGTCGTTAATATCGTCGTTATTATCGTTGTTATTATCATCGTTGTTATCGTCGTTATTATCCTCATAATTATCGTCGTTAATATCGTCGTTATTATCGTCATTATCATTGTTGTTATCGTCGTTATTATCCTCATAATTATCGTCGTTAATAACGTCGTTGTTATCGTCATTATCATCGTTGTTATCGTCGTTATTATCCTCATAATTATCGTCGTTAATATCGTCGTTAATATCGTCATCATCATCGTTGTTATTGTCGTTATTGTCGTCATAATTATCGTCGTTAATATCGTCGTTATTATCGTCATTATCAACGTGGTTATCGTCGTCATTATCCTCATAATTATCGTCGTTAATATCGTCGTTATTATCGTCATCATCATCGTTGTTATCGTTGTTATTGTCGTCAAAATTATCGTCGATAATGTCGTCGTTAATATCGTCGTTATTATCGTTGTTATTATCATCGTTGTTATCGTCGTTATTATCCTCATAATTATCGTCGTTAATATCGTCGTTATTTTCGTCATTATCAAAGTGGTTATCGTCGTTATTATCCTCATAATTATCGTCGTTAATATCGTCGTTGTTATCGTCATTATCATCGTTGTTATCGTCGTTATTATCCTCATAATTATCGTCGTTAATATCTTCGTTAATATCGTCATCATCATCGTTGTTATTGTCGTTATTGTCGTCATAATTATCGTCGTTAATATCGTCGTTATTATCGTCATTATCAACGTGGTTATCGTCGTTATTATCCTCATAATTATCGTCGTTAATATCGTCGTAATTATTGTCATTATCAACGTGGTTATCGTCGTTATTATCCTCATAATTATCGTCGTTAATATCGTCGTTATTATTGTCATTATCATCGTTGATATCGTCGTTATTATCCTCATAATTATCGTCTTTAATATCGTCGTTATTATCGTCATTATCATCGTTGTTATCGTCGTTTTTATCCTCATAATTATCGTCGTTAATATCGTCGTTATTATCGTTATTATCATCGCTGTTATCGTCGTTATTATCCTCAAAATTATCCTCGTTAATATCGTCGTCATTATCGTCATTATCAACGTGGTTATCGTCGTTATAATCCTCATAATTATCGTCGTTAATATCGTCGTAATTATTGTCATTATCAACGTGGTTATCGTCGTTATTATCCTCATAATTATCGTCGTTAATATCGTCGTTATTATTGTCAATATCATCGTTGATATCGTCGTTATTATCCTTATAATTATCGTCGTTAATATCGTCGTTATTTTCGTCATTATCAACGTGGTTATCGTCGTTATTATCCTCATAATTATCGTCGTTATTATCGTCGTTGTTATCGTCATTATCATCGTTGTTATCGTCGTTATTATCCTCATAATTATCGTCGTTAATATCGTCGTTAATATCTTCATCATCATCGTTGTTATTGTCGTTATTGTCGTCATAATTTTCGTCGTTAATATCGTCGTTATTATTGTCATTATCATCGTTGTTATCGTCGATATTATCCTCATAATTATCGTCGATAATATCGTCGTTATTATCGTCATTATCATCGTTGTTATCGTCGTTATTATCCTCATAATTATCGTCGTTAATATCGTAGTTATTTCCGTCATTATCAACGTGGTTACCGTCGTTATTATCCTCATAATTCTCGTCGTTAATATCGTCGTTGTTATCGTCATTATCATCGTTGTTATCGTCGTTATTATCCTCATAATTATCGTAGTTAATATCGTCGTTAATATCGTCATCATCATCGTTGTTATTGTCGTTATTGTCGTCATAATTATCGTCGTTAATATCGTCGTTATTATCGTCATTATCATCGTTGTTATCGTCGTTATTATCCTCATAATTATCGTCGTTAATATCGTCGTTATTATCGTAATCATCATCGTTGTTATCGTTGTTATTTTCGTCAAAATTATCGTCGATAATGTCGTCGTTAATATCGTCGTTATTATCGTTGTTATTATCATCGTTGTTATCGTCGTTATTATCCTCATAATTATCGTAGTTAATATCGTCGTTATTATTGTCATTATCATCGTTGTTATCGTCGTTATTATCCTCATAATTATCGTCGTTAATATCGTCGTTATTATCGTCATTATCATCGTTGTTATCGTCGTTATTATCCTCATAATTATCGTCGTTAATATCGTCGTTATTATTGTCATTATCATCGTTGTTATCGTCGTTATATCCTCATAATTATCGTCGTTAATATCGTCGTTATTATCGTCATTATCATCGTTGTTATCGTCGTTATTATCCTCATAATTATCGTCGTTAATATCGTCGTTATTATTGTCAATATCATCGTTGTTATCGTCGTTATTATCCTCATAATTATCGTCGTTAATATCGTCGTTATTATCGTCATCATCATCGTTGTTATTGTCGTTATTGTCGTCAAAATTATCGTCGATAATGTCGTCGTTAATATCGTCGTTATTATCGTTGATATCGTCGTTATTATCCTCATAATTATCGTCGTTAATATCGTCGTTATTATCGTCATCATCATCGTTGTTATTGTCGTTATTGTCGTCAAAATTATCGTCGCTTATGTCGTCGTTAATATCGTCGTTATTATTGTCATTATCATCGTTGTTATCGTCGTTATTATCCTCATAATTATCCTCGTTAATATCGTCGTCATTATCGTCATTATCAACGTGGTTATCGTCGTTATTATCCTCATAATTATCGTCGTTAATAAGGTCGTTATTATTGTCATTATCAACGTGGTTATCGTCGTTATTATCCACATAATTATCGTCGTTAATATCGTCGTCATTATCGTCATTTTCAACGTGGTTATCGTCGTTATTATCCTCATAATTATCGTCTTTAATATCGTCGTTATTATCGTCATTATCAACGTGGTTATCGTCGTTATTATCCTCATAATTATCGTCGTTAATATCGTCGTTATTATCGTCGTTATTATCATCGTTGTTATCGTCGTTATTATCCTCATAATTATCGTCGTTAATATCGTTGTTATTATCGTCATTATCATCGTTGTTATCGTCTTTATTATCCTCATTATTATCGTCGTTAATATCGTCGTTATTATCGTCATTATCATCGTTGTTATCGTCGTTATTATCCTCATAATTATCCTCGTTAATATCGTCGTTATTATCGTCATTATCAACGTGGTTATCGTCGTTATTATCCCCATAATTATCGTCGTTAATATCGTCGTTATTATCGTCATTATCAACGTGGATATCGTCGATATTATCCTCATAATTATCGCCGTTAATATCGTCGTTATTATCGTCATTATCATCGTTGTTATCGTCGTTATTATCCTCATAATTATCGTCGTTAATATCGTCGTTATTATCGTCATTATCATCGTTGTTATCGTCGTTATTATCCTCATAATTATTCTCGTTAATATCGACGTTATTATCGTCATTATCATCTTGTTATCGTCGTTATTATCCTCATAATTATTTTCGTTAATATCGTCGTTATTATCGTCATTATCAACGTTGTTATCGTCGTTATTATCCTCATAATTATCGTCGTTAATATCGTCGTTATTATTGTCATTATCATCGTTGTTATCGTCGTTATTATCCTCATAATTATCGTCGTTAATATCGTCGTTATTATCGTCATTATCATCGTTGTTATCGTCGTTATTATCCTCATAATTATCGTCGTTAATATCGTCGTTATTATCGTCATCATCATCGTTGTTATTGTCGTTATTGTCGTCATAATTATCGCCGTTAATATCGTCGTTATTATCGTCATTATCAACGTGGTTATCGTCGTTATTATCCTCATAATTATCGTCGTTAAAATCGTCGTTATTATCGTTGTTATTATCATCGTTGTTATCGTCGTTATTATCCTCATAATTATCGTCGTTAATATCGTTGTTATTATCGTCATTATCATCGTTGTTATCGTCTTTATAATCCTCTTTATTATCGTCGTTAATATCGTCGATATTATCGTCATTATCATCGTTGTTATCGTCGTTATTATCCTCATAATTATCCTCGTTAATATCGTCGTTATTATCGTCATTATCAACGTGGTTATCGTCGTTATTATCCTCATAATTATCGTCGTTAATATCGTCGTTATAATCGTCATTATCATCGTTGTTATCGTCGTTATTATCCTCATAATTATCGTCGTTAATATCGTCGTTATTATCGCCATCATCATCGTTGTTATTGTCGTTATTGTCGTCATAATTATCGCCGTTAATATCGTCGTTATTAGCGTCATTATCAACGTGGTTATCGTCGTTATTATCCTCATAATTATCGTCGTTAATATCGTCGTTATTATCGTCATCATCATCGTTGTTATCGTTGTTATTGTCGTCAAAATTATCGCCGATAATGTCGTCGTTAATATCGTCGTTATTATCGTTGTTATTATCATCGTTGTTATCGTCGTTATTATCCTCATAATTATCGTCGTTAATATCGTCGTTATTATCGTCATTATCATTGTTGTTATCGTCGTTATTATCCTCATAATTATCGTCGTTAATAACGTCGTTGTTATCGTCATTATCATCGTTGTTATCGTCGTTATTATCCTCATAATTATCGTCGTTAATATCGTCGTTAATATCGTCATCATCATCTTTGTTATTGTCGTTATTGTCGTCATAATTATCGTCGTTAATATCGTCGTTATTATCGTCATTATCAACGTGGTTATCGTCGTCATTATCCTCATAATTATCGTCGTTAATATTGTCATTATCAACGTGGTTATCGTCGTTATTATCATCATAATTATCGTCGTTAATATCGTCGTTATTATCGTCATTATCAACGTGGATATCGTCGATATTATCCTCATAATTATCGCCGTTAATATCGTCGTTATTATCGTCATTATCATCGTTGTTATCGTCGTTATAATCCTCATAATTATCGTCGTTAATATCGTCGTTATTATCGTCATTATCATCGTTGTTATCGTCGTTATTATCCTCATAATTATCGTCGTTAATATCGTCGTTATTTTCGTCATTATCAACGTGGTTACCGTCGTTATTATCCTCATAATTATCGTCGTTAATATCGTCGTTATTATCGTCATTATCAACGTGGTTATCGTCGTTATTATCCTCATAATTATCGTCGTTAATATCGTCGTTATTATCGTCAATATCATCGTTGATATCGTCGTTATTATCCTCATAATTATCCTCGTTAATATCGTCGTTATTATCGTGATTATCAACGTGGTTATCGTCGTTATTATCTTCATAATTATCGTCGTTAATATCGTCGTTATTATCGTCATTATCAACGTGGTTATCGTCGTTAT
Organism: Dolichovespula media; assembly: GCA_911387685.1. Classification (NCBI taxonomy): domain Eukaryota; kingdom Metazoa; phylum Arthropoda; class Insecta; order Hymenoptera; family Vespidae; genus Dolichovespula; species Dolichovespula media. The sequence goes on from OU426857.1 coordinate 8,064,998, forward strand.
TATCCTCATAATTATCGTCGTTAATATCGTCGTTATTATCGTCATTATCATCGTTGTTATCGTCGTTATTATCCTCATAATTATCGTCGTTAATATCGTCGTTATTGTCGTCATTTTCATCGATGTTATCTTTGTTATTATCCTCATAATTATCGTCGTTAATATCGTCGTTGTTATCGTCATTATCATCGTTGTTATCGTCGTTATTATCCTCATAATTATCGTCGTTAATATCGTCGTTAATATCTTCATCATCATCGTTGTTATTGTCGTTATTGTCGTCATAATTATCGTCGTTAATATCGTCGTTATTATTGTCATTATCATCGTTGTTATCGTCGTTATTATCCTCATAATTTTCGTCGATAATATCGTCGTTATTATCGACTGTATTATCATCGTTGTTATCGTCGTTATTATCCTCATAATTATCGTCGTTAAAATCGTCGTTATTATCATCGTTGTTATCGTCGTTATTATCCACATTATTATCGTCGTGAATATCGTCGTTATTTCGTCATTATCATCGATGTTTTCGTCGTTATTATCGTCGTTATTATCTTCGATATAACGTTATTATTATCGTTATAATCAACGTTAATATCATCGCTATTATCGTCGTTATTATCGTCGTTATTATCGTCGATATTATCGTCGTTATTATCGTCGATATTATCGTCGTTATTATCGTCGTCATTATCGTCGTTAATATCGTCGTTATTATTGTCATTATCATCGCTGTTATCGTCGTTAATATCGTCATTATCATAGTTATTATCGTCAAAATTATCGTCGTCAATGTCGTCGTTATTATCGTCGATATTATCGTCGTTATTTTTTCAATATCATCGTTCTAATCGTCGTTAATATCGTCATTATCATAGTAATTATCGTCAAAATTATCGTCGTTAATGTCGTCGTTATTATCCTCATAATTATCGTCGCTATAATCAACGTTAATATCATCCGTATTATCGTCGTTATTATCGTCGTTATTATCGTCGATATTATCGTCGTTATTATAGTCGTCGTTATCTTCGTTATAATCGTCGTTATTATTGTTGTTGTTATCGTCGTTATTATCCTCATAATTATCGTCGTTAATATCGTCGTTATTATCATCGTTGTTATCGTCGTTATTATCCTCAATATTATCGTCGTTAATATCGTCGTTATTATCGTCGTTATTATCATCGTTGTTATCGTCTTTATTATCCTCATAATTATCGACGTTAATATCGTCGTTATTATCGTCATTATCATCGTTGTTTTCGTCGTTATTGTCGTCAAAATTATCGTCAATAATGTCGTCGTTAATATCGTCGTTATTATTGTCGTTATTATCGTCGTTATTATCATCGTTGTTATCGTCGTTATTATCCCCATAATTATCGTCGTTAATATCGTCGTTATTATTGTCATTATCATCGTTGTTATCGTCGTTAATATCGTCGTTATTATTGTCATTATCATCGTTGTTATCGTCGTTAATATCTCATTACCATAGTTATTATCTTCAAAATTATCGTCGTTATTATCGTCGTTATTATCATAGTTGTAATCGTCGTTATTATCCTCATAATTATCGTCGTTAATATCGACGTTATTTTGTCATTATCATTGTTGTTATCATCGTTATTATCGTCGTTATTATCGTCGATATTATCGTCGTTATTTTGTCAATCTCATCGTTTTTATCGTCTTTAATATCGTCATTATCATAGTTATTATCGTCAAAATTATCGTCGTTAATGTCGTCGTTATTATCGACGGTATTATCATCGTTATTATCGTCGTTATTATCATCGTTGTTGTCGTCTTTATTATCCTCATAATTATCGTCGTTAATATCGTCGTTATTATCTTCGATATAACGTTATTATCGTCGTTATAATCAACGTTAATATCATCGCTATTATCGTCGTTATTATCGTCGTTATTTTGTCAATATCATCGTTGTTATCGTCGTTAATATCGTCATTATCATAGTTATTATCGTCAATATTATCGTCGTTAATGTCGTCGTTATTATCGACAGTATTATCATCGTTGTTTTCGTCGTTATTGTCGTCAAAATTATCGACGATAATGACGTCGTTAATATCGTCGTTATTATTGTTGTTATTATCGTCGTTATTATCATCGTTGTTATCGTCGTTATTATCCTCATAATTATCGTCGTTAATATCGTCGTTATTTCGTCATTAAAATCGTTGTTATAGTCGTTATTATCGTCGTTATTATCTTCGATATAACGTTATTATCGTCGTTATAATCAACGTTAATATCATCGCTATTATCGTCGTTATTATCGTCGTTATTCTCGTCGATATTATCTTCGTTATTATCGTCGATATTATCGTCGTTATTATCGTCGTCATTATCGTCGTAAATATCGTCGTTATTATTGTCATTATCATCGTTGTTATCGTCAAAATTATCGTCGTCAATGTCGTCGTTATTATAGTCGTCATTATCATCGTTGTTATCGTCGTTTTTATCCTCATAATTATCGTCGTTAATATCGTCGTTATTATCGTTATTATCATCGTTGTTATCGTCGTTATTATCCTCATAATTATCGTCGTTAAAATCGTCGTTATTATCGTCGTTATTATCATTGTTGTTATCGTCGTTATTATCCTCCTAATTATCGTCGATAATATCGTCGTTATTTCGTCATTATCATCGTTGTTATCGTCGTTAATAACGTCATTATCATAGTTATTATCGTCAAAATTATCGTCGTCAATGTCGTCGTTATTATCGTCGTTATTATCATCGTTGTTATCGTCGTTATTATCCTCATAATTATCGTCGTTAATATCGACGTTATTTTGTCATTATCATCGTTGTTATCGTCGTTATTATCGTCGTTATTATCGTCGTTATTATCGTCGATATTATCGTCGTTACTATCGTCGCCATTATCTTCTTTAATATCGTCGTTATTATCGTCATTATCATCCTTGTTATCGTCGTTATTATCCTCATAATTATCGTCGTTAATATCGACGTTATTTTGTCATTATCATCATTGTTATCGTCGTTATTATCGTCATTATTATCGTCGATATTATCGTCGTTATTATCGTCGCTATTATCGTCTTTAATATTGTCAGTATTATAGTCATTATCATCGTTGTTATCGTCGTTATTATCGTCGCCATTATCGTCTTTAATATCCTCGTTATTATCGATATTATCATCGTTGTTGTCGTCTTTATTTTCCTCATAATTATCTTCGTTAATATCGTCGTTATTTCGTCATTATCATCGTTGTAATCATCGTTATTATTGTCGTAATTATCTTCATAATTATTGTCGTTAATATCGTCGTTATTTCGTCATTATCGTTGTTATTATCGTCGTGATTATCTTCGATATAACGTTATTATCGTCGTTATAATCAACGTTATATCATCGCTATTATCGTCGTTATTATCGTCGTTAGTATCGTCGATATTATCGTCGTTATTATCGTCGATATTATCGTCGTTATTATCGTCGTCATTATCGTCGTTAATATCGTCGTTATTATTGTCATTATCATCGTTGTTATTGTCGTTAATATCGTTATTAACATAGTTATTATCGTCAAAATTATCGTCGTCAATGTCGTCGTTATTATCGTCGTTATTATCATCGTTCTTATCGTCCTTATTATCCTCATAATTATCGTCGTTAATATCGACGTTATTTTGTCATTATCTTCGTTGTTATCGTCGTTATTATCGTCGTTATTATACTCATAATTATTGTCGTTAATATCGTCGTTATTTCGTCATTATCATCGTTGTTATCGTCGTTATTATCGTCGTTATTATCTTCATAATTATCGTCGTTAATATCAACGTTATTTCGTCATTATCGTTGTTATTATCGTCGTTATTATCTTCGATATAACGTTATTATCGTCGTTATAATCAACGTTAATATCATCGCTATTATCGTCGTTATTATCGTCGTTATTATCGTCGATATTATCGTCGTTATAATCGTCGATATTATCGTCGTTATTATCGTCGTCATTATCGTCGTAAATATCGTCGTTATTATTGTCATTATCATCGTTGTTATCGTCAAAATTATCGTCGTCAATGTCGTCGTTATTATCGTCGTTATTATCATCGTTGTTATCGTCGTTATTATCCTCATAATTATCGTCGTTAATATCGTCGTTATTTCGTCATTATCATCGTTGTTATCGTCGTTATTATCGTCGTTATTATCTTCGATATATCGTTATTATAGTCGTTATAATCATCGTTAATATCATCGCTGTTATCGTCGTTATTATCGTCGTTATTATCGTCGATATTATCGTCGTTATTATCGTCGATATTATCGTTGTTATTATCGTCGTCATTATCGTCGTTAATATCGTCGTCATTATTGTCATTATCATCGTTGTTATCGTCGTTAATATCGTCATTAACATAGTTATTATCGTCAAAATTATCGTCGTCAATGTCGTCGTTATTATAGTCGTTATTATCATCGTTGTTATCGTCGTTATTATCCTCATAATTATCGTCGTTAATATCGACGTTATTTTGTTATTATCATCGTTGTTATCGTCGTTATTATCGTTGTTATTATCGTCGATATTATCGTCGTTATTATCGTCGCTATTATCGTCTTTAATATCGTCGTTATTATCGTCATTATCATCGTTGTTATCGTCGTTAATATCGACGTTATTTTGTCATTATCATCGTTGTTATCGTCGTTATTATCGTCGTTATTATCGTCGATATTATCGTCGTTATTATCGTCGCTATTATCGTCTTTAATATCGTCAGTATTATAGTCATTATCATCGTTGTTATCGTCGTTATTATCGTCGCCATTATCGTCTTTAATATCGTCGTTATTATCGATATTATCATCGTTGTTGTCGTCTTTATTATCCTCATAATTATCGTCGTTAATATCGTCGTTATTTCGTCATTATCATCGTTGTAATCATCGTTATTATTGTCGTAATTATCTTCATAATTATTGTCGTTAATATCGTCGTTATTTCGTCATTATCGTTGTTATTATCGTCGTTATTATCTTCGATATAACGTTATTCTCGTCGTTATAATCAACGTTAATAGCATCGCTATTATCGTCGTTATTATCGTCGTTAGAATCGTCGATATTATCGTCGTTATTATCGTCGATATTATCGTCGTTATTATCGTCGTCATTATCGTCGTTAATATCGTCGTTATTATTGTCATTATCATCGTTGTTATCGTCGTTAATATCGTTATTAACATAGTTATTATCGTCAAAATTATCGTCGTCAATGTCGTCGTTATTATCGTCGTTATTATCATCGTTGTTATCGTCGTTATTATCCTCATAATTATCGTCGTTAATATCGACGTTATTTCGTCATTATCATCGTTGTTATCGTCGTTATTATCGTCGATATTATCGTCGTTATTATCGTCGCTATTATCGTCTTTAATATCGTCGTTATTATCGTCATTATCATCGTTGTTATCGTCGTTATTTTCGTCGCCATTATCGTCTTTAATATCGTCGTTATTATCGATATTATCATCGTTGTTATCGTCGTTATTATACTCATAATTATTGTCGTTAATATCGTCGTTATTTCGTCATTATCATCGTTGTTATCGCCGTTATTATCTTCATAATTATCGTCGTTAATATCAACGTTATTTCGTCATTATCGTTGTTATTATCGTCGTTATTATCTTCGATGTAACGTTATTATCGTCGTTATAATCAACGTTAATATCATCGCTATTATCGTCGTTATTATCGTCGTTATTATCGTCGATATTATCGTCCATATTTTCGTCGTTAATATCGTCGTCATTATCGTCGTAAATATCGTCGTTATTATTGTCATTATCATCGTTGTTATCGTCAAAATTATCGTCGTCAATGTCGTCGTTATTATCGTCGTTATTATCATCGTTGTTATCGTCGTTATTATCCTCATAATTATCGTCGTTAATATCGTCGTTATTTCGACATTATCATCGTTGTTATCGTCGTTATTATCGTCGTTATTATCTTCGATATATCGTTATTATAGTCGTTATAATCATCGTTAATATCATCGCTGTTATCGTCGTTATTATCGTCGTTATTATCGTCGATATTATCGTCGTTATTATCGTCGATATTATCGTTGTTATTATCGTCGTCATTATCGTCGTTAATATCGTCGTCATTATTGTCATTATCATCGTTGTTATCGTCGTTAATATCGTCATTAACATAGTTATTATCGTCAAAATTATCGTCGTCAATGTCGTCGTTATTATAGTCGTTATCTTCATCGTTGTTATCGTCGTTATTATCCTCATAATTATCGTCGTTAATATCGACGTTATTTTGTTATTATCATCGTTGTTATCGTCGTTATTATCGTTGTTATTATCGTCGATATTATCGTCGTTATTATCGTCGCTATTATCGTCGTTAATATCGTCGTTATTATCGTCATTATCATCGTTGTTATCGTCGTTAATATCGACGTTATTTTGTCATTATCATCGTTGTTATCGTCGTTATTATCGTCGTTATTATCGTCGATATTATCGTCGTTATTATCGTCGCTATTATCGTCTTTAATATCGTCAGTATTATAGTCATTATCATCGTTGTTATCGTCGTTATTATCGTCGCCATTATCGTCTTTAATATCGTCGTTATTATCGATATTATCATCGTTGTTGTCGTCTTTATTATCCTCATAATTATCGTCGTTAATATCGTCGTTATTTCGTCATTATCATCGTTGTAATCATCGTTATTATTGTCGTAATTATCTTCATAATTATTGTCGTTAATATCGTCGTTATTTCGTCATTATCGTTGTTATTATCGTCGTTATTATCTTCGATATAACGTTATTCTCGTCGTTATAATCAACGTTAATAGCATCGCTATTATCGTCGTTATTATCGTCGTTAGAATCGTCGATATTATCGTCGTTATTATCGTCGATATTATCGTCGTTATTATCGTCGTCATTATCGTCGTTAATATCGTCGTTATTATTGTCATTATCATCGTTGTTATCGTCGTTAATATCGTTATTAACATAGTTATTATCGTCAAAATTATCGTCGTCAATGTCGTCGTTATTATCGTCGTTATTATCATCGTTGTTATCGTCGTTATTATCCTCATAATTATCGTCGTTAATATCGACGTTATTTCGTCATTATCATCGTTGTTATCGTCGTTATTATCGTCGATATTATCGTCGTTATTATCGTCGCTATTATCGTCTTTAATATCGTCGTTATTATCGTCATTATCATCGTTGTTATCGTCGTTATTTTCGTCGCCATTATCGTCTTTAATATCGTCGTTATTATCGATATTATCATCGTTGTTATCGTCGTTATTATACTCATAATTATTGTCGTTAATATCGTCGTTATTTCGTCATTATCATCGTTGTTATCGCCGTTATTATCTTCATAATTATCGTCGTTAATATCAACGTTATTTCGTCATTATCGTTGTTATTATCGTCGTTATTATCTTCGATGTAACGTTATTATCGTCGTTATAATCAACGTTAATATCATCGCTATTATCGTCGTTATTATCGTCGTTATTATCGTCGATATTATCGTCCATATTTTCGTCGTTAATATCGTCGTCATTATCGTCGTAAATATCGTCGTTATTATTGTCATTATCATCGTTGTTATCGTCAAAATTATCGTCGTCAATGTCGTCGTTATTATCGTCGTTATTATCATCGTTGTTATCGTCGTTATTATCCTCATAATTATAGTCGTTAATATCGACGTTATTTTGTCATTATCTTCGTTGTTATCGTCGTTATTATCGTCGTTATTATCGTCGATATTATCGTCGTTATTATCGTCTCTATTATCGTCTTTAATATCGTCGTTATTATCATCATTATCATCGTTGTTATCGTCGTTATTATCGTCGCCATTATCGTCTTTAATATCGTCTTTATTATCGATATTATCATCGTTGTTATCGTCATTATTATCCTCATAATTATCGTCGTTAATTTCGTCGTTATTTCGTCATTATTATCGTTATTATCGTCGTTATTATCGTAGTTTTTATCTTCGATATAACGTTATTATCGTCGTTATAATCAACGTTAATATCATCGCTATTATCGTCGTTATTATCGTCGTTAATATCGTCATTATCATAGTTATTATCGTCAATATTATCGTCGTTAATGTCGTCGTTATATTCGACGGTATTATCATCGTTGTTATCGTCGTTATTGTCGTCAAAATTATCGACGATAATGACGTCGTTAATATCGTCGTTATTATTGTCGTTATTATCGTCGTTATTATCATCGTTGTTATCGTCGTTATTATCCTCATAATTATCGTCGTTAATATCGTCGTTATTTCGTCATTAAAATCGTTGTTATAGTCGCTATTATCGTCGTTATTATCTTCGATATAACCTTATTATTGTCGTTATAATCAACGTTAATATCATCGCTATTATCGTCGTTATTATCGTCGTTATTTTGTCAATATCATCGTTGTTATCGTCGTTATTATTGTCATTATCATCGTTGTTATCGTCAAAATTATCGTCGTCAATGTCGTCGTTATTATCGTCGTTATTATCATCGTTGTTATCGTCGTTATTATCCTCATAATTATCGTCGTTAATATCGACGTTATTTTGTCATTATCATCGTTGTTATCGTCGTTATTATCGTCGTTATTATCGTCGATATTATCGTCGTTATTATCGTCGCTATTATCATTTTTAATATCGTCGTTGTTATCGTCATTATCATCGTTGTTATAGTCGTTATTATCGTCGCCATTATCGTCTTTAATATCGTCGTTATTATCGATATTATCAATGTTGTTATCGGCATTATTATCCTCATAATTATCGTCGTTAATTTCGTCGTTATTTCGTCATTATTATTGTTATTATCGTCGTTATTATCGTAGTTATTATCTTCGATATAACGTTATTATCGTCGTTATAATCAACGTTAATATCATCGCTATTATCGTCGTTATTATCGTCGTTATTTTGTCAATATCATCGTTGTTATCGTCGTTAATATCGTCATTATCATAGTTATTATCGTCAATATTATCGTCGTTAATGTCGTCGTTATTTTCGACGGTGTTATCATCGTTGTTTTCGTCGTTATTGTCGTCAAAATTATCGACGATAATGACGTCGTTAATATCGTCGTTATTATTGTCGTTATTATCGTCGTTATTATCATCGTTGTTATCGTCGTTATTATCCTCATAATTATCGTCGTTAATATCGTCGTTATTTCGTCATTATCATCGTTGTTATAGTCGTTATTATCGTCGTTATTATCTTCGATATAACGTTTTTATCGTCGTTATAATCAACGTTAATATCATCGCTATTATCGTCGTTATTATCGTCGTTATTATCGTCGATATTATCGTCGTTATTATCGTCGATATTATCGTCGTTAATATCGTCGTTATTATCGTCATTATCATCGTTGTTATCGTCGTTAATATCGTCATTATCATCGTTGTTATCGTCGTTATTATCCTCATAATTATCGTCGTTAATATCGTCGTTATTTTGTTAATATCATCGTTGTTATCGTCGTTATTATCGTCGTGATAATCTTCGATATATCTTCATTATCGTCGTTATATCAACGTTATTATCATCGTTATTATCATCACTATTATCGTCGATATTATCGTCGATATTATCGTCGTTAATATCGTCGTTATTATCGTCATTATCTTCGTTGTTATCGTCGTTAATATCTTCATTATCATAGTTATTATCGTCGTAATTATAGTCAAAATTATCGTCGTTAATGTCTTCGTTATTATCGTCGTTATTATTGTCGTTAATATCGTCGTTATTATTGATATTATCATCGTTGTTATCGTCGTTATTATCCTCATAATTATCGTCGTTATAATCAACGTTAATATCATCCGTATTATCGTCGTTATTATCGTCGTTATTATCGTCGATATTATCGTCGCTATTATCGTCGCCATTATCGTCTTTAATATCGTCGTTATTATCGTCGTTATTATAGTCGTCATTATCGTCGTTATTATCGTCGTTATTATCATCGTTGTTATCGTCGTTATTATCCTCATAATTATCGTCTTTAATATCGTCGTTATTATCGTCATTATCATCGTTGTTTTCGTCTTTATTGTCGTCAAAATTATCGTCGATAATGTCGGCGTTAATATCGTTGTTATTATTGTCGTTATTACCGTCTTTATTATCATCGTTGTTATCGTCGTTATTATCCTCATAATTATCGTCGTTAATATCGTCGTTATTTCATCATTTTCATCGTTGTTATCGTCGTTATTATCGTCGTTATTATCTTCGATATAACGTTTTTATCGTCTTATAATCAACGTTAATATCATCGCTATTATCGTCGTTATTTTCGTCGATATTATCGTCATTATTATCGTCGTTATTATCGTCGTCATTATCGTCGTTAATATCGTCGTTATTATTGTCATTATCATCGTTGTTATTGTCGTTAATATCGTTATTAACATAGTTATTATCGTCAAAATTATCGTCGTCAATGTCGTCGTTATTATCGTCGTTATTATCATCGTTCTTATCGTCGTTATTATCCTCATAATTATCGTCGTTAATATCGACGTTATTTTGTCATTATCTTCGTTGTTATCTTTGTTATTATCGTCGTTATTATACTCATAATTATTGTCGTTAATATCGTCGTTATTTCGTCATTATCATCGTTGTTATCGTCGTTATTATCGTCGTTATTATCTTCATAATTATCGTCGTTAATATCAACGTTATTTCGTCATTATCGTTGTTATTATCGTCGTTATTATCTTCGATATAACGTTATTATCGTCGTTATAATCAACGTTAATATCATCGCTATTATCGTCGTTATTATCGTCGTTATTATCGTCGATATTATCGTCGTTATAATCGTCGATATTATCGTCGTTATTATCGTCGTCATTATCGTCGTAAATATCGTCGTTATTATTGTCATTATCATCGTTGTTATCGTCAAAATTATCGTCGTCAATGTCGTCGTTATTATCGTCGTTATTATCATCGTTGTTATCGTCGTTATTATCCTCATAATTATCGTCGTTAATATCGTCGTTATTTCGACATTATCATCGTTGTTATCGTCGTTATTATCGTCGTTATTATCTTCGATATATCGTTATTATAGTCGTTATAATCAACGTTAATATCATCGCTGTTATCGTCGTTATTATCGTCGTTATTATCGTCGATATTATCGTCGTTATTATCGTCGATATTATCGTTGTTATTATCGTCGTCATTATCGTCGTTAATATCGTCGTCATTATTGTCATTATCATCGTTGTTATCGTCGTTAATATCGTCATTAACATAGTTATTATCGTCAAAATTATCGTCGTCAATGTCGTCGTTATTATAGTCGTTATTATCATCGTTGTTATCGTCGTTATTATCGTCGCCATTATCGTCTTTAATATCGTCGTTATTATCGATATTATCATCGTTGTTGTCGTCTTTATTATCCTCATAATTATCGTCGTTAATATCGTCGTTATTTCGTCATTATCATCGTTGTAATCATCGTTATTATTGTCGTAATTATCTTCATAATTATTGTCGTTAATATCGTCGTTATTTCGTCATTATCGTTGTTATTATCGTCGTTATTATCTTCGATATAACGTTATTATCGTCGTTATAATCAACGTTAATAGCATCGCTATTATCGTCGTTATTATCGTCGTTAGAATCGTCGATATTATCGTCGTTATTATCGTCGATATTATCGTCGTTATTATCGTCGTCATTATCGTCGTTAATATCGTCGTTATTATTGTCATTATCATCGTTGTTGTCGTCGTTAATATCGTTATTAACATAGTTATTATCGTCAAAATTATCGTCGTCAATGTCGTCGTTATTATCGTCGTTATTATCATCGTTCTTATCGTCGTTATTATCCTCATAATTATCGTCGTTAATATCGACGTTATTTTGTCATTATCATCGTTGTTATCGTCGTTATTATCGTCGATATTATCGTCGTTATTATCGTCGCTATTATCGTCTTTAATATCGTCGTTATTATCGTCATTATCATCGTTGTTATCGTCGTTATTATCGTCGTCATTATCGTCTTTAATATCGTCGTTATTATCGATATTATCATCGTTGTTATCGTCGTTATTATACTCATAATTATTGTCGTTAATATCGTCGTTATTTCGTCATTATCATCGTTGTTATCGCCGTTATTGTCTTCATAATTATCGTCGTTAATATCAACGTTATTTCGTCATTATCGTTGTTATTATCGTCGTTATTATCTTCGATATAACGTTATTATCGTCGTTTTAATCAACGTTAATATCATCGCTATTATCGTCGTTATTATCGTCGTTATTATCGTCGATATTATCGTCCATATTATCGTCGTTATTATCGTCGTCATTATCGTCGTAAATATCGTCGTTATTATTGTCATTATCATCGTTGTTATCGTCAAAATTATCGTCGTCAATGTCGTCGTTATTATAGTCGTCATTATCGTCGTTATTATCGTCGTTATTATCATCGGTGTTATCGTCGTTATTATCCTCATAATTATCGTCGTTAATATCGTCGTTATTATTGTCGTTATTATCATCGTTGTTATCGTCGTTATTATCCTCATAATTATCGTCGTTAATATCGTCGTTATTATCGTCATTGTCTTCTTTGTTATCATCATTATTATCCTCATAATTATCGTCGTTAATTTCGTCGTTATTTCGTCATTATTATCGTTATTATCGTCGTTATTATCGTAGTTATTATCTTCGATATAACGTTATTATCGTCGTTATAATCAACGTTAATATCGTCGCTATTATCGTCGTTATTATCATCGTTATTTTGTCAATATCATCGTTGTTATCGTCGTTAATATCGTCATTATCATAGTTATTATCGTCAAAATTATCGTCGTTAATGTCGTCGTTATTATCGACGGTTTTATCATCGTTGTTATCGTCGTTATTATCCTCATAATTATCGTCGTTAAAATCGTTGTTATTATCGTCGCTATTATCTTCGATATCTCGTTATTATCGTCGTTATAATCAACGTTAATATCATCGCTATTATCGTCGTTATTATCGTCGTTATTCTCGTCGATATTATCTTCGTTATTATCGTCGATATTATCGTCGTCATTATCGTCGTAAATATCGTCGTTATTATTGTCATTATCATCGTTGTTATCGTCAAAATTATCGTCGTCAATGTCGTCGTTATTATCGTCGTTATTATCATCGTTGTTATCGTCGTTATTATCCTCATAATTATCGTCGTTAATATCGACGTTATTTTGTCATTATCATCGTTATTATCGTCGTTATAATCAACGTTAATAGCATCGCTATTATCGTCGTTATTATCGTCGTTAGAATCGTCGATATTATCGTCGTTATTATCGTCGATATTATCGTCGTTATTATCGTCGTCATTATCGTCGTTAATATCGTCGTTATTATTGTCATTATCATCGTTGTTGTCGTCGTTAATATCGTTATTAACATAGTTATTATCGTCAAAATTATCGTCGTCAATGTCGTCGTTATTATCGTCGTTATTATCATCGTTCTTATCGTCGTTATTATCCTCATAATTATCGTCGTTAATATCGACGTTATTTTGTCATTATCATCGTTGTTATCGTCGTTATTATCGTCGATATTATCGTCGTTATTATCGTCGCTATTATCGTCTTTAATATCGTCGTTATTATCGTCATTATCATCGTTGTTATCGTCGTTATTATCGTCGCCATTATCGTCTTTAATATCGTCGTTATTATCGATATTATCATCGTTGTTATCGTCGTTATTATACTCATAATTATTGTCGTTAATATCGTCGTTATTTCGTCATTATCATCGTTGTTATCGCCGTTATTATCTTCATAATTATCGTCGTTAATATCAACGTTATTTCGTCATTATCGTTGTTATTATCGTCGTTATTATCTTCGATATAACGTTATTATCGTCGTTATAATCAACGTTAATATCATCGCTATTATCGTCGTTATTATCGTCGTTATTATCGTCGATATTATCGTCCATATTATCGTCGTTATTATCGTCGTCATTATCGTCGTAAATATCGTCGTTATTATTGTCATTATCATCGTTGTTATCGTCAAAATTATCGTCGTCAATGTCGTCGTTATTATCGTCGTTATTATCATCGTTGTTATCGTCGTTATTATCCTCATAATTATAGTCGTTAATATCGACGTTATTTTGTCATTATCATCGTTGTTATCGTCGTTATTATCGTCGTTATTATCGTCGATATTATCGTCGTTATTATCGTCGCTATTATCATTTTTAATATCGTCGTTGTTATCGTCATTATCATCGTTGTTATAGTCGTTATTATCGTCGCCATTATCGTCTTTAATATCGTCGTTATTATCGATATTATCAATGTTGTTATCGGCATTATTATCCTCATAATTATCGTCGTTAATTTCGTCGTTATTTCGTCATTATTATTGTTATTATCGTCGTTATTATCGTAGTTATTATCTTCGATATAACGTTATTATCGTCGTTATAATCAACGTTAATATCATCTTTATTATCGTCGTTATTATCGTCGTTATTTTGTCAATATCATCGTTGTTATCGTCGTTAATATCGTCATTATCATAGTTATTATCGTCAATATTATCGTCGTTAATGTCGTCGTTATTTTCGACGGTATTATCATCGTTGTTTTCGTCGTTATTGTCGTCAAAATTATCGACGATAATGACGTCGTTAATATCGTCGTTATTATTGTCGTTATTATCGTCGTTATTATCATCGTTGTTATCGTCGTTATTATCCTCATAATTATCGTCGTTAATATCGTCGTTATTTCGTCATTAAAATCGTTGTTATAGTCGTTATTATCGTCGTTATTATCTTCGATATAACGTTATTATCGTCGTTATAATCAACGTTAATATCATCGCTATTATCGTCGTTATTATCGTCGTTATTCTCGTCGATATTATCTTCGTTATTATCGTCGATATTATCGTCGTTATTATCGTCGTCATTATCGTCGTTAATATCGTCGTTATTATTGTCATTATCATCGTTGTTATCGCCAAAATTATGGTCGTCAATGTCGTCGTTATTATCGACGGTATTATCATCGTTGTTCTCGTCGTTATTATCCTCATAATTATCGTCGTTAATATCGTCGTTATTTTGTCAATATCATCGTTGTTATCGTCGTTAATATCGTCATT
Source organism: Dolichovespula media (assembly GCA_911387685.1). NCBI lineage: Eukaryota > Metazoa > Arthropoda > Insecta > Hymenoptera > Vespidae > Dolichovespula > Dolichovespula media. Next base: position 8,080,323 of record OU426857.1, read on the forward strand.
ATCATAGTTATTATCGTCAAAAATATCGTCGTTAATATCGTCGTTATTATTGTTATTATCATCGTTGTTATCGTCGTTATTATCCTCATAGTTATCGTCGTTATAATCAACGTTAATAGCATCCGTATTATCGTCGTTATTATCGTCGTTATTATCGTCGATATTATCGTCGTTATTATAGTCGTCATTATCTTCGTTATTATCGTCGTTATTATCATCGTTGTTATCGTCGTTATTATCCTCATAATTATCGTCTTTAATATCGTCGTTATTATCGTCATTATCATCGTTGTTTTCGTCGTTATTGTCGTCAAAATTATCGTCGATAATGTCGACGTTAATATCGTTGTAATTATTGTCGTTATTATCGTCTTTATTATCATCGTTGTTATCGTCGTTATTATCCTCATAATTATCGTCGTTAATATCGTCGTTATTTCGTCATTATCATCGTTGTTATAGTCGTTATTATCGTCGTTATTATCTTCGATATAACGTTTTTATCGTCGTTATAATCAACGTTAATATCATCGCTATTATCGTCGTTATTATCGTCGTTATTATCGTCGATATTATCGTCTTTATTATCGTCGTTATTATCGTCGTTAAAATCGTAGATATTATTGTCATTATCATCGTTGTTATCTTCGTTAATATCGTCATTATCATAGTTATTATCGTCAAAATTATCGTCGTCAATGTCGTCGTTATTATCGTCATTATCATCGTTGCTATCGTCGTTATTATCCTCATAAATATCGTCGTTAATATCGTTGTTATTATCGTTATTATCATCGTTGTTATCGTCGTTATTTCGTCGTTATTATCGTCGATATTATCGTCGTTATTATCGTCGCCATTATCGTCTTTAATATCGTCGTTATTATAGTTATTATCATCGTTGTTATCGTCGTTATTATCCACATAATTATCGTCGTTAATATCGTCGTTATTATCGTCATTTTCATTGATGTTATCTTCGTTATTATCCTCATAATTATCGTCGTTAATATCGTCGTTATTTCGTCATTATCATCGTTGTTATCGTCGTTATTATCGTCGTTATTATCTTCGATATAACGTTATTATCGGCGTTATAATCAACGTTAATATCATCGCTATTATCGTCGTTATTATCGGCGTTATTATCGTCGATATTATCGTCGTTATTATCGTCGTTATTATCGTCGTTAAAATCGTAGATATTATTCTCATTATCATCGTTGTTATCGTCGTTAATATCGTCATTATCATAGTTATTATCGTCAAAATTATCGTCGTCAATGTCGTCGCTATTATCCTCATAATTATCGTCGTTAATATCGACGTTATTTTGTCATTATCATCGTTGTTATCGTTGTTATTATCGTCATTATTATCGTCGATATTATCGTCGTTATTATCGTCATTTTCATCGTTGTTATCTTCGTTATTATCCTCATAATTATCGTCGTTAATATCGTCGTTATATCGTCATTATCATCGTTGTTATCGTCGTTATTATCGTCGTTATTATCTTCGATATAACGTTATTATCGGCGTTATAATCAACGTTAATATCATCGCTATTATCGTCGTTATTATCGTCGTTATTATCGTCGATATTATCGTCGTTATTATCGTCGATATTATCGTCGTTATTATCGTCGTTATTATCGTCGTTAAAATCGTAGTTATTATTGTCATTATCATCGTTGTTATCGGCGTTAATATTGTCATTATCATAGTTATTATCGTCAAAATTATCGTCGTCAATGTCGTCGTTATTATCGTCATTATGATCGAAGCTATCTTCGTTATTATCCTCATAAATATCGTCGTTAATATCGTTGTTATTATCGTTATTAACATCGTTGTTATCGTCGTTATTTCGTCGTTATTATCGTCGATATTATCGTCGTTATTATCGTCGCCATTATCGTCTTTAATATCGTCGTTATTATAGTTATTATCATCGTTGTTATCGTCGTTATTATCCCCATAATTATCGTCGTTAATATCGTCGTTATTATCGTCATTTTCATCGATGTTATCTTCGTTATTATCCTCATAATTATCGTCGTTAATATCGACGTTATTTCGTCATTATCATCGTTGTTATCGTCGTTATTATCGTCGTTATTATCTTCGATATAACGTTATTATCGTCGTTATAATCAACGTTAATATTATCGCTATTATCGTCGTTATTATCGTCGTTATTATCGTCGTTATTATCGTCGTTATTATCGTCGTTATTATCGTCGTCATTATCGTCGTTAATATCGTCGTTATTGTCGTCATTTTCATCGATGTTATCTTTGTTATTATCATCATAATTATCGTCGTTAATATCGTCGTTTTTTCGTCATTATCATCGTTGTTATCGTCCTTAATATCGTCGTTATTTCGTCATTATCATCGTTGTTATCGTCGTTATTATCGTCGTTATTATCTTCGATATAACGTTATTATCGGCGTTATAATCAACGTTAATGTCATCGCTATTATCGTCGTTATTATCGTCGTTATTATCGTCGATATTATCGTCGTTATTATCGTCGTTATTATCGTCGTTAAAATCGTAGATATTATTGTCATTATCATCGTTGTTATCGTCGTTAATATCGTCATTATCATAGTTATTATCGTCAAAATTATCTTCGTCAATTTCGTCGTTATTATCGTCATTATCATCGAAGCTATCTTCGTTATTATCCTCATAAATATCGTCGTTAATATCGTTGTTATTATCGTTATTAACATCGTTGTTATCGTCGTTATTTCGTCGTTATTATCGTCGATATTATCGTCGTTATTATCGTCGCCATTATCGTCTTTAATATCGTCGTTATTATAGTTATTATCATCGTTGTTATCGTCGTTATTATCCCCATAATTATCGTCGTTAATATCGTCGTTATTATCGTCATTTTCATCGATGTTATCTTCGTTATTATCCTCATAATTATCGTCGTTAATATCGACGTTATTTCGTCATTATCATCGTTGTTATCGTCGTTATTATCGTCGTTATTATCTTCGATATAACGTTATAATCGTCGTTATAATCAACGTTAATATTATCGCTATTATCGTCGTTATTATCGTCGTTATTATCGTCGTTATTATCGTCGTTATTATCGTCGTCATTATCGTCGTTAATATCGTCGTTATTGTCGTCATTTTCATCGATGTTATCTTTGTTATTATCCTCATAATTATCGTCGTTAATATCGTCGTTTTTTCGTCATTATCATCGTTGTTATCGTCCTTAATATCGTCGTTATTTCGTCATTATCATCGTTGTTATCGTCGTTATTATCGTCGTTATTATCTTCGATATAACGTTATTATCGGCGTTATAATCAACGTTAATGTCATCGCTATTATCGTCGTTATTATCGTCGTTATTATCGTCGATATTATCGTCGTTATTATCGTCGATATTATCGTCGTTATTATCGTCGTTATTATCGTCGTTAAAATCGTAGATATTATTGTCATTTTCATCGTTGTTATCGTCGTTAATATCGTCATTATCATAGTTATTATCGTCAAAATTATCTTCGTCAATGTCGTCGTTATTATCGTCATTATCATCGTTGCTATCGTCGTTATTATCCTCATAAATATCGTCGTTAATATCGTTGTTATTATCGTTATTATCATCGTTGTTATCGTCGTTATTATCGTCGTTATTATCTTCGATATAACGTTATTATCGGCGTTATAATCAACGTTATTATCATCGCTATTATTGTCGTTCTTATCGTCGTTATTATCGTTTATATTATCGTCGTTATTATCGTCGATATTATCGTCGTTATTATCGTCGTTATTATCGTCGTTAAAATCGTCGTTATTATTGTCATTATCATCGTTGTTATCGGCGTTAATATCGTCATTATCATAGTTATTATCGTCAAAATTATCGTCGTCAATGTCGTCGTTATTATCCTCATAATTATCGTCGTTAATATCGACGTTATTTTGTCATTATCATCGTTGTTATCGTTGTTATTATCGTCATTATAATCGTCGATATTATCGTCGTTATTATCGTCATTTTCATCGTTGTTATCTTCGTTATTATCCTCATAATTATCGTCGTTAATATCGTCGTTATTTCGTCATTATCATCGTTGTTATCGTCGTTATTATCGTCGTTATTATCTTCGATATAACGTTACTATCGGCGTTATAATCAACGTTAATGTCATCGCTATTATCGTCGTTATTATCGTCGTTATTATCGTCGATATTATCGTCGTTATTATCGTCGTTAAAATCGTAGTTATTATTGTCATTATCATCGTTGTTATCGGCGTTAATATTGTCATTATCATAGTTATTATCGTCAAAATTATCGTCGTCAATGTCGTCGTTATTATCGTCATTATCATCGAAGCTATCTTCGTTATTATCCTCATAAATATCGTCGTTAATATCGTTGTTATTATCGTTATTAACATCGTTGTTATCGTCGTTATTTCGTCGTTATTATCGTCGATATTATCGTCGTTATTATCGTCGCCATTATCGTCTTTAATATCGTCGTTATTATAGTTATTATCATCGTTGTTATCGTCGTTATTATCCCCATAATTATCGTCGTTAATATCGTCGTTATTATCGTCATTTTCATCGATGTTATCTTCGTTATTATCCTCATAATTATCGTCGTTAATATCGACGTTATTTCGTCATTATCATCGTTGTTATCGTCGTTATTATCGTCGTTATTATCTTCGATATAACGTTATTATCGTCGTTATAATCAACGTTAATATTATCGCTATTATCGTCGTTATTATCGTCGTTATTATCGTCGTTATTATCGTCGTCATTATCGTCGTTAATATCGTCGTTATTGTCGTCATTTTCATCGATGTTATCTTTGTTATTATCCTCATAATTATCGTCGTTAATATCGTCGTTTTTTCGTCATTATCATCGTTGTTATCGTCCTTAATATCGTCGTTATTTCGTCATTATCATCGTTGTTATCGTCGTTATTATCGTCGTTATTATCTTCGATATAACGTTATTATCGGCGTTATAATCAACGTTAATGTCATCGCTATTATCGTCGTTATTATCGTCGTTATTATCGTCGATATTATCGTCGTTATTATCGTCGATATTATCGTCGTTATTATCGTCATTTTCATCGTTGTTATCTTCGTTATTATCCTCATAATTATTGTCGTTAATATCGTCGTTATTTCGTCATTATCATCGTTATTATCGTCGATATTATCGTCGTTATTATCGTCGTTATTATCGTCGTTAAAATCGTCGTTATTATTGTCATTATCATCGTTGTTATCGTCGTTAATATCGTCATTATCATAGTTATTATAGTCAAAATTATCGTCGTCAATGTCGTCGTTATTATCCTCATAATTATCGTCGTTAATATCGTCGTTATTTCGTCATTATCATCGTTGTTATCGTCGTTATTATCGTCGTTATTATCTTCGATATAACGTTATTATCGGCGTTATAATCAACGTTAATGTCATCGCTATTATCGTCGTTATTATCGTCGTTATTATCGTCGATATTATCGTCGTTATTATCGTCGATATTATCGTCGTTATTATCGTCGTTATTATCGTCGTTAAAATCGTCGTTATTATTGTCATTATCATCGTTGTTATCGGCGTTAATATCGTCATTATCATAGTTATTATCGTCAAAATTATCGTCGTCAATGTCGTCGTTATTATCGTCGTTATTATCATCGTTGCTATCGTCGTTATTATCCTCATAATTATCGTCGTTAATATCGTTGTTATTATCGTTATTATCATCGTTGTTATCGTCGTTATTTCGTCGATATTATCGTCGATATTATCGTCGTTATTATCGTCGATATTATCGTCGTTATTATCGTCGTCATTATCGTCGTTAATATCGTCGTTATTATTGTTATTATCATCGTTGTTGTCGTCGTTATTATCTTCGATATAACGTTATTATCGTCGTTATAATCAACGTTAATAGCATCGCTATTATCGTCGTTATTATCGTCGTTATTATCGTCGATATTATCGTCGTTATTATCGTCGATATTATCGCCGTTATTATCGTCGTCATTATCGTCGTTAATATCGTCGTTATTATTGTCATTATCATCGTTGTTATCGTCGTTATTATCGTCGTTATTATCTTCGATATAACGTTATTATCGGCGTTATAATCAACGTTAATATCATCGCTATTATCGTCGTTATTATCGTCGTTATTTTCGTCGATATTATCGTCGTTATTATCGTCGTTATTATCCTCATAATTATCGTCGTTAATATCGACGTTATTTTGTCATTATCATCGTTGTTATCTTTGTTATTATCGTCATTAATATCTTCGATATAACGTTATTATCGGCGTTATAATCAACGTTAATATCATCGCTATTATCGTCGTTATTATCGTCGATATTATCGTCGTTATTATCGTCGATATTATCGTCGTTATTATCGTCGTTATTATCGTAGTTAAAATCGTAGATATTATTGTCATTATCATCGTTGTTATCGTCGTTAATATCGTCATTACCATAGTTATTATCGTCAAAATTATCGTCGTCAATGTCGTCGTTATTATCGTCATTATCATCGTTGCTATCGTCGTTATTATCCTCATAAATATCGTCGTTAATATCGTTGTTATTATCGTTATTATCATCGTTGTTATCGTCGTTATTTCGTCGTTATTATCGTTGATATTATCGTCGTTATTAACGTCGCCATTATCGTCTTTAATATCGTCGTTATTATAGTTATTATCATCGTTGTTATCGTCGTTATTATCCTCATAATTATCGTCGTTAAAATCGTCGTTATTATCGTCATTATCATCGTTGTTATCATCGTTATTATCCTCATAATTATCGTCGTTAATATCGTCGTTATTGTCGTCATTTTCATCGTTGTTATCTTCGTTATTATCCTCATAATTATCGTCGTTAATATCGTCGTTATTTCGTCATTATCATCGTTGTTATCGTCGTTATTATCGTCGTTATTATCTTCGATATAACGTTATTATCGGCGTTATAATCAACGTTATTATCATCGCTATTATCGTCATTACTATCGTCGTTATTATCGTCGATATTATCGTCGTTATTATCGTCGATATTATCGTCGTTATTATCGTCGTTATTATCGTCGTTAAAATCGTCGTTATTATTGTCATTATCATCGTTGTTATCGGCGTTAATATCGTCATTATCATAGTTATTATCGTCAAAATTATCGTCGTCAATGTCGTCGTTATTATCCTCATAATTATCGTCGTTAATATCGACGTTATTTTGTCATTATCATCGTTGTTATCGTTGTTATTATCGTCATTATTATCGTCGATATTATCGTCGTTATTATCGTCATTTTCATCGTTGTTATCTTCGTTATTATCCTCGTAATTATCGTCGTTAATGTCGTCGTTATTTCGTCATTATCATCGTTGATATCGTCGTTATTATCTTCGATATAACGTTATTATCGGCGTTATAATCAACGTTAATATCATCGCTATTATCGTCGTTATTATCATCGTTATTATCGTCGATATTATCGTCGTTATTATCGTCGATATTATCGTCGTTATTATCGTCGTTATTATCGTCGTTAAAATCGTAGATATTATTGTCATTATCATCGTTGTTATCGTCGTTAATATCGTCATTACCATAGTTATTATCGTCAAAATTATCGTCGTCAATGTCGTCGTTATTATCGTCATTATCATCGTTGCTATCCTCGTTATTATCCTCATAAATATCGTCGCTAATATCGTTGTTATTATCGTTATTATCATCGTTGTTATCGTCGTTATTTCGTCGTTATTATCGTCGATATTATCGTCGTTATTATCGTCGCCATTATCGTCTTTAATATCGTCGTTATTATAGTTATTATCATCGTTGTTATCGTCGTTATTATCCTCATAATTATCGTCGTTAATATCGACGTTATTTTGTCATTATCATCGTTGTTATCGTTGTTATTATCGTCATTAATATCTTCGATATAACGTTATTATCGGCGTTATAATCAACGTTAATATCATCGCTATTATCGTCGTTATTATCGTCGTTATTATCGTCGATATTATCGTCGTTATTATCGTCGATATTATCGTCGTTATTATCGTCGTCATTATCGTCGTTAATATCGTCGTTATTATTGTCATTATCATCGTTGTTATCGTCGTTATTATCGTCGTTATTATCTTCGATATAACGTTATTATCTGCGTTATAATCAACGTTAATATCATCGCTATTATCGTCGTTTTTATCGTCGTTATTATCGTCGATATTATCATCGTTATTATCGTCGATATTATCGTCGTTATTATCGTCGTTATTATCGTCGTTAAAATCGTAGATATTATTGTCATTATCATCGTTGTTATCGTCGTTAATATCGTCATTATCATAGTTATTATCGTCAAAATTATCGTCGTCAATGTCGTCGTTATTATCGTCATTATCATCGTTGCTATCGTCGTTATTATCCTCATAAATATCGTCGTTAATATCGTTGTTATTATCGTTATTATCATCGTTGTTATCGTCGTTATTTCGTCGTTATTATCGTCGATATTATCGTCGTTATTATCGTCGCCATTATCGTCTTTAATATCGTCGTTATTATAGTTATTATCATCGTTGTTATCGTCGTTATTATCCTCATAATTATCGTCGTTAATATCGTCGTTATTATCGTCATTTTCATCGAAGTTATCTTCGTTAGTATCCTCATAATTATCGTCGTTAATATCGTCGTTATTTCGTCATTATCATCGTTGTTATCGTCGTTATTATCGTCGTTATTATCTTCGATATAACGTTATTATCGGCGTTATAATCAACGTTAATATCATCGCTATTATCGTCGTTATTATCGTCGCTATTATCGTCGTTATTATCGTCGTTATTATCGTCGATATTATCGTCGTTATTATCGTCGATATTATCGTCGTTATTATCGTCGTTATTATCGTCGTTAAAATCGTAGATATTATTGTCATTAACATCGTTGTTATCGTCGTTAATATCGTCATTATCACAGTTATTATCGTCAAAATTATCGTCGACAATGTCGTCGTTATTATCGCCATTATAATCGTTGCTATCGTCGTTATTATCCTCATATATATCGTCGTTAATATCGTTGTTATTATCGTTATTATCATCGTTGTTATCGTCGTTATTTCGTCGTTATTATCTTCGATATAATGTTATTATCGGCGTTATAATCAACGTTAATATCATCGCTATTATCGTCGTTATTATCGTCGTTATTATCGTCGATATTATCTTCGTTATTATCGTCGATATTATCGTCGTTATTATCGTCGTTATTATCGTCGTTAAAATCGTCGTTATTATTGTCATTATCATCGTTGTTATCGGCGTTAATATCGTCATTATCATAGTTATTATCGTCAAAATTATCGTCGACAATGTCGTCGTTATTATCGTCATTATCATCGTTGCTATCGTCGTTATTATCCTCATAAATATCGTCGTTAATATCGTTGTTATTATCGTTATTATCATCGTTGTTATCGTCGTTATTTCGTCGTTATTATCTTCGATATAACGTTATTATCGGCGTTATAATCAACGTTAATATCATCGCTATTATCGTCGTTATTATCGTCGTTATTTTCGTCGATATTATCGTCGTTATTATCGTCGTTATTATCCTCATAATTATCGTCGTTAATATCGACGTTATTTTGTCATTATCATCGTTGTTATCTTTGTTATTATCGTCATTAATATCTTCGATATAACGTTATTATCGGCGTTATAATCAACGTTAATATCATCGCTATTATCGTCGTTATTATCGTCGATATTATCGTCGTTATTATCGTCGATATTATCGTCGTTATTATCGTCGTTATTATCGTAGTTAAAATCGTAGATATTATTGTCATTATCATCGTTGTTATCGTCGTTAATATCGTCATTACCATAGTTATTATCGTCAAAATTATCGTCGTCAATGTCGTCGTTATTATCGTCATTATCATCGTTGCTATCGTCGTTATTATCCTCATAAATATCGTCGTTAATATCGTTGTTATTATCGTTATTATCATCGTTGTTATCGTCGTTATTTCGTCGTTATTATCGTTGATATTATCGTCGTTATTAACGTCGCCATTATCGTCTTTAATATCGTCGTTATTATAGTTATTATCATCGTTGTTATCGTCGTTATTATCCTCATAATTATCGTCGTTAAAATCGTCGTTATTATCGTCATTATCATCGTTGTTATCATCGTTATTATCCTCATAATTATCGTCGTTAATATCGTCGTTATTGTCGTCATTTTCATCGTTGTTATCTTCGTTATTATCCTCATAATTATCGTCGTTAATATCGTCGTTATTTCGTCATTATCATCGTTGTTATCGTCGTTATTATCGTCGTTATTATCTTCGATATAACGTTATTATCGGCGTTATAATCAACGTTATTATCATCGCTATTATCGTCATTACTATCGTCGTTATTATCGTCGATATTATCGTCGTTATTATCGTCGATATTATCGTCGTTATTATCGTCGTTATTATCGTCGTTAAAATCGTCGTTATTATTGTCATTATCATCGTTGTTATCGGCGTTAATATCGTCATTATCATAGTTATTATCGTCAAAATTATCGTCGTCAATGTCGTCGTTATTATCCTCATAATTATCGTCGTTAATATCGACGTTATTTTGTCATTATCATCGTTGTTATCGTTGTTATTATCGTCATTATTATCGTCGATATTATCGTCGTTATTATCGTCATTTTCATCGTTGTTATCTTCGTTATTATCCTCGTAATTATCGTCGTTAATGTCGTCGTTATTTCGTCATTATCATCGTTGATATCGTCGTTATTATCTTCGATATAACGTTATTATCGGCGTTATAATCAACGTTAATATCATCGCTATTATCGTCGTTATTATCATCGTTATTATCGTCGATATTATCGTCGTTATTATCGTCGATATTATCGTCGTTATTATCGTCGTTATTATCGTCGTTAAAATCGTAGATATTATTGTCATTATCATCGTTGTTATCGTCGTTAATATCGTCATTACCATAGTTATTATCGTCAAAATTATCGTCGTCAATGTCGTCGTTATTATCGTCATTATCATCGTTGCTATCCTCGTTATTATCCTCATAAATATCGTCGCTAATATCGTTGTTATTATCGTTATTATCATCGTTGTTATCGTCGTTATTTCGTCGTTATTATCGTCGATATTATCGTCGTTATTATCGTCGCCATTATCGTCTTTAATATCGTCGTTATTATAGTTATTATCATCGTTGTTATCGTCGTTATTATCCTCATAATTATCGTCGTTAATATCGACGTTATTTTGTCATTATCATCGTTGTTATCGTTGTTATTATCGTCATTAATATCTTCGATATAACGTTATTATCGGCGTTATAATCAACGTTAATATCATCGCTATTATCGTCGTTATTATCGTCGTTATTATCGTCGATATTATCGTCGTTATTATCGTCGATATTATCGTCGTTATTATCGTCGTCATTATCGTCGTTAATATCGTCGTTATTATTGTCATTATCATCGTTGTTATCGTCGTTATTATCGTCGTTATTATCTTCGATATAACGTTATTATCTGCGTTATAATCAACGTTAATATCATCGCTATTATCGTCGTTTTTATCGTCGTTATTATCGTCGATATTATCATCGTTATTATCGTCGATATTATCGTCGTTATTATCGTCGTTATTATCGTCGTTAAAATCGTAGATATTATTGTCATTATCATCGTTGTTATCGTCGTTAATATCGTCATTATCATAGTTATTATCGTCAAAATTATCGTCGTCAATGTCGTCGTTATTATCGTCATTATCATCGTTGCTATCGTCGTTATTATCCTCATAAATATCGTCGTTAATATCGTTGTTATTATCGTTATTATCATCGTTGTTATCGTCGTTATTTCGTCGTTATTATCGTCGATATTATCGTCGTTATTATCGTCGCCATTATCGTCTTTAATATCGTCGTTATTATAGTTATTATCATCGTTGTTATCGTCGTTATTATCCTCATAATTATCGTCGTTAATATCGTCGTTATTATCGTCATTTTCATCGAAGTTATCTTCGTTAGTATCCTCATAATTATCGTCGTTAATATCGTCGTTATTTCGTCATTATCATCGTTGTTATCGTCGTTATTATCGTCGTTATTATCTTCGATATAACGTTATTATCGGCGTTATAATCAACGTTAATATCATCGCTATTATCGTCGTTATTATCGTCGCTATTATCGTCGTTATTATCGTCGTTATTATCGTCGATATTATCGTCGTTATTATCGTCGATATTATCGTCGTTATTATCGTCGTTATTATCGTCGTTAAAATCGTAGATATTATTGTCATTAACATCGTTGTTATCGTCGTTAATATCGTCATTATCACAGTTATTATCGTCAAAATTATCGTCGACAATGTCGTCGTTATTATCGCCATTATAATCGTTGCTATCGTCGTTATTATCCTCATATATATCGTCGTTAATATCGTTGTTATTATCGTTATTATCATCGTTGTTATCGTCGTTATTTCGTCGTTATTATCTTCGATATAATGTTATTATCGGCGTTATAATCAACGTTAATATCGTCGCTATTATCGTCGTTATTATCGTCGTTATTATCGTCGATATTATCTTCGTTATTATCGTCGATATTATCGTCGTTATTATCGTCGTTATTATCGTCGTTAAAATCGTCGTTATTATTGTCATTATCATCGTTGTTATCGGCGTTAATATCGTCATTATCATAGTTATTATCGTCAAAATTATCGTCGACAATGTCGTCGTTATTATCGTCATTATCATCGTTGCTATCGTCGTTATTATCCTCATAAATATCGTCGTTAATATCGTTGTTATTATCGTTATTATCATCGTTGTTATCGTCGTTATTTCGTCGTTATTATCTTCGATATAACGTTATTATCGGCGTTATAATCAACGTTAATATCATCGCTATTATCGTCGTTATTATCGTCGTTATTATCGTCGATATTATCTTCGTTATTATCGTCGATATTATCGTCGTTATTATCGTCGTTATTATCGTCATTTTCATCGTTGTTGTCGTCGTTATTATCCTCATAATTATCGTTGATAATATCGTCGTTATTTCGTCATTAACATCGTTGTTATCGTCGTTATTATCGCCGTTATTATCTTCGATATAACGTTTTTATCGTCGTTATAATCAACGTTAATATCATCGCTATTATCGTCGTTATTATCGTCGTTATTATCGTCGATATTATCGTCGTTATAATCGTCGATATTATCGTCGTTATTATCGTCGTCATTATCGTCGTTAATATCGTCGTTATTATTGTTATTATCATCGTTGTTATCGTCAAAAATATCGTCGTCAATGTCGTCGTTATTATCGTCGTTATTATCATCGTTGTTATCGTCGTTATTATCATCGTTGTTATCGTCGTTATTATCCTCATAAATATCGTCGTTAATATCGACGTTATTTTGTCATCATCATCGTTGTTAGCGTCGTTATTATCGTCGTTATTATCGTCGATATTATCGTCGTTATTATCGTCGCCATTATCGTCTTTAATATCGTCGTTATTATCGTTATTATCATCGTTGTTATCGTCGTTATTATCCTCATAATTATCGTCGTTAATATCGTCGTTATTATCGTCATTTTCATCGATGTTATCTTCGTTATTATCCTCATAATTATCGTCGTTAATATCGTCGTTATTTCGTCATTATCATCGTTGTTATCGTCGTTATTATCGTCGTTATTATCTTCGTTAATATCGTCGTTATTTCGTCATTATCATCGTTGTTATCGTCGTTATTATCTTCGATATAACGTTCGTATCGTCGTTATAATCAACGTTAATATCATCGCTATTATCGTCGTTATTGTCGTCGATATTATCGTCGATATTATCGTCGTTATTATCGTCGATATTATCGTTGTTATTATCGTCGTCATTATCGTCGTTAATATCGTCGTTATTATATCATTATCATCGTTGTTATCGTCGTTAATATCGTCATTATCATCGTTATTATCGTCAAAATTATCGTCGTCAATGTCGTCATTATTATCGTCGTTATTATCATCGTTGTTATCGTCGTTATTATCCTCATAAATATCGTCGTTAATATCGACGTTATTTTGTCATTATCATCGTTGTTATCGTCGTTATTATCGTCGTTATTATCGTCGATATTATCGTCGTTATTATCGATGCCATTATCGTCTTTAATATCGTCGTTATTATCGTCATTATCATCGTTGTTATGGTCGTTTTTATCCTCATAAATATCGTCGTTAATATCGACGATATTTTGTCATTTTCATCGTTGTTATCGTCGTTATTATCGTCGTTATTATCGTCGATATTATCGTCGTTATTTTGTCAATATCATCGTTGTTATCGTCGTTATTATCCTAATAATTATCGTCGATAAAATCGTCGTTATTATCGTCTTTGTTATCATCGTTGTTATCGTCGTTATTTTCCTCATAATTATCGTCGTTAATATCGTCGTTATTATCGACGGTATTATCATCGTTGTTATCGTCGTTAAATCTACGTTATTATCATCGCTATTGTCGTCGATATTATAGTCGTTAATATCGTCGTTATTATCGTCATTATCATCGTTGTTATCGTCGTTAATATCGTCATTATCAGCGTTGTTATCGTCGTTATTATCCTAATAATTATCGTCGTTAATATCGTCGTTATTTTGTCAATATCATCGTTGTTATCGTCGTTAATATCGTCATTATCATAGTTGTTATCGTCAAAATTATCGTCGTTAATATCGTCGTTATTATCGACGGTATTATCATCGTTGTTATCGTCGTTATTATCCTCATAATTATCGTCGTTAATATCGTCGTTATTTTGTCAATATCATCGTTGTTATCGTCGTTAATATCACCATTATCATAGTTATTATCTTCAAAATTATCGTCGTTAATGTCGTCGTTATTATCGACGGTATTATCATCGTTGTTATCGTCGTTATTATCCTCATAATTATCGTCGTTAATATCGTCGTTATTAACGTCGTTATTGTCATCGTTGTTATCGTCGTTATTATCCTCATATTTATCGTCGTTAATATCGTCGTTATTTCGTCATTATCCTCGTTCTTATCCTCGTTATTATCGTCGTTATTATCTTCGATATAACGTTATTATCGTCGTTATAATCAACGTTAATATCATCGCTATTATCGTCGTTATTATCGTCGTTAATGTCGTTGTTATTATCGACGGTATTATCATCGTTGTTATCGTCGTTATTATCCTCATAATTATCGTCGTTAATATCGTCGTTATTAACGTCGTTATTGTCATCGTTGTTATCGTCGTTAATATCGTTATTATCATAGTTATTATCGTCAAAACTATCGTCGTTAATGTCGTCGTTATTATCGACGGTATTATCATCGTTGTTATCGTCGTTATTATCCTCATAATTATCGTCGTTAAAATCGTCGTTATTGTCGTCGTTATTATCATCGTTGTTATCGTCGTTATTATCCTGATATTTATCGTCCTTAATATCGTCGTTATTTCGTCATTATCCTCGTTGTTATCGTCGTTATTATCGTCGTTATTATCTTCGATATAACGTTATTATCGTCGTTATAATCAACGTTAATATCATCGCTATTATCGTCGTTATTATCGTCGTTATTATCGTCGATATTATCGTCGTTATTATCGTCGATATTATCGTCGTTATTATCGTCGTCATTATCGTCGTTATTATCGTCGTCATTATCGTCGTTAATATCGTCGTTATCGTCGTTAATATCGTCATTATCATAGTTATTATCGTCAAATTTATCGTCGCCAATGTCGTCGTTATTATCGTCGTTATTATCATCGTTGTTATCGTCGTTATTATCCTCATAAATATCGTCGTTAATATCGACGTTATTTTGTCATTATCAACGTTGTTATCGTCGTTATTATCGTCGTTATTATCGTCGTTATTATCGTCGTCATTATCGTCGTTAATATCGTCGTTATTATTGTCATTATCATCGTTGTTATCGTCGTTAATATCGTCATTATCATAGTTATTATCGTCAAAATTATCGTCGTCAATGTCGTCGTTATTATCGTCATTATCATCGTTGTTATCGTCGTTATTATCCTCATAATTATCGTCGTTAATATTGTTGTTATTATCGTTATTATCATCGTTGTTATCGTCGTTATTATCTTCGATAAAGCGTTATTATCGTCGTTATAATCAACGTTAATATCATCGCTATTATCGTCTTTATCATGGTCGTTATTTTGTCAATATCATCGTTGTTATCGTCGTTAATATCGTCAGTATCATAGTTATTATCGCCAAAATTATCGTCGTCAATGTCGTCGTTATTATCGTCATTATGATCGTTGTTATCGTCGTTATTATCCTCATAATTATCGTCGTTAATATCGTTGTTCTTATCGTTATTATCATCGTTGTTATCGTCGTTATTATCGTCGTTATTATCGTCGCCATTATCGTCTTTAATATCGTAGTTATTATCGTTATTATCATCGTTGTTATCGTCGTTATTATCCACATAATTATCGTCGTTAATATGGTCGTTATTGTCGTCATTTTCATCGATGTTATCTTTGTTATTATCCTCATAATTATCGTCGTTAATATCGTCGTTTTTTCGTCATTATCTTCGTTGTTATCGTCCTTAATATCATCGTTATTTCGTCATTATCATCGTTGTTATCGTCGTTAATATCGTCGTTATTATCTTCGATATAACGTTATTATCGGCGTTATAATCAACGTTATTATCATCGCTATTATCGTCGTTATTATCGTCGATATTATCGTCGTCATTATCTTAGCTATTATCGTCAAAATTATCGTCGTCAATGTCGTCGTTATTATCCTCATAATTATCGTCGTTAATATCGACGTTATTTCGTCATTATCATCGTTGTTATCGTTGTTATTATCCTCATTATTATCGTAGATATTATCGTCGTTATTATCGTCATTTTCATCGTTGTTATCTTCGCTATTATCCTCATAATTATCGTCGTTAATATCGTCGTTATTTTGTCATTATCATCGTTGTTATCGTCGTTATTATCGTCGTTATTATCTTCAATATAACGTTATTATCGGCGTTATAATCAACGTTAATATCATCGCTATTATCGTCGTTATTATCGTCGTTATTATCGTCGATATTATCGTCGTTATTATCGTCGTTATTATCGTCGTTAAAATCGTAGATATTATTGTCATTATCATCGTTGTTATCGTCGTTAATATCGTCATTATCATAGTTATTATCGTCAAAATAATCGTCGTCAATGTCGTCGTTATTATCGTCATTATCATCGTTGCTATCGTCGTTATTATCCTCATAAATATCGTCGTTAATATCGTTGTTATTATCGTTATTATCATCGTTGTTATCGTCGTTATTCCGTCGTTATTATCTTCGATATAACGTTATTATCGGTGTTATAATCAACGTTAATATCATCGCTATTATCGTCGTTATTATCGTCGTTATTATCGTCGATATTATCGTCGTTATTATCGTCGATATTATCGTCGTTATAATCGTCGTTATTATCGTCGTTAAAATCGTCGTTATTATTGTCATTATCATCGTTGTTATCGGCGTTAATATCGTCATTATCATAGTTATTATCGTCAAAATTATCGTCGTCAATGTCGTCGTTATTATCCTCATAATTATCGTCGTTAATATCGACGTTATTTTGTCATTATCATCGTTGTTATCGTTGTTAGTATCGTCATTATTATCGTCGATATTATCGTCGTTATTATCGTCATTTTCATCGTTGTTATCTTCGTTATTATCCTCATAATTATCGTCGTTAATATCGTTGTTATTTCGACATTATCATCGTTGTTATCGTCGTTATTATCGTCGTTATTATCTTCGATATAACGTTATTATCGGCGTTATAATCAACGTTAATATCATCGCTATTATCGTCGTTATTATCGTCGTTATTATCGTCGATATTAATGTCGTTATTATCGTCGATATTATCGTCGTTATTATCGTCGTTATTATCGTCGTTAAAATCGTAGATATTATTGTCATTATCATCGTTGTTATCGTCGTTAATATCGTCATTATCATAGTTATTATCGTCAAAATTATCGTCGTCAATGTCGTCGTTATTATCGTCATTATCATCGTTGCTATCGTCGTTATTATCCCCATAAATATCGTCGTTAATATCGTTGTTATTATCGTTATTATCATCGTTGTTATCGTCGTTATTTCGTCGTTATTATCTTCGATATAACGTTATTATCGGCGTTATAATCAACGTTAATATCATCGCTATTATCGTCGTTATTATCGTCGTTATTATCGTCGATATTATCGTCGTTATTATCGTCGATATTATCGTCGTTATTATCGTCGTTATTATCGTCGTTAAAATCGTAGATATTATTGTCATTATCATCGTTGTTATCGTCGTTAATATCGTCATTATCATAGTTATTATCGTCAAAATTATCGTCGTCAATGTCGTCGTTATTATCCTCATAATTATCGTCGTTAATATCGACGTTATTTTGTGATTATCATCGTTGTTATCGTTGTTATTATCGTCATTATTATCGTCGATATTATCGTCGTTATTATCGTCATTTTCATCGTTGTTATCTTCGTTATTATCCTCATAATTATCGTCGTTAATATCGTCGTTATTTCGTCATTATCATCGTTGTTATCGTCGTTATTATCGTCGTTATTATCTTCGATATAACGTTATTATCGGCGTTATAATCAACGTTAATATCATCGCTATTATCGTCGTTTTTATCGTCGTTATTATCGTCGATATTATCATCGTTATTATCGTCGACATTATCGTCGTTATTATCGTCGTTATTATCGTCGTTAAAATCGTAGATATTATTGTCAATATCATCGTTGTTATCGTCGTTAATATCGTCATTATCATAGTTATTATCGTCAAAATTATCGTCGTCAATGTCGTCGTTATTATCGTCATTATCATCGTTGCTATCGTCGTTATTATCCCCATAAATATCGTCGTTAATATCGTTGTTATTATCGTTATTATCATCGTTGTTATCGTCGTTATCTCGTCGTTATTATCTTCGATATAACGTTATTATCGGCGTTATAATCAACGTTAATATCATCGCTATTATCGTCGTTATTATCGTCGTTATTATCGTCGATATTATCGTCGTTATTATCGTCGATATTATCGTCGTTATTATCGTCGTTATTATCGTCGTTAAAATCGTAGATATTATTGTCATTATCATCGTTGTTATCGTCGTTAATATCGTCATTATCATAGTTATTATCGTCAAAATTATCGTCGTCAATGTCGTCGTTATTATCCTCATAATTATCGTCGTTAATATCGACGTTATTTTGTGATTATCATCGTTGTTATCGTTGTTATTATCGTCATTATTATCGTCGATATTATCGTCGTTATTATCGTCATTTTCATCGTTGTTATCTTCGTTATTATCCTCATAATTATCGTCGTTAATATCGTCGTTATTTCGTCATTATCATCGTTGTTATCGTCGTTATTATCGTCGTTATTATCTTCGATATAACGTTATTATCGGCGTTATAATCAACGTTAATATCATCGCTATTATCGTCGTTTTTATCGTCGTTATTATCGTCGATATTATCATCGTTATTATCGTCGACATTATCGTCGTTATTATCGTCGTTATTATCGTCGTTAAAATCGTAGATATTATTGTCAATATCATCGTTGTTATCGTCGTTAATATCGTCATTATCATAGTTATTATCGTCAAAATTATCGTCGTCAATGTCGTCGTTATTATCGTCATTATCATCGTTGCTATCGTCGTTATTATCCTCATAAATATCGTCGTTAATATCGTTGTTATTATCGTTATTATCATCGTTGTTATCGTCGTTATTTCGTCGTTATTATCTTCGATATAACGTTATTATCGGCGTTATAATCAACGTTAATATCATCGCTATTATCGTCGTTATTATCGTCGTTATTATCGTCGATATTATCGTCGTTATTATCGTCGATATTATCGTCGTTATTATCGCCGTTATTATCGTCGTTAAAATCGTCGTTCTTATTGTCACTATCATCTTTGTTATCGGCGTTAATATCGTCGTTATCATAGTTATTATCGTCAAAATTATCGTCGCCAATGTCGTCGTTATTATCGTCATTATCATCGTTGCTATCGTCGTTATTATCCTCATAAATATCGTCGTTAATATCGTTGTTATTTCGACATTATCATCGTTGTTATCATCGTTATTATCGTCGTTATTATCTTCGATATAACGTTATTATCGGCGTTATAATCAACGTTAATATCATCGCTATTATCGTCGTTATTATCGTCGTTATTATCGTCGATATTATCGTCGTTATTATCGTCGATATTATCGTCGTTATTATCGTCGTTATTATCGTCGTTAAAATCGTAGATATTATTGTCATTATCATCGTTGTTATCGTCGTTAATATCGTCATTATCATAGTTATTATCGTCAAAATTATCGTCGTCAATGTCGTCGTTATTATCGTCATTATCATCGTTACTATCGTCGTTATTATCCTCATAAATATCGTCGTTAATATCGTTGTTATTATCGTCATTATTATCGTCGATATTATCGTCGTTATTATCGTTACTTTCATCGTTGTTATCTTCGTTATTATCCTCATAATTATCGTCGTTAATATCGTCGTTATTTCGTCATTATCTTCGTTGTTATCGTCGTTATTATCGTCGTTATTATCTTCGATATAACGTTATTATCGGCGTTATAATCAACGTTAATATCATCGCTATTATTGTCGTTATTATCGTCGTTATTATCGTCGATATTATCGTCGTTATTATCGTCGATATTATCGTCGTTATTATCGTCGTTATTATCGTCGTTAAAATCGTAGATATTATTGTCATTATCATCGTTGTTATCGTCGTTAATATCGTCATTATCATAGTTATTATCGTCAAAATTATCGTCGTCAATGTCGTCGTTATTATCGTCATTATCATCGTTGCTATCGTCGTTATTATCCTCATAAATATCGTCGTTAATATCGTTGTTATTATCGTTATTATCATCGTTGTTATCGTCGTTATTTCGTCGTTATTATCGTCGATATTATCGTCGATATTATCGTCGTTATTATCGTCGTTATTATCGTCGTTAAAATCGTAGATATTATTGTCATTATCATCGTTGTTATCGTCGTTAATATCGTCATTATCATAGTTATTATCGTCAAAATTATCGTCGTCAATGTCGTCGTTATTATCGTCATTATCATCGTTGCTATCGTCGTTATTATCCTCATAAATATCGTCGTTAATATCGTTGTTATTATCGTTATTATCATCGTTGTTATCGTCGTTATTTCGTCGTTATTATCGTCGATATTATCGTCGTTATTATCGTCGCCATTATCGTCTTTAATTTCGTCGTTATTATAGTTATTATCATCGTTGTTATCGTCGTTATTATCCTCATAATTATCGTCGTTAATATCGTCGTTATTATCGTCATTTTCATCGATGTTATCTTCGTTATTATCCTCATAATTATCGTCGTTAATATCGTCGTTATTTCGTCATTATCATCGTTGTTATCGTCGTTATTATCGTCGTTATTATCTTCGATATAACGTTATTATCGGCGTTATAATCTAACGTTAATATCATCGCTATTATCGTCGTTATTATCGTCGTTATCGTCGATATTATCGTCGTTATTATCGTCGATATTATCGTCGTTATTATCGTCGTTATTATCGTCGTTAAAATCGTCGTTATTATTGTCATTATCATCGTTGTTATCGGCGTTAATATCGTCATTATCATAGTTATTATCGTCAAAATTATCGTCGTCAATGACGTCGTTATTATCCTCATAATTATCGTCGTTAATATCGACGTTATTTTGTCATTATCATCGATGTTATCGTTGTTATTATCGTCATTATTATCGTCGATATTATCGTCGTTATTATCGTCATTTTCATCGTTGTTATCTTCGTTATTATCCTCATAATTATCGTCGTTAATATCGTCGTTATTTCGTCATTATCATCGTTGTTATCGTCGTTATTATCGTCGTTATTATCTTCGATATAACGTTATTATCGGCGTTATAATCAACGTTAATATCATCGCTATTATCGTCGTTATTATCGTCGTTATTATCGTCGATATTATCGTCGTTATTATCGTCGATATTATCGTCGTTATTATCGTCGTTATTATCGTCGTTAAAATCGTAGATATTATTGTCATTATCATCGTTGTTATCGTCGTTAATATCGTCATTATCATAGTTATTATCGTCAAAATTATCGTCGTCAATGTCGTCGTTATTATCCTCATTATTATCGTCGATATTATCGTCGTTATTATCGTCATTTTCATCGTTGTTATCTTCGTTATTATCCTCATAATTATCGTCGTTAATATCGACGTTATTTTGTCATTATCATCGTTGTTATCGTTGTTATTATCGTCATTATTATCGTCGATATTATCGTAGTTATTTTCGTCATTTTCATCGTTGTTATCTTCGTTATTATCCTCATAATTATCGTCGTTAATATCGTCGTTATTTCGTCATTATCATCGTTGTTATCGTCGTTATTATCGTCGTTATTATCTTCGATATAACGTTATTATCGGCGTTATAATCAACGTTAATATCATCGCTATTATCGTCGTTATTATCGTCGTTATTATCGTCGATATTATCGTCGCTATTATCGTCGATATTATCGTCGTTATTATCGTCGTTATTATCGTCGTTAAAATCGTAGATATTATTGTCATTATCATCGTTGTTATCGTCGTTAATATCGTCATTATCATAGTTATTATCGTCAAAATTATCGTCGTCAATGTCGTCGTTATTATCCTCATTATTATCGTCGATATTATCGTAGTTATTTTCGTCATTTTCATCGTTGTTATCTTCGTTATTATCCTCATAATTATCGTCGTTAATATCGTCGTTATTTCGTCATTATCATCGTTGTTATCGTCGTTATTATCGTCGTTATTATCTTCGATATAACGTTATTATCGGCGTTATAATCAACGTTAATATCATCGCTATTATCGTCGTTATTATCGTCGTTATTATCGTCGATATTATCGTCGTTATTATCGTCGATATTATCGTCGTTATTATCGTTGTTATTATCGTCGTTAAAATCGTAGATATTATTGTCATTATCATCGTTGTTATCGTCGTTAATATCGTCATTATCATAGTTATTATAGTCAAAATTATCGTCGTCAATGTCGTCGTTATTATCCTCATTATTATCGTCGATATTATCGTCGTTATTATCGTCATTTTCATCGTTGTTATCTTCGTTATTATCCTCATAATTATCGTCGTTAATATCGTCGTTATTTCGTCATTATCATCGTTGTTATCGTCGTTATTATCGTCGTTATTATCTTCGATATAACGTTATTATCGGCGTTATAATCAACGTTAATATCATCGCTATTATCGTCGTTATTATCGTCGTTATTATCGTCGATATTATCGTCGTTATTATCGTCGATATTATCGTCGTTATTATCGTCGTTATTATCGTCGTTAAAATCGTAGATATTATTGTCATTATCATCGTTGTTATCGTCGTTAATATCGTCATTATCATAGTTATTATCGTCAAAATTATCGTCGTCAATGTCGTCGTTATTATCGTCATTATCATCGTTGCTATCGTCGTTATTATCCTCATAATTATCGTCGTTAATATCGACGTTATTTTGTCATTATCATCGTTGTTATCGTTGTTATTATCGTCATTATTATCGTCGATATTATCGTAGTTATTTTCGTCATTTTCATCGTTGTTATCTTCGTTATTATCCTCATAATTATCGTCGTTAATATCGTCGTTATTTCGTCATTATCATCGTTGTTATCGTCGTTATTATCGTCGTTATTATCTTCGATATAACGTTATTATCGGCGTTATAATCAACGTTAATATCATCGCTATTATCGTCGTTATTATCGTCGTTATTATCGTCGATATTATCGTCGCTATTATCGTCGATATTACCGTCGTTATTATCGTCGTTATTATCGTCGTTAAAATCGTAGATATTTGTCATTATCATCGTTGTTATCGTCGTTAATATCGTCATTATCATAGTTATTATCGTCAAAATTATCGTCGTCAATGTCGTCGTTATTATCCTCATTATTATCGTCGATATTATCGTCGTTATTATCGTCATTTACATCGTTGTTATCTTCGTTATTATCCTCATAATTATCGTCGTTAATATCGTCGTTATTTCGTCATTATCATCGTTGTTATCGTTGTTATTTTCGTCATTATTATCGTCGATATTATCGTAGTTATTTTCGTCATTTTCATCGTTGTTATCTTCGTTATTATCCTCATAATTATCGTCGTTAATATCGTCGTTATTTCGTCATTATCATCGTTGTTATCGTCGTTATTATCGTCGTTATTATCTTCGATATAACGTTATTATCGGCGTTATAATCAACGTTAATATCATCGCTATTATCGTCGTTATTATCGTCGTTATTATCGTCGATATTATCGTCGTTATTATCGTCGATATTATCGTCGTTATTATCGTCGTTATTATCGTCGTTAAAATCGTAGATATTATTGTCATTATCATCGTTGTTATCGTCGTTAATATCGTCATTATCATAGTTATTATCGTCAAAATTATCGTCGTCAATGTCGTCGTTATTATCCTCATTATTATCGTCGATATTATCGTCGTTATTATCGTCATTTTCATCGTTGTTATCTTCGTTATTATCCTCATAATTATCGTCGTTAATATCGTCGTTATTTCGTCATTATCATCGTTGTTATCGTCGTTATTATCGTCGTTATTATCTTCGATATAACGTTATTATCGGCGTTATAATCAACGTTAATATCATCGCTATTATCGTCGTTATTATCGTCGTTATTATCGTCGATATTATCGTCGTTATTATCGTCGATATTATCGTCGTTATTATCGTCGTTATAATCGTCGTTAAAATCGTCGTTATTATTGTCATTATCATCGTTGTTATCGGCGTTAATATCGTCATTATCATAGTTATTATCGTCAAAATTATCGTCGTCAATGTCGTCGTTATTATCCTCATAATTATCGTCGTTAATATCGACGTTATTTTGTCATTATCATCGTTGTGATCGTTGTTATTATCGTCATTATTATCGTCGATATTATCGTAGTTATTTTCGTCATTTTCATCGTTGTTATCTTCGTTATTATCCTCATAATTATCGTCGTTAATATCGTCGTTATTTCGTCATTATCATCGTTGTTATCGTCGTTATTATCGTCGTTATTATCTTCGATATAACGTTATTATCGGCGTTATAATCAACGTTAATATCATCGCTATTATCGTCGTTATTATCGTCGTTATTATCGTCGATATTATCGTCGTTATTATCGTCGATATTATCGTCGTTATTATCGTCGTTATTATCGTCGTTAAAATCGTAGATATTATTGTCATTATCATCGTTGTTATCGTCGTTAATATCGTCATTATCATAGTTATTATCGTCAAAATTATCGTCGTCAATGTCGTCGTTATTATCCTCATTATTATCGTCGATATTATCGTCGTTATTATCGTCATTTTCATCGTTGTTATCTTCGTTATTATCCTCATAATTATCGTCGTTAATATCGTCGTTATTTCGTCATTATCATCGTTGTTATCGTCGTTATTATCGTCGTTATTATCTTCGATATAACGTTATTATCGGCGTTATAATCAACGTTAATATCATCGCTATTATCGTCGTTATTATCGTCGTTATTATCGTCGATATTATCGTCGTTATTATCGTCGATATTATCGTCGTTATTATCGTCGTTATTATCGTCGTTAAAATCGTAGATATTATTGTCATTATCATCGTTGTTATCGTCGTTAATATCGTCATTATCATAGTTATTATCGTCAAAATTATCGTCGTCAATGTCGTCGTTATTATCGTCATTATCATCGTTGCTATCGTCGTTATTATCCTCATAATTATCGTCGTTAATATCGACGTTATTTTGTCATTATCATCGTTGTTATCGTCGTTATTATCGTCGTTATTATCTTCGATATAACGTTATTATCGGCGTTATAATCAACGTTAATATCATCGCTATTATCGTCGTTATTATCGTCGTTATTATCGTCGATATTATCGTCGTTATTATCGTCGATATTATCGTTATTATCGTCGTTATTATCGTCGTTAAAATCGTCGTTATTATTGTCCTTATCATCGTTGTTATCGGCGTTAATATCGTCATTATCATAGTTATTATCGTCAAAATTATCGTCGTCAATGTCGTCGTTATTATCCTCATTATTATCGTCGATATTATCGTCGTTATTATCGTCATTTTCATCGTTGTTATCTTCGTTATTATCCTCATAATTATCGTCGTTAATATCGACGTTATTTTGTCATTATCATCGTTGTTATCGTTGTTATTATCGTCATTATTATCGTCGATATTATCGTAGTTATTTTCGTCATTTTCATCGTTGTTATCTTCGTTATTATCCTCATAATTATCGTCGTTAATATCGTCGTTATTTCGTCATTATCATCGTTGTTATCGTCGTTATTATCGTCGTTATTATCTTCGATATAACGTTATTATCGGCGTTATAATCAACGTTAATATCATCGCTATTATCGTCGTTATTATCGTCGTTATTATCGTCGATATTATCATCGTTATTATCGTCGATATTATCGTCGTTATTATCGTCGTTATTATCGTCGTTAAAATCGTAGATATTATTGTCATTATCATCGTTGTTATCGTCGTTAATATCGTCATTATCATAGTTATTATCGTCAAAATTATCGTCGTCAATGTCGTCGTTATTATCCTCATTATTATCGTCGATATTATCGTCGTTATTATCGTCATTTTCATCGTTGTTATCTTCGTTATTATCCTCATAATTATCGTCGTTAATATCGTCGTTATTTCGTCATTATCATCGTTGTTATCGTCGTTATTATCGTCGTTATTATCTTCGATATAACGTTATTATCGGCGTTATAATCAACGTTAATATCATCGCTATTATCGTCGTTATTATCGTCGTTATTATCGTCGATATTATCGTCGTTATTATCGTCGATATTATCGTTATTATCGTCGTTATTATCGTCGTTAAAATCGTCGTTATTATTGTCATTATCATCGTTGTTATCGGCGTTAATATCGTCATTATCATAGTTATTATCGTCAAAATTATCGTCGTCAATGTCGTCGTTATTATCCTCATAATTATCGTCGTTAATATCGTCGTTATTTCGTCATTATCATCGTTGTTATCGTCGTTATTATCGTCGTTATTATCTTCGATATAACGTTATTAACGGCGTTATAATCAACGTTAATATCATCGCTATTATCGTCGTTATTATCGTCGTTATTATCGTCGATATTATCGTCGTTATTATCGTCGATATTATCGTCGTTATTATCTTCGTTATTATCGTCGTTAAAATCGTAGATATTATTGTCATTATCATCGTTGTTATCGTCGTTAATATCGTCATTATCATAGTTATTATCGTCAAAATTATCGTCGTCAATGTCGTCGTTATTATCCTCATAATTATCGTCGTTAATATCGACGCTATTTTGTCATTATCATCGTTGTTATCGTTGTTATTATCGTCATTATTATCGTCGATATAACGTTATTATCGGCGTTATAATCAACGTTAATATCATCGCTATTATCGTCGTTATTATCGTCGTTATTATCGTCGATATTATCGTCGTTATTATCGTCGATATTATCGTTATTATCGTCGTTATTATCGTCGTTAAAATCGTCGTTATTATTGTCATTATCATCGTTGTTATCGGCGTTAATATCGTCATTATCATAGTTATTATCGTCAAAATTATCGTCGTCAATGTCGTCGTTATTATCCTCATAATTATCGTCGTTAATATCGTCGTTATTTCGTCATTATCATCGTTGTTATCGTCGTTATTATCGTCGTTATTATCTTCGATATAACGTTATTAACGGCGTTATAATCAACGTTAATATCATCGCTATTATCGTCGTTATTATCGTCGTTATTATCGTCGATATTATCGTCGTTATTATCGTCGATATTATCGTCGTTATTATCTTCGTTATTATCGTCGTTAAAATCGTAGATATTATTGTCATTATCATCGTTGTTATCGTCGTTAATATCGTCATTATCATAGTTATTATCGTCAAAATTATCGTCGTCAATGTCGTCGTTATTATCCTCATAATTATCGTCGTTAATATCGACGCTATTTTGTCATTATCATCGTTGTTATCGTTTGTTATTATCGTCATTATTATCGTCGATATTATCGTCGTTATTATCGTCATTTTCATCGTTGTTATCTTCGTTATTATCCTCATAATTATCGTCGTTAATATCGTCGTTATTTCGTCATTATCATCGTTGTTATCGTCGTTATTATCGTCGTAATTATCTTCGATATAACGTTATTATCGGCGTTAAAATCAACGTCAATGTCATCGCTATTATCGTCGTTATTATCGTCGTTATTATCGTCGATATTATCGTCGTTATTATCGTCGATATTATCGTCGTTATTATCGTCGTTATTATCATCGTTAAAATCGTAGATTTTATTGTCATTATCATCGTTGTTATCGTCGTTAATATCGTCATTATCATAGTTATTATCGTCAAAATTATCTTCGTCAATGTCGTCGTTATTATCGTCATTATCATCGTTGCTATCGTCGTTATTATCCTCATAAATATCGTCGTTAATATCGTTGTTATTATCGTTATTATCATCGTTGTTATCGTCGTTATTATCGTCGTTATTATCTTCGATATAACGTTATTATCGGCGTTATAATCAACGTTATTATCATCGCTATTATCGTCGTTCTTATCGTCGTTATTATCGTTTATATTATCGATGTTATTATCGTCGATATTATCGTCGTTATTATCGTCGTTATTATCGTCGTTAAAATCGTCGTTATTATTGTCATTATCATCGTTGTTATCGGCGTTAATATCGTCATTATCATAGTTATTATCGTCAAAATTATCGTCGTCAATGTCGTCGTTATTATCCTCATAATTATCGTCGTTATTATCGACGTTATTTTGTCATTATCATCGTTGTTATCGTTGTTATTATCGTCATTATTATCGTCGAAATTATCGTCGTTATTATCGTCATTTTCATCGTTGTTATCTTCGTTATTATCCTCATAATTATCGTCGTTAATATCGTCGTTATTTCGTCATTATCATCGTTGTTATCGTCGTTATTATCGTCGTTATTATCTTCGATATAACGTTATTAACGGCGTTATAATCAACGTTAATATCATCGCTATTATCGTCGTTATTATCGTCGTTATTATCGTCGATATTATCGTCGTTATTATCGTCGATATTATCGTCGTTATTATCGTCGTTATTATCGTCGTTATTATCGTCGTTATTATCGTCGTTATTATCGTCGTTATTATCGTCGTCATTATCGTCGTTAATATCGTCGTTATTATCGTCATTATTGTCGTTGTTATCGTCGTTATAAATCCTCATAATTCACGTCTTTAATATCGTCGTTATTGTCGTCATTTTCATCGTTGTTATCTTCGTTATTATCCTCATAATTATCGTCGTTAATATCGTCGTTATTTCGTCATTATCATCGTTGTTATCGTCGTTATTATCGTCGTTATTAACTTCGATATAACGTTATTATCGGCGTTATAATCAACGTTAATATCATCGCTATTATCGTCGTTATTATCGTCGATATTATCGTCGTTATTATCGTCGTTATTATCGTCGTTAAAATCGTAGATATTATTGTCATTATCATCGTTGTTATCGTCGTTAATATCGTCATTATCATAGTTATTATCGTCAAAATTATCGTCGTCAATGTCGTCGTTATTATCCTCATAATTATCGTCGTTAATATCGACGCTATTTTGTCATTATCATCGTTGTTATCGTTGTTATTATCGTCATTATTATCGTCGATATTATCGTCGTTATTATCGTCATTTTCATCGTTGTTATCTTCGTTATTATCCTCATAATTATCGTCGTTAATATCGTCGTTATTTCGTCATTATCATCGTTGTTATCGTCGTTATTATCGTCGTAATTATCTTCGATATAACGTTATTATCGGCGTTATAATCAACGTCAATGTCATCGCTATTATCGTCGTTATTATCGTCGTTATTATCGTCGATATTATCGTCGTTATTATCGTCGATATTATCGTCGTTATTATCGTCGTTATTATCGTCGTTAAAATCGTAGATTTTATTGTCATTATCATCGTTGTTATCGTCGTTAATATCGTCATTATCATAGTTATTATCGTCAAAATTATCTTCGTCAATGTCGTCGTTATTATCGTCATTATCATCGTTGCTATCGTCGTTATTATCCTCATAAATATCGTCGTTAATATCGTTGTTATTATCGTTATTATCATCGTTGTTATCGTCGTTATTATCGTCGTTATTATCTTCGATATAACGTTATTATCGGCGTTATAATCAACGTTATTATCATCGCTATTATCGTCGTTATTATCATCGTTATTATCGTCGATATTATCGTCGTTATTATCGTCGATATTATCGTCGTTAGTATCGTCGTTATTATCGTCGTTAAAATCGTCGTTATTATTGTCATTATCATCGTTGTTATCGGCGTTAATATCGTCATTATCATAGTTATTATCGTCAAAATTATCGTCGTCAATGTCGTCGTTATTATCCTCATAATTATCGTCGTTAATATCGACGTTATTTTGTCATTATCATCGTTGTTATCTTTGTTATTATCGTCATTATTATCGTCGATATTATCGTCGTTATTATCGTCATTTTCATCGTTGTTATCTTCGTTATTATCCTCATAATTATCGTCGTTAATATCGTCGTCATTTCGTCATTATCATCGTTGTTATCGTCGTTATTATCGTCGTTAATATCGTCATTACCATAGTTATTATCGTCAAAATTATCGTCGTCAATGTCGTCGTTATTATCGTCATTATCATCGTTGCTATCGTCGTTATTATCTTCATAAATATCGTCGTTAATATCGTCGTTATTATCGTTATTATCATCGTTGTTATCGTCGTTATTTCGTCGTTATTATCGTCGTTATTATCGTCGTTATTATCGTCGTCATTATCGTCGTTAATATCGTCGTTATTATCGTCATTATCATCGTTGTTATCGTCGTTATTATCCTCATAATAATCGTCGTTAATATCGTCGTTATTGTCGTCATTTTCATCGATGTTATCTTTGTTATTATCCTCATAATTATCGTCGTTAATATCGTCGTTTTTTCGTCATTATCATCGTTGTTATCGTCCTTAATATCGTCGTTATTTCGTCATTATCATCGTTGTTATCGTCGTTATTATCGTCGTTATTATCTACGATATAAGGTTATTATCGGCGTTATAATCAACGTTAATATCATCGCTATTATTGTCGTTATTATCGTCGTTATTATTGTCGATATTATCGTCGTTATTATCGTCGATATCATCGTTATTATCGTCGTTATTATCGTCGTTAAAATCGTCGTTATTATTGTCATTATCATCGTTGTTATCGGCGTTAATATCGTCATTATCATAGTTATTATCGTCAAAATTATCGTCGTCAATGTCGTCGTTATTATCCTCATAATTATCGTCGTTAATATCGTCGTGATTTCGTCATTATCATCGTTGTTATCGTCGTTATTATCGTCGTTATTATCTTCGATATAACGTTATTATCGGCGTTATAATCAACTTTAATGTCATCGCTATTATCGTCTTTATTATCGTCGTTATTATCGTCGATATTATCGTCGTTATTATCGTCGATATTATCGTCGTTATTATCGTCGCCATTATCGTCTTTAATATCGTCGTTATTATAGTTATTATCATCGTTGTTATCGTCGTTATAATCCTCATATTTATCGTCGTTAATATCGTCGGTATTATCGTCATTGTCATCGTTTTTATCGTCGTTATTATCCTCATAATTATCGTCGTTAATATCATCGTTATTTCGTCATTATCATCGTTGTTATCGTTGTTATTATCGTCATTATTATCGTCGATATTATCGTCGTTATTATCGTCATTTTCATCGTTGTTATCTTCGTTATTATCCTCATAATTTCGTCGTTAATATCGTCGTTATTTCGTCATTATCATCGTTGATATCGTCGTTATTATCGTCGTTATTATCTTCGATATAACGTTATTATCGGCGTTATAATCAACGTTAATATCATCGCTATTATCGTCGTTATTATCGTCGTTATTATCGTCGATATTATCGTCGTTATTATCGTCGATATTTTCGTCGTTATTATCGTCGTTATTATCGTCGTTAAAATCGTAGATATTATTGTCATTATCATCGTTTTTATCGTCGTTAATATCGTCATTATCATAGTTATTATCGTCAAAATTATCGTCGTCAATGTCGTCGTTATTATCGTCGTTATTATCCTCATAATTATCGTCGTTAATATCGACGTTATTTTGTCATTATCATCGTTGTTATCGTTGTTATTATCGTCATTAATATCTTCGATATAACGTTATTATCGGCGTTATAATCAACGTTAATATCATCGCTATTATCGTCGTTATTATCGTCGTTATTATCGTCGATATTATCGTCATTTTCATCGTTGTTAGCTTCGTTATTATCCTCATAATTATCGTCGTTAATATCGTCGTTATTTCGTCATTATCATCGTTGTTATCGTCGTTATTATCGTCGATATTATCTTCGATATAACGTTATTAACGGCGTTATAATCAACGTTAATATCATCGCTAGGATCGTCGTTATTATCGTCGTTATTATCGTCGATATTATCGTCGTTATTATCGTCGATATTATCGTCGTTATTATCGTCGTTATTATCGTCGTTAAAATCGTAGATATTATTGTCATTATCATCGTTGTTATCGTCGTTAATATCGTCATTATCATAGTTATTATCGTCAAAATTATCGTCGTCAATGTCGTCGTTATTATTCTCATAATTATCGTCGTTAATATCGACGCTATTTTGTCATTATCATCGTTGTTATCGTTGTTATTATCGTCATTATTATCGTCGATATTATCGTCGTTATTATCGTCATTTTCATCGTTGTTATCTTCGTTATTATCCTCATAATTATCGTCGTTAATATCGTCGTTATTTCGTCATTATCATCGTTGTTATCGTCGTTATTATCGTCGTTATTATCTTCGATATAACGTTATTATCGTCGTTATAATCAACGTTAATATCATCGCTATTATCGTCGTTAATATCGTCGTTATTATCGTCGATATTATCGTCGTTATTATCGTCGATATTATCGTCGTTATTATCGTCGTCATTATCGTCGTTAATATCGTCGTTATTATTGTCATTATCATCGTTGTTATCGTCGTTAATATCGTCATTATCATAGTTATTATCGTCAGAATTATCGTCGTCAATGTCGTCGTTATTAGCGTCGTTATTATCATCGTTGTTATCGTCGTTATTATCGTCGTTATTATCTTCGATATAACGTTATTATCGTCGTTATAATCAACGTTAATATCATCGCTATTATCGTCGTTATTATCGTCGTTATTATCGTCGATATTATCGTCGTTATTATCGTCGATATTATCGTCGTTATTATCGTCGTTAATATCGTCGTTATTATTGACATTATCATCGTTGTTATCGTCGTTAATATCGTCATTATCATAGTTAATATCGTCAAAATTATCGTCGTCAATGTCGTCGTTATTATCGTCATTATCATCGTTGCTATCGTCGTTATTATCCTCATAAATATCGTCGTAAATACCGTTGTTATTATCGTTATTATCATCGTTGTTATCGTCGTTATTTCGTCGTTATTATCGTCGATATTATCGTCGTTATTATCGTCGCCATTATCGTCTTTAATATCGTCGATATTATCGTCATTATCATCGTTGTTATCGTCGTTAATATCGTCGTTTTTTCGTCATTATCATCGTTGTTATCGTTGTTATAATCGTCGTGATTATCTTCGATATATCTTTATTATCGTCGTTAAATCAACGTTATTAACATCGTTATTATCATCGCTATTATCGTCGATATTATCATCGTTAATATCGTCGTTATTATCGTCATTATCATCGTTGTTATCGTCGTTATTATCCTCATAAATATCGTCGTTAATATCGATGTTATTTTGTCATTATCATCGTTGTTATCGTCGTTAATATCGTCATTATCATAGTTAATATCGTCAAAATTATCGTCGTTAATGTCGTCGTTAATATCGACGGTATTATCATCGTTGTTATCGTCGTTATTATCCTCATATTTATCGTCGTTAATATCGTCGTTATTTACGTCGTTATTGTAATCGTTGTTATCGTCGTTAATATCGTCATTATCATAGTTATTATTGTCGAAATTATCGTCGTCAATATCGTCGTTAATATCGTCGTTATTGTCATCATTATCATCGTTGTTATCGTCGTTATTATCGTCGTTATTATCGTCGATATTTTCGTCGTTAGTATCGTCGCCATTATCGTCTTTAATATCGTCGTTATTATAGTTATTATCATCGTTGTTATCGTCGTTATAATCCTCATATTTATCGTCGTTAATATCGTCGGTATTATCGTCATTGTCATCGTTGTTATCGTCGTTATTATCCTCATAATTATCGTCGTTAATATCATCGTTATTTCGTCATTATCATCGTTGTTATCGTCGTTATTATCTTCGATATAACGTTAGTATCGCCGTTATAATCAACGTTAATATCATCGCTATTATCGTCGTTATTATCGTCGTTATTATCGTCGATATTATCGTCGTTATTATCGTCGATATTATCGTCGTTATTATCGTCGTTATTATCGTCGTTAAAATCGTCGTTATTATTGTCATTATCATCGTTGTTATCGTCGTTAATATCGTCATTATCATAGTTATTATCGTCAAAATTATCGTCGTCAATGTCGTCGTTATTATCCTCATAATTATCGTCGTTAATATCGTCGTTATTTCGTCATTATCATCGTTGTTATCGTCGTTATTATCGTCGTTATTATCTTCGATATAACGTTATTATCGTCGCTATAATCAACGTTAATATCATCGCTATTATCGTCGTTAATATCGTCGTTATTATCGTCGATATTATCGTCGTTATTATCGTCGATATTATCGTCGTTATTATCGTCGTCATTATCGTCGTTAATATCGTCGTTATTATTGTCATTATCATCGTTGTTATCGTCGTTAATATCGTCATTATCATAGTTATTATCGTCAGAATTATCGTCGTCAATGTCGTCGTTATTAGCGTCGTTATTATCATCGTTGTTATCTTCGTTATTATCGTCGTTATTATCTTCGATATAACGTTATTATCGTCGTTATAATCAACGTTAATATCATCGCTATTATCGTCGTTATTATCGTCGTTATTATCGTCGATATTATCGTCGTTATTATCGTCGATATTATCGTCGTTATTATCGTCGTTATTATCGTCGTTAAAATCGTCGTTATTATTGTCATTATCATCGTTGTTATCGGCGTTAATATCGTCATTATCATAGTTATTATCGTCAAAATTATCGTCGTCAATGTCGTCGTTATTATCCTCATAATTATCGTCGTTAATATCGACGTTATTTTGTCATTATCATCGTTGTTATCGTTGTTAGTATCGTCATTATTATCGTCGATATTATCGCCGTTATTATCGTCACTTTCATCGTTGTTATCTTCGTTATTATCCTCATAATTATCGTCGTTAATATCGTCGTTATTTCGTCATTATCATCGTTGTTATCGTCGTTATTATCGTCATTTTCATCGATGTTATCTTTGTTATTATCCTCATAATTATCGTCGTTTATATCGTCGTTTTTTCGTCATAATCATCGTTGTTATCGTCCTTAATATCGTCATTTCGTCATTATCATCGTTGTTATCGTCGTTATTATCGTCGTTATTATCTTCGATATAACGTTATTATCGGCGTTATAATCAACGTTATGATCATCGCTATTATCGTCATTATTATCGTCGTTATTATCGTCGATATTATCGTCGTTATTATCGTCGATATTATCGTCGTTATTATCGTCGTTATTATCGTCGTTAAAATCGTCGTTATTATTGTCATTATCATCGTTGTTATCGGCGTTAATATCGTCATTATCATAGTTATTATCGTCAAAATTATCGTCGTCAATGTCGTCGTTATTATCCTCATAATTATCGTCGTTAATATCGACGTTATTTTGTCATTATCATCGTTGTTATCGTTGTTATTATCGTCATTATTATCGTCGATATTATCGTCGTTATTATCGTCATTTTCATCGTTGTTATCTTCGTTATTATCCTCATAATTATCGTCGTTAATATCGTCGTTCTTTCGTCATTATCATCGTTGTTATCGTCGTTATTATCGTCGTTATTATCTTCGATATAACGTTATTATCGGCGTTATAATCAACGTTAATGTCATCGCTATTATCGTCGTTATTATCGTCGTTATTATCGTCGATATTATCGTCGTTATTATCGTCGATATTATCGTCGTTATTATCGTCGTTATTATCGTCGTTAAAATCGTCGTTATTATTGTCATTATCATCGTTGTTATCGGCGTTAATATCGTCATTATCATAGTTATTATCGTCAAAATTATCGTCGTCAATGTCGTCGTTATTATCGTCATTATCATCGTTGCTATCGTCGTTATTATCCTCATAAATATCGTCGTTAATATCGTTGTTATTATCGTTATTATCATCGTTGTTATCGTCGTTATTTCGTCGTTATTATCGTCGTTATTATCGTCGTTATTATCGTCGTTATTATCCTCGTTATTATCGTCGTCATTATCGTCTTTAATATCGTCGTTATTATCGTCATTATCATCGTTGTTATCGTCGTTATTATCCTCATAATTATCGTCGTTAATATCGTCGTTATTGTCGTCATTTTCATCGATGTTATCTTTGTTATTATCCTCATAATTATCGTCGTTAATATCGTCGATTTTTCGTCATTATCATCGTTGTTATCGTCCTTAATATCGTCGTTATTTCGTCATTATCGTCGTTATTATCGTCGTTATTATCTTCGATATAACGTTATTATCGGCGTTATAATCAACGTTAATATCATCGCTATTATCGTCGTTATTATCGTCGTTATTATCGTCGATATTATCGTCGTTATTATCGTCGATATTATCGTCGTTATTATCGTCGTTATTATCGTCGTTAAAATCGTCGTTATTATTGTCATTATCATCGTTGTTATCGGCGTTAATATCGTCATTATCATAGTTATTATCGTCAAAATTATCGTCGTCAATGTCGTCGTTATTATCCTCATAATTATCGTCGTTAATATCGACGTTATTTTGTCATTATCATCGTTGTTATCGTTGTTATTATCGTCATTATTATCGTCGATATTATCGCCGTTATTATCGTCATTTTCATCGTTGTTATCTTCGTTATTATCCTCATAATTATCGTCGTTAATATTGTCGTAATTTCGTCATTATCATCGTTGTTATCGTCGTTTATATCGTCGTTATTATCTTCGATATAACGTTATTTTCGACGTTATAATCAACGTTAATATCATCGCTATTATCGTCGTTATTATCGTCGTTATTATCTTCGTTATTATCGTAGTTATTATCGTCGTTGTTATCGTCGTCATTATCGTCGTTAATATCGTCGTTATTATCGTCATTATCATCGTTGTTATCGTCGTTATTATCCTCATAATTATCGTCGTTAATATCGTCGTTATTGTCGTCATTTTCATCGATGTTATCTTTGTTATTATCCTCATAATTATCGTCGTTAATATCGTCGTTTTTTCGTCATTATCATCGTTGTTCTCGTCCTTAATATCGTCGTTATTTCGTCATTATCATCGTTGTTATCGTCGTTATTATCGTCGTTATTATCTTCGATATAACGTTATTATCGGCGTTATAATCAACGTTAATATCATCGCTATTATCGTCGTTATTATCGTCGTTATTATCGTCGATATTATCGTCGTTATTATCGTCGCCATTATCGTCTTTAATATCGTCGTTATTATAGTTATCATCATCGTTGTTATTATCCTCATAATTATCGTCGTTAATATCGTCGTTATTATTGTCATTTTCATCGATGTTATCTTCGTTATTATCCTCATAATTATCGTCGTTAATATCGTCGTTATTTCGTCATTATCATCGTTGTTATCGTCGTTATTATCGTCGTTATTATCTTCGATATAACGTTATTATCGGCGTTATAATCAACGTTATGATCATCGCTATTATCGTCATTATTATCGTCGTTATTATCGTCGATATTATCGTCATTATTATCGTCGATATTATCGTCGTTATTATCGTCGTTATTATCGTCGTTAAAATCGTCGTTATTATTGTCATTATCATCGTTGTTATCGGCGTTAATATCGTCATTATCATAGTTATTATCGTCAAAATTATCGTCGTCAATGTCGTCGTTATTATCCTCAAAATTATCGTCGTTAATATCGACGTTATTTTGTCATTATCATCGTTGTTATCGTTGTTATTATCGTCATTATTATCGTCGATATTATCGTCGTTATTATCGTCATTTTCATCGTTGTTATCTTCGTTATTATCCTCATAATTATCGTCGTTAATATCGTCGTTATTTCGTCATTATCATCGTTGTTATCGTCGTTATTATCGTCGTTATTATCTTCGATATAACGTTATTATCGGCGTTATAATCAACGTTAATGTCATCGCTATTATCGTCGTTATTATCGTCGTTATTATCGTCGATATTATCGTCGTTATTATCGTCGATATTATCGTCGTTATTATCGTCGTTATTATCGTCGTTAAAATCGTCGTTATTATTGTCATTATCATCGTTGTTATCGGCGTTATTATCGTCATTATCATAGTTATTATCGTCAAAATTATCGTCGTCAATGTCGTCGTTATTATCGTCATTATCATCGTTGCTATCGTCGTTATTATCCTCATAAATATCGCCGTTAATATCGTTGTTATTATCGTTATTATCATCGTTGTTATCGTCGTTATTTCGTCGTTATTATCGTCGATATTATCGTCGTTATTATCGTCGCCATTATCGTCTTTAATATCGTCGTTATTATAGTTATCATCATCGTTGTTATTATCCTCATAATTATCGTCGTTAATATCGTCGTTATTATTGTCATTTTCATCGATGTTATCTTCGTTATTATCCTCATAATTATCGTCGTTAATATCGTCGTTATTTCGTCATTATCATCGTTGTTATCGTCGTTATTATCGTCGTTATTATCTTCGATATAACGTTATTATCGTCGTTATAATCAACGTTAATATCATCGCTATTATCGTCGTTATTATCGTCGTTATTATCGTCGTTATTATCGTCGTTATTATCCTCGTTATTATCGTCGTCATTATCGTCTTTAATATCGTCGTTATTATCGTCATTATCATCGCTGTTATCGCCGTTAATATCGTCATTATAATCGTTGTTATCGTCGTTATTATCCTCAAAATTATCGTCGTTATTTCGTCATTTTCATCGTTGTTATCGTCGTTATTATCGTCATTATTATCTTCGTTATAACGTTATTATCGTCGTTGTAATCAACGTTAATATCATCGCTATTATCGTCGTTATTATCGTCGTTATTTTGTCAATGTCATCGTTAAAATCGTCATTATCATAGTTATTATCGTCAAAATTATCGTCGTTAATGTCGTCGTTATTATCGACGGTATTATCATCGTTGTTATCGTCGTTATTATCCTCATTATTATCGACGTTATAATCAACGCTAATATCATCGCTATTATCGTCGTTATTATCGTCGTTATTATCGTCGATATTATCGTCGTTATTATAGTCGATATTATCGTTGTTATTATCCTCATAATTATCGTTGTTTTATATCGTCGTTATTATCGTCATAATCATCGTTCTTATAGTCGTTATTATCCTCATAATTATCGTCGTTAATATCGTCGTTATTTTGTCAATATCATCGTTGTTATCGTCGTTAATATCGTCATAATCATAGTTATTATCGTCAAAATTATCGTCGTCAATGTCGTCGTTATTATCGTCGTTATTATCCTCATAATTATCGTCGTTATTTTGTCATTATCATCGTTGTTTCCATCGTTATTATCGTCGTTATTATCTTCGATATAACGTTATTATCGTCGTTATAATCAACGTTAATATCATCCGTATTATCGTCGTTATTATCGTCGTTATTATTGTCGATATTATCGTCGTTATTATCGTCGATATTATCGTCGTTATTATCGTCGTCATTATCGTCTTTAATATCGTCGTTATTATCCTCATAATTATCGTCGTTAATAACGTCCTTATTTTGTCAATATCATCGTTGTTTTCGTCGTTATAATCGTCGTGATTATCTTCAATATATCTTTATTATCGTCGTTAAATCAACTTTATTATCATCGCTATTATCGTCGATATTATCGTCGTTAATATCGTCGTTATTATCGTCATTATCATCGTTGTTATCGTCGTTAATATCGTCATTATCATCGTTGTTATCGTCGTTATTATCCTCATAATTATCATCGTTTGTATCGTCGTTATTATCGTCATTATCATCGTTGTTATCGTTGTTATTATTCTCATAATTATCGTCGTTAATATCGTCGTTATTTTGTCATTATCATCGTTAATATCGTCATTATCATAGTTATTATCGTCAAAATTATCGTTGTCAATGTCGTCGTTATTATCGTCGTTATTATCATCGTTGTTATCGTCGTTTTTATCCTCATAATTATCGTCGTTAATATCGAAAATATTTTATCATTATCATCGTTGTTATCGTCGTTATTATCGTCGTTATTATCGTCGATATTATCGTCGTTATTATAGTCGTCATTTTCGTCGTTATTATCGACGTTATTATCATCGTTGTTATCGTCGTTATTATCCTCATAATTATCGTCGTTATTATTGTCGTTATTATCGTCATTATCATCGTTGTTTTCGTCGTTATTGTTGTCAAAATTATCGTTGTTAATATCGTCGTTATTATCGTCATTTTCATCGTTGTTATCGTCGTTATAATCGTCGTGATTATCTTCTATATATTATTATTATCGTCGTTAAATCAACGTTATTATCATCGTTATTATCATCGCTATTATCGTCGATATTTTCGTCGTTAAAATCGTCGTTATTATCGTCATTATCATCGCTGTTATCGTCGTTAATATCGTCATTATAATCGTTGTTATCGTCGTTATTATCCTCAAAATTATCGTCGTTATTTCGTCATTTTCATCGTTGTTATCGTCGTTATTATCGTCATTATTATCTTCGATATAACGTTATTATCGTCGTTGTAATCAACGTTAATATCATCGCTATTATCGTCGTTATTATCGTCGTTATTTTGTCAATATCATCGTTAAAATCGTCATTATCATAGTTATTATCGTCAAAATTATCGTCGTTAATGTCGTCGTTATTATCGACGGTATTATCATCGTTGTTATCGTCGTTATTATCCTCATTATTATCGACGTTATAATCAACGCTAATATCATCGCTATTATCGTCGTTATTATCGTCGTTATTTTCGTCGATATTATCGTCGTTATTATAGTCGATATTATCGTTGTTATTATCCTCATAATTATCGTTGTTTATATCGTCGTTATTATCGTCATTATCATCGTTCTTATAGTCGTTATTATCCTCATAATTATCGTCGTTAATATCGTCGTTATTTTGTCAATATCATCGTTGTTATCGTCGTTAATATCGTCATAATCATAGTTATTATCGTCAAAATTATCGTCGTCAATGTCGTCGTTATTATCGTCGTTATTATCCTCATAATTATCGTCGTTATTTTGTCATTATCATCGTTGTTTCCATCGTTATTATCGTCGTTATTATCTTCGATATAACGTTATTATCGTCGTTATAATCAACGTTAATATCATCCGTATTATCGTCGTTATTATCGTCGTTATTATTGTCGATATTATCGTCGTTATTATCGTCGATATTATCGTCGTTATTATCGTCGTCATTATCGTCGTTAATATCGTCGTTATTATCCTCATAATTATCGTCGTTAATAACGTCGTTATTTTGTCAATATCATCGTTGTTTTCGTCGTTATAATCGTCGTGATTATCTTCAATATATCTTTATTATCGTCGTTAAATCAACTTTATTATCATCGCTATTATCGTCGATATTATCGTCGTTAATATCGTCGTTATTATCGTCATTATCATCGTTGTTATCGTCGTTAATATCGTCATTATCATCGTTGTTATCGTCGTTATTATCCTCATAATTATCATCGTTTGTATCGTCGTTATTATCGTCATTATCATCGTTGTTATCGTCGTTATTATTCTCATAATTATCGTCGTTAATATCGTCGTTATTTTGTCATTATCATCGTTGTTATCGTCGTTAATATCGTCATTATCATAGTTATTATCGTCAAAATTATCGTTGTCAATGTCGTCGTTATTATCGTCGTTATTATCATCGTTGTTATCGTCGTTTTTATCCTCATAATTATCGTCGTTAATATCGAAAATATTTTATCATTATCATCGTTGTTATCGTCGTTATTATCGTCGTTATTATCGTCGATATTATCGTCGTTATTATAGTCGTCATTATCGTCGTTATCATCGACG
The DNA here is from genome assembly GCA_911387685.1 of Dolichovespula media. Taxonomy (NCBI): domain Eukaryota; kingdom Metazoa; phylum Arthropoda; class Insecta; order Hymenoptera; family Vespidae; genus Dolichovespula; species Dolichovespula media. The sequence goes on from OU426857.1 coordinate 8,123,395, forward strand.
TTATTATCATCGTTGTTATCGTCGTTATTATCCTCATAATTATCGTCGTTATTATTGTCGTTATTATCGTCATTATCATCGTTGTTTTCGTCGTTATTGTCGTCAAAATTATCGTCGTTAATATCTTCGTTATTATCGTCATAATCATCGCTGTTATCGTCGTTAATATCTTCATTATCATCGTTGTTATCGTCGTTATTATCCTCAAAATTATCGTCGTTATTTCGTCATTTTCATCGTTGTTATCGTCGTTATTATCGTCATTATTATCTTCGATATAACGTTATTATCGTCGTTATAATCAACGTTAATATCATCGCCATTATCGTCGATATTATCGTCGTTAATATCGTCGTTATTATCGTCATTTTCATCGTTGTTATCGTCGTTAATATCGTCATTATCATCGTTGTTATCGTCGTTATTATCCTCATAATTATCGTCGTTTATATCGTCGTTATTATCGTCATTATCATCGTTGTTATCGTCGTTATTATCCTCATAATTATCGTCGTTAATATCGTCGTTATTTTGTCAATATCATCGTTGTTATCGTCGTTAATATCGTCATTATCATAGTTATTATCGTCAAAATTATCGTTGTCATTGTCGTCGTTATTATCGTCGTTATTATCATCGTTGTTATCGTCGTTTTTATACTCATAATTATCCTCGTTAATATCGAAAATATTTTTTCATTATCATCATTGTTATCGTCGTTATTATCGTCGTTATTATAGTCGATATTATCGTCGTTATTATAGTCCTCATTATCGTCGTTATTATCGACGTTATTATCATCGTTGTTATCGTCGTTATTATGCTCATAATTATCGTCGTTATTATTGTCGTTATTATCGTTATTATCATCGTTGTTTTCGTCGTTATTGTCGTCAAAATTATCGTCGTTAATATCGTCGTTATTATCGTCATTATCATCGTTGTTATCGTCGTTATTATCCTCATAATTATCATCGTTTGTATCGTCGTTATTATCGTCATTATCATCGTTGTTATCGTCGTTATTATTCTCATAATTATCGTCGTTAATATCGTCGTTATTTTGTCATTATCATCGTTAATATCGTCATTATCATAGTTATTATCGTCAAAATTATCGTTGTCAATGTCGTCGTTATTATCGTCGATATTATCGTCGTTATTATAGTCGATATTATCGTTGTTATTATCCTCATAATTATCGTTGTTTATATCGTCGTTATTATCGTCATTATCATCGTTCTTATAGTCGTTATTATCCTCATAATTATCGTCGTTAATATCGTCGTTATTTTGTCAATATCATCGTTGTTATCGTCGTTAATATCGTCATAATCATAGTTATTATCGTCAAAATTATCGTCGTCAATGTCGTCGTTATTATCGTCGTTATTATCCTCATAATTATCGTCGTTATTTTGTCATTATCATCGTTGTTTCCATTGTTATTATCGTCGTTATTATCTTCGATATAACGTTATTATCGTCGTTATAATCAACGTTAATATCATCCGTATTATCTTCGTTATTATCGTCGTTATTATTGTCGATATTATCGTCGTTATTATCGTCGATATTATCGTCGTTATTATCGTCGTCATTATCGTCGTTAATATCGTCGTTATTATCCTCATAATTATCGTCGTTAATATCGTCGTTATTTTGTCAATATCATCGTTAAAATCGTCATTATCATAGTTATTATCGTCAAAATTATCGTCGTTAATGTCGTCGTTATTATCGACGGTATTATCATCGTTGTTATCGTCGTTATTATCCTCATTATTATCGACGTTATAATCAACGCTAATATCATCGCTATTATCGTCGTTATTATCGTCGTTATTATCGTCGATATTATCGTCGTTATTATAGTCGATATTATCGTTGTTATTATCCTCATAATTATCGTTGTTTATATCGTCGTTATTATCGTCATTATCATCGTTCTTATAGTCGTTTTTATCCTCATAATTATCGTCGTTAATATCGTCGTTATTTTGTCAATATCATCGTTGTTATCGTCGTTAATATCGTCATAATCATAGTTATTATCGTCAAAATTATCGTCGTCAATGTCGTCGTCATTATCGTCGTTATTATCCTCATAATTATCGTCGTTATTTTGTCATTATCATCGTTGTTTCCATCGTTATTATCGTCGTTATTATCTTCGATATAACGTTATTATCGTCGTTATAATCAACGTTAATATCATCCGTATTATCGTCGTTATTATCGTCGTTATTATTGTCGATATTATCGTCGTTATTATCGTCGATATTATCGTCGTTATTATCGTCGTTATTATCGTCATTATCATCGTTGTTATCGTCGTTAATATCGTCATTATCATCGTTGTTATCGTCGTTATTATCCTCATAATTATCATCGTTTGTATCGTCGTTATTATCGTCATTATCATCGTTGTTATCGTCGTTATTATTCTCATAATTATCGTCGTTAATATCGTCGTTATTTTGTCATTATCATCGTTGTTATCGTCGTTAATATCGTCATTATCATAGTTATTATCGTCAAAATTATCGTTGTCAATGTCGTCGTTATTATCGTCGTTATTATCATCGTTGTTATCGTCGTTTTTATCCTCATAATTATCGTCGTTAATATCGAAAATATTTTATCATTATCATCGTTGTTATCGTCGTTATTATCGTCGTTATTATCGTCGATATTATCGTCGTTATTATAGTCGTCATTATCGTCGTTATCATCGACGTTATTATCATCGTTGTTATCGTCGTTATTATCCTCATAATTATCGTCGTTATTATTGTCGTTATTATCGTCATTATCATCGTTGTTTTCGTCGTTATTGTCGTCAAAATTATCGTCGTTAATATCTTCGTTATTATCGTCATAATCATCGCTGTTATCGTCGTTAATATCTTCATTATCATCGTTGTTATCGTCGTTATTATCCTCAAAATTATCGTCGTTATTTCGTCATTTTCATCGTTGTTATCGTCGTTATTATCGTCATTATTATCTTCGATATAACGTTATTATCGTCGTTATAATCAACGTTAATATCATCGCCATTATCGTCGATATTATCGTCGTTAATATCGTCGTTATTATCGTCATTTTCATCGTTGTTATCGTCGTTAATATCGTCATTATCATCGTTGTTATCGTCGTTATTATCCTCATAATTATCGTCGTTTATATCGTCGTTATTATCGTCATTATCATCGTTGTTATCGTCGTTATTATCCTCATAATTATCGTCGTTAATATCGTCGTTATTTTGTCAATATCATCGTTGTTATCGTCGTTAATATCGTCATTATCATAGTTATTATCGTCAAAATTATCGTTGTCATTGTCGTCGTTATTATCGTCGTTATTATCATCGTTGTTATCGTCGTTTTTATACTCATAATTATCCTCGTTAATATCGAAAATATTTTTTCATTATCATCATTGTTATCGTCGTTATTATCGTCGTTATTATAGTCGATATTATCGTCGTTATTATAGTCCTCATTATCGTCGTTATTATCGACGTTATTATCATCGTTGTTATCGTCGTTATTATGCTCATAATTATCGTCGTTATTATTGTCGTTATTATCGTTATTATCATCGTTGTTTTCGTCGTTATTGTCGTCAAAATTATCGTCGTTAATATCGTCGTTATTATCGTCATTATCATCGTTGTTATCGTCGTTATTATCCTCATAATTATCATCGTTTGTATCGTCGTTATTATCGTCATTATCATCGTTGTTATCGTCGTTATTATTCTCATAATTATCGTCGTTAATATCGTCGTTATTTTGTCATTATCATCGTTAATATCGTCATTATCATAGTTATTATCGTCAAAATTATCGTTGTCAATGTCGTCGTTATTATCGTCGATATTATCGTCGTTATTATAGTCGATATTATCGTTGTTATTATCCTCATAATTATCGTTGTTTATATCGTCGTTATTATCGTCATTATCATCGTTCTTATAGTCGTTATTATCCTCATAATTATCGTCGTTAATATCGTCGTTATTTTGTCAATATCATCGTTGTTATCGTCGTTAATATCGTCATAATCATAGTTATTATCGTCAAAATTATCGTCGTCAATGTCGTCGTTATTATCGTCGTTATTATCCTCATAATTATCGTCGTTATTTTGTCATTATCATCGTTGTTTCCATTGTTATTATCGTCGTTATTATCTTCGATATAACGTTATTATCGTCGTTATAATCAACGTTAATATCATCCGTATTATCTTCGTTATTATCGTCGTTATTATTGTCGATATTATCGTCGTTATTATCGTCGATATTATCGTCGTTATTATCGTCGTCATTATCGTCGTTAATATCGTCGTTATTATCCTCATAATTATCGTCGTTAATAACGTCGTTATTTTGTCAATATCATCGTTAAAATCGTCATTATCATAGTTATTATCGTCAAAATTATCGTCGTTAATGTCGTCGTTATTATCGACGGTATTATCATCGTTGTTATCGTCGTTATTATCCTCATTATTATCGACGTTATAATCAACGCTAATATCATCGCTATTATCGTCGTTATTATCGTCGTTATTATCGTCGATATTATCGTCGTTATTATAGTCGATATTATCGTTGTTATTATCCTCATAATTATCGTTGTTTATATCGTCGTTATTATCGTCATTATCATCGTTCTTATAGTCGTTTTTATCCTCATAATTATCGTCGTTAATATCGTCGTTATTTTGTCAATATCATCGTTGTTATCGTCGTTAATATCGTCATAATCATAGTTATTATCGTCAAAATTATCGTCGTCAATGTCGTCGTCATTATCGTCGTTATTATCCTCATAATTATCGTCGTTATTTTGTCATTATCATCGTTGTTTCCATCGTTATTATCGTCGTTATTATCTTCGATATAACGTTATTATCGTCGTTATAATCAACGTTAATATCATCCGTATTATCGTCGTTATTATCGTCGTTATTATCGTCGATATTATCGTCGTTATTATCGTCGATATTATCGTCGTTATTATCGTCGTCATTATCGTCGTTAATATCGTCGTTATTATCCTCATAATTATCGTCGTTAATATCGTCGTTATTTTGTCATTATCATCGTTGTTATCGTCGTTATAATCGTCGTGATTATCTTCAATATATCTTTATTATCGTCGTTAAATCAACTTTATTATCATCGCTATTATCGTCGATATTATCGTCGTTAATATCGTCGTTATTATCGTCATTATCATCGTTGTTATCGTCGTTAATATCGTCATTATCATCGTTGTTATCGTCGTTATTATCGTCGTTATTATCGTCGATATTATCGTCGTTATTATAGTCGTCATTATCGTCGTTATTATCGACGTTATTATCATCGTTGTTATCGTCGTTATTATCCTCATAATTATCGTCGTTATTATTGTCGTTATTATCGTCATTATCATCGTTGTTTCGTCGTTATTGTCGTCAAAATTATCGTCGTTAATATCTTCGTTATTATCGTCATAATCATCGCTGTTATCGTCGTTAATATCGTCATTATCATCGTTGTTATCGTCGTTATTATCCTCAAAATTATCGTCGTTATTTCGTCATTTTCATCGTTGTTATCGTCGTTATTATCGTCATTATTATCTTCGATATAACGTTATTATCGTCGTTATAATCAACGTTAATATCATCGCTATTATCGTCGATATTATCGTCGTTAATATCGTCGTTATTATCGTCATTTTCATCGTTGTTATCGTCGTTAATATCGTCATTATCATCGTTGTTATCGTCGTTATTATCCTCATAATTATCGTCGTTTATATCGTCGTTATTATCGTCATTATCATCGTTGTTATCGTCGTTATTATCCTCATAATTATCGTCGTTAATATCGTCGTTATTTTGTCAATATCATCGTTGTCATCGTCGTTATTATCATCATTATCATAGTTATTATCGTCAAAATTATCGTTGTCATTGTCGTCGTTATTATCGTCGTTATTATCATCGTTGTTATCGTCGTTTTTATACTCATAATTATCGTCGTTAATATCGAAAATATTTTTTCATTATCATCATTGTTATCGTCGTTATTATCGTCGTTATTATAGTCGATATTATCGTCGTTATTATAGTCCTCATTATCGTCGTTATTATCGACGTTATTATCATCGTTGTTATCGTCGTTATTATGCTCATAATTATCGTCGTTATTATTGTCGTTATTATCGTTATTATCATCGTTGTTTTCGTCGTTATTGTCGTCAAAATTATCGTCGTTAATATCGTCGTTATTATCGTCATTATCATCGTTGTTATCGTCGTTATAATCGTCGTGATTATCTTCGATATATCTTTATTATCGTCGTTAAATCAACGTTATTATCATCGTTATTATCATCGCTATTATCGTCGATATTTTCGTCGTTAATATCGACGTTATTATCGTCATTATCATCGTTGTTATCGTCGTTATTATCGTCATTATCATCGTTGTTATCGTCGTTAATATCGTCATTATCATCGTTGTTATCGTCGTTATTATCGTCGTTATTATCTTCGATATAACGTTATTATCGTCGTTATAATCAACGATAATATCATCGCTATTATCATCGTTATTATCGTCGTTATTATCGTCGATATTATCGTCGTTATTATCGTCGATATTATCGTCGTTATTATCGTCGTCATTATCGTCGTTAATAACGTCGTCATTATCGTCGTTAATATCGTCGTTATCGTCGTTAATATCGTCATTATCATAGTTATTATCGTCAAAATTATCGTAGTTAATGTCGTCGTTATTATCGACGGTATTATCATCGTTGTTATCGTCGTTATTATCCTCATAATTATCGTCGTTAAAATCGTCATTATTGTCGTCGTTATTATCATCGTTGTTATCGTCGTTATTATCCTCATAAATATCGTCGTTAATATCGACGTTATTTTGTCATTATCAACGTTGTTATCGTCGTTATTATCGTCGTTATTATCGTCGATATTATCGTCGTTATTATCGTCGCCATTATCGTCTTTAATATCGTCGTTATTATCGTCATTATCATCGTTGTTATTGTCGTTATTATCCTCATAATTATCGTCGTTAATATCGTCGTTATTTCGTCATTATCATCGTTGTTATCGTCGTTATTATCGTCGTTATTATCTTCGATATAAGGTTATTATCGTCCTTATAATCAACGTTAATATCATCGCTATTATCGTCGTTATTATCGTCGTTATTATCGTCGATATTATCGTCGTTATTATCGTCGATATTATCGTCGTTATTATCGTCGTCATTATCGTCGTTAATATCGTCGTTATTATTGTCATTATCATCGTTGTTATCGTCGTTAATATCGTCATTATCATCGTTATTATCGTCGTTATTATCGTCGATATTATCGTCGTTATTATCGTCGATATTATCGTCGTTATTATCGTCGTCATTATCGTCGTTAATATCGTCGTCATTATCGTCGTTAATATCGTCGTTATCGTCGTTAATATCGTCATTATCATAGTTATTATCGTCAAAATTATCGTCGTTAATGTCGTCGTTATTATCGACGGTATTATCATCGTTGTTATCGTCGTTATTATCCTCATAATTATCGTCGTTAAAATCGTCGTTATTGTCGTCGTTATTATCATCGTTGTTATCGTCGTTATTATCCTCATATTTATCGTTGTTAATATCGTCGTTATTTCGTCATTATCCTCGTTGTTATCGTCGTTATTATCGTCGATATTATCTTCGATATAACGTTATTATCGTCGTTATAATCAACGTTAATATCATCGCTATTATCGTCGTTATTATCGTCGTTATTATCGTCGATATTATCGTCGTTATTATCGTCGATATTATCGTCGTTATTATCGTCGTCAGTATCGTCGTTAATATCGTCGTCATTATCGTCGTTAATATCGTCGTTATCGTCGTTAATATCGTCATTATCATAGTTATTATCGTCAAATTTATCGTCGTCAATGTCGTCGTTATTATCGTCGTTATTATCATCGTTGTTATCGTCGTTATTATCCTCATAAATATCGTCGTTAATATCGACGTTATTTTGTCATTATCAACGTTGTTATCGTCGTTATTATCGTCGTTATTATCGTCGATATTATCGTCGATATTATCGTCGCCATTATCGTCTTTAATATCGTCGTTATTATCGTCATTATCATCGTTGTTATAGTCGTTATTATCCTCATAATTATCGTCGTTAATATCGTCGTTATTTCGTCATTATCATCGTTGTTATCGTCGTTATTATCGTCGTTATTATCTTCGATATAAGGTTATTATCGTCGTTATAATCAACGTTAATATCATCGCTATTATCGTCGTTATTATCGTCGTTATTATCGTCGATATTATCGTCGTTATTATCGTCGATATTATCGTCGTTATTATCGTCGTCATTATCGTCGTTAATATCGTCGTTATTATTGTCATTATCATCGTTGTTATCGTCGTTAATATCGTCATTATCATAGTTATTATCGTCAAAATTATCGTCGTCAATGTCGTCGTTATTATCGTCATTATTATCGTCGTTAATATCGTCGTTATTGTCGTCATTTTCATCGGTGTTATCTTTGTTATTATCCTCATAATTATCGTCGTTAATATCGTCGTTTTTTCGTCATTATCATCGTTGTTATCGTCCTTAATATCGTCGTTATTTCGTCATTATCATCGTTGTTATCGTCGTTATTATCGTCGTTATTATCTTCGATATAACGTTATTATCGGCGTTATAATCAACGTTAATATCATCGCTATTATCGTCGTTATTATCGTCGTTATTATCGTCGATATTATCGTCGTTATTATCGTCGATATTATTGTCGTTATTATCGTCTTTATTATCGTCGTTAAAATCGTAGATATTATTGTCATTATCATCGTTGTTATCGTCGTTAATATCGTCATTATCATAGTTATTATCGTCAAAATTATCGTCGTCAATGTCGTCGTTATTATCCTCATAATTATCGTCGTTAATATCGACGTTATTTTGTCATTATCATCGTTGATATCGTTGTTATTATCGTCATTATTATCGTCGATATTATCGTCGTTATTATCGTCATTTTCATCGTTGTTATCTTCGTTATTATCCTCATAATTATCGTCGTTAATATCGTCGTTATTTCGTCATTATCATCGTTGTTATCGTCGTTATTATCGTCGATATTATTTTCGATATAACGTTATTATCGGCGTTATAATCAACGTTAATATCATCGCTATTATCGTAGTTATTATCGTCGTTATTATCGTCGATATTATCGTCGTTATTATCGTCGATATTATCGTCGTTATTATCGTCGTTATTATCGTCGTTAAAATCGTAGATATTATTGTCATTATCATCGTTGTTATCGTCGTTAATATCGTCATTATCATAGTTATTATCGTCAAAATTATCGTCGTCAATGTCGTCGTTATTATCGTCATTATCATCGTTGCTATCGTCGTTATTATCCTCATAAATATCGTCGTTAATATCGTTGTTATTATCGTTATTATCATCGTTGTTATCGTCGTTATTTCCTCGTTATTATCGTCGATATTATCGTCGTTATTATCGTCGCCATTATCGTCTTTAATATCGTCGTTATTATAGTTATTATCATCGTTGTTATCGTCGTTGTTATCCTCATAATTATCGTCGTTAATATCGTCGTTATTATCGTCATTTTCATCGATGTTATTTTCGTTATTATCTTCATAATTATCGTCGTTAATATCGTCGTTATTTCGTCATTATCATCGTTTTTATCGTCGTTATTATCGTCGTTATTATCTTCGATATAACGTTATTATCGTCGTTATAATCAACGTTAATATCATCGCTATTATCGTCGTTATTATCGTCGTTATTTTCGTCGTTATTATCGTCGTTATTATCGTCGTCATTATCGTCGTTAATTTCGTCGTTATTATCGTCATTATCATCGTTGTTATCGTCGTTATTATCCTCATAATTAGCGTCGTTAATATCGTCGTTATTGTCGTCATTTTCATCGATGTTATCTTTGTTATTATCCTCATAATTATCGTCGTTAATATCGTCGTTTTTTGGTCATTATCATCGTTGTTATCGTCCTTAATATCGTCGTTATTTCGTCATTATCATCGTTGTTATCGTCGTTATTATCGTCGTTATTATCTTCGATATAACGTTATTATCGGCGTTATAATCAACGTTAATATCATCGCTATTATCGTCGTTATTATCATCGTTATTATCGTCGATATTATCGTCGTTATTATCGTCGATATTATCGGCGTTATTATCGTCGTTATTATCGTCGTTAAAATGGTCGTTCATATTGTCATTATCATCGTTGTTATCGGCGTTAATATCGTCATTATCATAGTTATTATCTTCAAAATTATCGTCGTCAATGTCTTCGTTATTATCCTCATAATTATCGTCGTTAATATCGACGCTATTTTGTCATTATCATCGTTGTTATCGTTGTTATTATCGTCATTATTATCGTCGATATTATCGTCGTTATTATCGTCATTTTCATCGTTGTTATCTTCGTTATTATCCTCATAATTATCGTCGTTAATATCGTCGTTATTTCGTCATTATCATCGTTGTTATCGTCGTTATTATCGTCGATATTATCGTCGTTATTATCGTCGATATTATCGTCGTTATTATCGTCGTTATTATCATCGTTAAAATCGTCGTTATTATTGTCATTATCATCGTTGTTATCGGCGTTAATATTGTCATTATCATAGTTATTATCGTCAAAATTATCGTCGTCAATGTCGTCGTTATTATCGTCATTATCATCGTTGCTATCGTCGTTATTATCCTCATAAATATCGTCGTTATTATCGTCGATATTATCGTCGTTATTATCGTCGTCATTATCGTCGTTAATATCGTCGTTATTATTGTCATTATCATAGTTATTATCGTCAAAATTATCGTCTTTAATATCGTCGTTATTATAGTTATTATCATCGTTGTTATCGTCGTTATTATCCTCATAATTATCGTCGTTAATATCGTCGTTATTATCGTCATTTTCATCGATGTTATCTGCGTTATTATCCTCATAATTATCGTCGTTATTTCGTCATTATCATCGTTGTTATCGTCGTTATTATCGTCGTTATTATCTTCGATATAACGTTATTATCGGCGTTATAATCAACGTTAATATCATCGCTATTTTCGTCGTTATTATCGTCGTTATTATCGTCGATATTATCGTCGTTATTATCGTCGATATTATCGTCGTTATTATCGTCGTTATTATCGTCGTTAAAATCGTCGTTATTATTGTCATTATCATCGTTGTTATCGGCGTTAATATCGTCATTATCATAGTTATTATCGTGAAAATTATCGTCGTCAATGTCGTCGTTATTATCCTCATAATTATCGTCGTTATTATCGACGTAATTTTGACATTATCATCGTTGTTATCGTTGTTATTATCGTCATTATTATCGTCGATATTATCGTCGTTATTATCGTCATTTTCATCGTTGTTATCTTCGTTATTATCCTCATAATTATCGTCGTTAATATCGTCGTTATTTCGTCATTATCATCGTTGTTATCGTCGTTATTATCGTCGTTATTATCTTCGATATAACGTTATTATCGGCGTTATAATCAACGTTAATATCATCGCTATTATCGTCGTTATTATCGTCGTTATTATCGTCGATATTATCGTCGTTATTATCGTCGATATTATCGTCGTTATTATCGTCGTTATTATCGTCGTTAAAATCGTAGATATTATTGTCATTATCATCGTTGTTATCGTCGTTAATATCGTCATTATCATAGTTATTATCGTCAAAATTATCGTCGTCAATGTTGTCGTTATTATCGTCATTATCATCGTTGCTATCGTCGTTATTATCCTCATAAATATCGTCGTTAATATCGTTGTTATTATCGTTATTAACATCGTTGTTATCGTCGTTATTTCGTCGTTATTATCGTCGATATTATCGTCGGTATTATCGTCGCCATTATCGTCTTTAATATCGTCGTTATTATAGTTATTATCATCGTTGTTATCGTCGTTATTATCCTCATGATTATCGTCGTTAATATCGACGTAATTTTGACATTATCATCGTTGTTATCGTTGTTATTATCGTCATTATTATCGTCGATATTATCGTCGTTATTATCGTCATTTTCATCGTTGTTATCTTCGTTATTATCCTCATAATTATCGTCGTTAATATCGTCGTTATTTCATCATTATCATCGTTGTTATCGTCGTTATTATCGTCGGTATTATCTTCGATATAACGTTATTATCGGCGTTATAATCAACGTTAATATCATCGCTATTATCGTCGTTATTATCGTCGTTATTATCGTCGATATTATCGTCGTTATTATCGTCGATATTATCGTCGTTATTATCGTCGATATTATCGTCGTTATTATCGTCGTCATTATCGTCGTTAATATCGTCGTTATTATTGACATTATCATCGTTGATATCGTCGTAAATATCGTCATTATCATAGTTATTATCGTCAAAATTATCGTCGTCAATGTCGTCGTTATTATCCTCATAAATATCGTCGCTAATACCGACGTTATTTTGTGATTATCATCGTTGTTATCGTCGTTATTATCGTCGTTATTATCGTCGATATTATCGTCGTTATTATCCTCATAATTATCGTCGTTAATATCGTCGTTATTATCGTTATTATCACCGTTGTTATCGTAGTTATTATCCTCATAATTATCGTCGTTAATATCGACGTTATTTTGTCATTATCATCGTTGTTATCGTTGTTATTATCGTCGTTATTATCGTCGATAATATCGTCGTTATTATCGTCGTCATTATCGTCGTTAATATCGTCGTTATTATCGTCATTATCATCGTTGTTATCGTCGTTATTATCCTCATATATATCGTCGTTAATTTCGATGTTATTTTGTCATTATCAACGTTGTTATCGTCGTTAATATCGTCATTATCATAGTTATTATCGACACAATTATCGTCGTTATTATCGTCGTTATTATCGTCGTTGAAATCGTAGATATTATTGTCATTATCATCGTTGTTATCGTCGTTAATATCGTCATTATCATAGTTATTATCGTCAAAATTATCGTCGTCAATGTCGTCGTTATTATCGTCATTATCATCGTTGCTATCGTCGTTATTATCCTCATAAATATCGTCGTTAATATCGTTGTTATTATCGTTATTATCATCGTTGTTATCGTCGTTATTTCGTCGTTATTATCGTTGTTATCGTCGTTATTATCGTCGTTATTATCTTCGATATAACGTTATTATCGTCGTTATAATCAACGTTAATATCATCGCTATTATCGTCGTTATTATCGTCGTTATTATCGTCGATATTATCGTCGTTATTATCGTCGATATTATCGTCGTTATTATCGTCGTTATTATCGTCGTTAAAATCGTCGTTATTATTGTCACTATCATCGTTGTTATCGTCGTCAATATCGTCATTATCATAGTTATTATCGTCAAAATTATCGTCGTCAATATCGTTGTTAATATCGTCGTTATTATCATCATTATCATTGTTGTTATCGTCGTTATTATCATCGTTAATATCGTCGATATTATCGTCGTTATTATCGTCGCCATTATCGTCTTTAATATCGTCGTTATTATCGTCATTATCATCGTTGTTATCATCGTTATTATCCTGATAATTATCGTCGTTAATATCGTCGTTATTATAGTTATTAACATCTTTGTTATCATCGTTATTATCCTGATAATTATCGTCGTTAATATCGTCGTTATTATAGTTATTATCATCGTTGTTATCGTCGTTATTATCTTCGATATAACGTTAGTATCGTCGTTATAATCAACGATAATATCATCGCTATTATCGTCGAAATTATCGTCGTTATTATAGTTGTCATTATCGTCGTTATTATCGTCGAAATTATCGTCGTTATTATAGTCGTCATTATCGTCGTTATTATCGTCGTTATTATCATCGTTGTTATCGTCGTAATTATTTTCATAATTATCGTCTTTAATATCGTCGTTATTATCGTCATTATCATCGTTGTTTTCGTCTTTATTGTCGTCAAAATTATCGTCGATAATGTCGTCGTTAATATCGTTGTTATTATTGTCGTTATTACCGTCTTTATTATCATCGTTGTTATCGTCGTTATTATCCTCATAATTATCGTCGTTAAAATCGTCGTTATTTCGTCATTATCATCGTTGTTATCGTCGTTATTATCGTCGTTATTATCTTCGATATAACGTTTTTATTGTCTTATAATCAACGTTAATATCATCGCTATTATCGTCGTTATTTTCGTCGATAATATCGTCGTTATTATCGTCGATATTATCGTCGTTATTATCGTCGTCATTATCGTCGTTAATATCGTCGTTATTATTGTCATTATCATCGTTGTTATCGTCGTTAATATCGTCATTATCATCGTTATTATCGTCCAAATTATCGTCGTCAATGTCGTCGATATTATCGTCGTTATTATCGTCGTCATTATCGTCGTTAATATCGTCGTTATTATATCATTATCATCGTTGTTATCGTCGTTAATATCGTCATTATCATAGTTATTATCGTCAAAATTATCGTCGTCAATGTCGTCGTTATTATCGTCGTTATTATCATCGTTGTTATCGTCGTTATTATCCTCATAAATATCGTCGATAATATCGACGTTATTTTGACATTTTCATCGTTTTTATCGTCGTTATTATCGTCGTTATTATCGTCGATATTATCGTCGTTATTATCGAGGCCATTATCGTCTTTAATATCGTCGTTATCATCGTTATTATCATCGTTGTTATCGTCGTTATTATCCTTAAAATTATCGGCGTTAATATCGTCGTTATTATCGTCATTTACATCGTTGTTATCGTAGTTATTATCCTCATAATTATCGTCGTTAATATCGTCGTTATTTCGTCATTATCATCGTTGTTATCGTCGTTATTATCGTCGTTATTATCTTCGATATAACGTTATTATCGTCGTTATTATCGTCGTTATAATCAACGTTAATATCATCACTATTATCGTCGTTATTATCGTCGTTATTATCGTCGTTATTATCGTCGTCATTATCGTCGTTAATATAATCGTTATTATCGTCATTATCATCGTTGTTATCGTCGTTATTATCCTCATAATTATCGTCGTTAATATCGTCGTTATTGTCGTCATTTTCATCGATGTTATCTTTGTTATTATCCTCATAATTATCGTCGTTAATATCGTCGTTTTTTCGTCATTATCATCGTTGTTATCGTCCTTAATATCGTCGTTATTTCGTCATTATCATCGTTGTTATCGTCGTTATTATCGTCGTTATTATCTTCGATATAACGTTATTATCGGCGTTATAATCAACGTTAATATCATCGCTATTATCGTCGTTATTATCGTCGTTATTATCGTCGATATTATCGTCGTTATTATCGTCGCCATTATCGTCTTTAATATCGTCGTTATTATCGTCGTTATTATCGTCGATATTATCGTCGTTATTATCGTCGATATTATCGTCGTTATTATCGTCGTCATTATCGTCGTTAATATCGTCGTTATTATTGGCATTATCATCGTTGTTATCGTCGTTAATATCGTCATTATCATAGTTATTATCGTCAAAATTATCGTCGTCAATGTCGTCGTTATTATCGTCATTATCATCGTTGTTATCGTCGTTATTATCCTCATAATTATCGTCGTTAATATTGTTGTTATTATCGTTATTATCATCGTTGTTATCGTCGTTATTTCGTCGTTATTATCGTCGATATTATCGTCGTTATTATCGTCGCCATTATCGTCTTTAATATCGTCGTTATTATAGTTATTATCATCGTTGTTATCGTTGTTATTATCGTCATAATTATCGCCGATATTATCGTCGTTATTATCCTCATTTTCATCGTTGTTATCTTCGTTATTATCCTCATAATTATCGTCCTTAATATCGTCGTTATTATCGTCGTTATTATCTTCGATATAACGTTATTATCGGCGTTATAATCAACGTTAATATCATCGCTATTATCGTCGTTATTATCGTCGTTATTATCGTCGATATTATCGTCGTTATTATCGTCGATATTATCGTCGTTATTATCGTCGATATTATCGTCGTTATTATCGTCGTCATTATCGTCGTTAATATCGTCGTTATTATTGACATTATCATCGTTGATATCGTCGTAAATATCGTCATTATCATAGTTATTATCGTCAAAATTATCGTCGTCAATGTCGTCGTTATTATCCTCATAAATATCGTCGTTAATATCGACGTTATTTTGTCATTATCATCGTTGTTATCGTTGTTATTATCGTCGTTATTATCGTCGTTATTATCGTCGTTAAAATCGTAGATATTATTGTCATTATCATCGTTTTTATCGTCGTTAATATCGTCATTATCATAGTTATTATCGTCAAAATTATCGTCGTCACAGTCGTCGCTATTATCGTTGTTATTATCGTCGTTATTTTCGTCGTTATTATCGTCGTTATTATCGTCGTTATTATCGTCGATATGATCGTCGTTATTATCGTCGATATTATCGTCGTTATTATCGTCGTTATTATCGTCGTTAAAATCGTAGATATTATTGTCATTATCATCGTTGTTATCGTCGTTAATATCGTCATTATCATAGTTATTATCGTCAAAATTATCGTCGTCAATGTCGTCGTTATTATCCTAATAATTATCGTCGTTAATATCGACGCTATTTTGTCATTATCATCGTTGTTATCGTTGTTATTATCGTCATTATTATCATAGATATTATCGTCGTTATTATCGTCATTTTCATCGTTGTTATCTTCGTTATTATCCTCATAATTATCGTCGTTAATATCGTCGTTATTTCGTCATTATCATCGTTGTTATCGTCGTTATTATCGTCGTTATTATCTTCGATATAACGTTATTATCGTCGTTATAATCAACGTTAATATCATCGCTATTATTGTCGTTAATATCGTCGTTATTATCGTCGATATTATCGTCGTTATTATCGTCGATATTATCGTCGTTATTATCGTCGTCATTATCGTCGTTAATATCGTCGTTATTATTGTCATTATCATCGTTGTTATCGTCGTTAATTTCGTCATTATCATAGTTATTATCGTCAGAATTATCGTCGTCAATGTCGTCGTTATTAGCGTCGTTATTATCATCGTTGTTATCGTCGTTATTATCGTCGTTATTATCTTCGATATAACGTTATTATCGTCGTTATAATCAACGTTAATATCATCGCTATTATCGTCGTTATTATCGTCGTTATTATCGTCGATATTATCGTCGTTATTATCGTCGATATTATCGTCGTTATTATCGTCGTCATTATCGTCGTTAATATCGTCGTTATTATTGACATTATCATCGTTGTTATTGTCGTTAATATCGTCATTATCATAGTAATTATCGTCAAAATTATCGTCGTCAATTTCGTCGTTATTATCGTCATTATCATCGTTGCTATCGTCGTTATTATCCTCATAAATATCGTCGTAAATACCGTTGTTATTATCGTTATTATCATCGTTGTTATCGTCGTTATTTCGTCGTTATTATCGTCGATATTATCGTCGTTATTATCGTCGCCATTATCGTCTTTAATATCGTCGTAATTATAGTTATTATCATCGTTGTTATCGTCGTTATTATCCTCATAATTATCGTCGTTAATATCGTAGTTATTATCGTCATTTTCATCGATATTATCTTCGTTATTATCCTCATAATTGTCGTCGTTAATATCGTCGTTATTTCGTCATTATCATCGTTGTTATCGTCGTTATTATCGTCGTTATTATCTTCGATATAACGTTATTATCGTCGTTATTATCGTCGTTATAATCAACGTTAATATCATCGCTATTATCGTCGTTATTATCGTCGTTATTATCGTCGTTATTATCGTCGTCATTATCGTCGTTAATATCGTCGTAATTATCGTCATTATCATCGTTGTTATCGTCGTTATTATCCTCATAATTATCGTTGTTAATATCGTCGTTATTGTCGTCATTTTCATCGATGTTATCTTTGTTATTATCCTCATAATTATCGTCGTTAATATCGTCGTTTTTTCGTCATTATCATCGTTGTTATCGTCCTTAATATCGTCGTTATTTCGTCTTTATCATCGTTGTTATCGTCGTTATTATCGTCGTTATTATCTTCGATATAACGTTATTATCGGCGTTATAATCAACGTTAATATCATCGCTATTGTCGTCGTTATTATCGTCGTTATTATCCTCATAATTATCGTCGTTAATATCGACGTTATTTTGTCATTATCATCGTTGTTATCGTTGTTATTATCGTCATTAATATCTTCGATATAACGTTATTATCGGCGTTATAATCAACGTTAATATCATCGCTATTATCGTCGTTTTTATCGTCGTTATTATCGTCGATATTATCGTCATTATTATCGTCGTTATTATCGTCGTTATTATCGTCGTTATTATCGTCGTTATTATCGTCGTTATTATCGTCGTCATTATCGTCGTTAATATCGTCGTTATTATCGTCATTATCGTCGTTGTTATCGTCGTTATTATCCTCATAATTATCGTCGTTAATATCGTCGTTATTGTCGTCATTTTCATCGTTGTTATCTTCGTTATTATCCTCATAATTATCGTCGTTAATATCGTCGTTATTTTCGTCGTTAAAATCGTAGATATTATTGTCATTATCATCGTTGTTATCGTCGTTAATATCGTCATTACCATAGTTATTATCGTCAAAATTTTCGTCGTCAATGTCGTCGTTATTATCGTCATTATCATCGTTGCTATCGTCGTTATTATCCTCATAAATATCGTCGTTAATATAGTTGTTATTATCGTTATTATCATCGTTGTTATCGTCGTTATTTCGTCGTTATTATCGTCGTTATTATCGTCGTTATTATCGTCGTTAATATCGTCGTTAATATCGTCGTTATTATCGTCATTATCATCGTTGTTATCGTCGTTATTATCCTCATAATTATCGTCGTTAATATCGTCGTTATTGTCGTCATTTTCATCGATGTTATCTTTGTTATTATCCTCATAATTATCGTCGTTAATATCGTCGTTTTTTCGTCATTATCATCGTTGTTATCGTCCTTAATATCGTCGTTATTTCGTCATTATCATCGTTGTTATCGTCGTTATTATCGTCGTTATTATCTTCGATATAAGGTTATTATCGGCGTTATAATCAACGTTAATATCATCTCTATTATCGTCGTTATTATCGTCGTTATTATCGTCGATATTATCGTCGTTATTATCGTCGATATTATCGTTATTATCGTCGTTATTATCGTCGTTAAAATCGTCGTTATTATTGTCATTATCATCGTTGTTATCGGCGTTAATATCGTCATTATGATAGTTATTATCGTCAAAATTATCGTCGTCAATGTCGTCGTTATTATCCTGATAATTGTCGTCGTTAATATCGTCGTTATTTCGTCATTATCATCGTTGTTATCGTCGTTATTATCGTCGTTATTATCTTCGATATAACGTTATTATCGTCGTTATTATCGTCGTTATAATCAACGTTAATATCATCGCTATTATCGTCGTTATTATCGTCGTTATTATCGTCGTTATTATCGTCGTCATTATCGTCGTTAATATAATCGTTATTATCGTCATTATCATCGTTGTTATCGTCGTTATTATCCTCATAATTATCGTTGTTAATATCGTCGTTATTGTCGTCATTTTCATCGATGTTATTATTGTTATTATCCTCATAATTATCGTCGTTAATATCGTCGTTTTTTCGTCATTATCATCGTTGTTATCGTCCTTAATATCGTCGTTATTTCGTCATTATCATCGTTGTTATCGTCGTTATTATCGTCGTTATTATCTTCGATATAACGTTATTATCGGCGTTATAATCAACGTTAATATCATCGCTATTGTCGTCGTTATTATCGTCGTTATTATCCTCATAATTATCGTCGTTAATATCGACGTTATTTTGTCATTATCATCGTTGTTATCGTTGTTATTATCGTCATTAATATCTTCGATATAACGTTATTATCGGCGTTATAATCAACGTTAATATCATCGCTATTATCGTCGTTATTATCGTCGTTATTATCGTCGATATTATCGTCATTATTATCGTCGTTATTATCGTCGTTATTATCGTCGTTATTATCGTCGTTATTATCGTCGTTATTATCGTCGTCATTATCGTCGTTAATATCGTCGTTATTATCGTCATTATCATCGTTGTTATCGTCGTTATTATCCTCATAATTATCGTCGTTAATATCGTCGTTATTGTCGTCATTTTCATCGTTGTTATCTTCGTTATTATCCTCATAATTATCGTCGTTAATATCGTCGTTATTTCGTCATTATCATCGTTGTTATCGTCGTTATTATCGTCGTTATTATCTTCGATATAACGTTATTATCGTCGTTATAATCAACGTTAATATCATCGCTATTATTGTCGTTAATATCGTCGTTATTATCGTCGATATTATCGTCGTTATTATCGTCGATATTATCGTCGTTATTATCGTCGTCATTATCGTCGTTAATATCGTCGTTATTATTGTCATTATCATCGTTGTTATCGTCGTTAATTTCGTCATTATCATAGTTATTATCGTCAGAATTATCGTCGTCAATGTCGTCGTTATTAGCGTCGTTATTATCATCGTTGTTATCGTCGTTATTATCGTCGTTATTATCTTCGATATAACGTTATTATCGTCGTTATAATCAACGTTAATATCATCGCTATTATCGTCGTTATTATCGTCGTTATTATCGTCGATATTATCGTCGTTATTATCGTCGATATTATCGTCGTTATTATCGTCGTCATTATCGTCGTTAATATCGTCGTTATTATTGACATTATCATCGTTGTTATCGTCGTTAATATCGTCATTATCATAGTAATTATCGTCAAAATTATCGTCGTCAATTTCGTCGTTATTATCGTCATTATCATCGTTGCTATCGTCGTTATTATCCTCATAAATATCGTCGTAAATACCGTTGTTATTATCGTTATTATCATCGTTGTTATCGTCGTTATTTCGTCGTTATTATCGTCGATATTATCGTCGTTATTATCGTCGCCATTATCGTCTTTAATATCGTCGTAATTATAGTTATTATCATCGTTGTTATCGTCGTTATTATCCTCATAATTATCGTCGTTAATATCGTCGTTATTGTCGTCATTTTCATCGATGTTATCTTTGTTATTATCCTCATAATTATCGTCGTTAATATCGTCGTTTTTTCGTCATTATCATCGTTGTTATCGTCCTTAATATCGTCGTTATTTCGTCTTTATCATCGTTGTTATCGTCGTTATTATCGTCGTTATTATCTTCGATATAACGTTATTATCGGCGTTATAATCAACGTTAATATCATCGCTATTGTCGTCGTTATTATCGTCGTTATTATCCTCATAATTATCGTCGTTAATATCGACGTTATTTTGTCATTATCATCGTTGTTATCGTTGTTATTATCGTCATTAATATCTTCGATATAACGTTATTATCGGCGTTATAATCAACGTTAATATCATCGCTATTATCGTCGTTTTTATCGTCGTTATTATCGTCGATATTATCGTCATTATTATCGTCGTTATTATCGTCGTTATTATCGTCGTTATTATCGTCGTTATTATCGTCGTTATTATCGTCGTCATTATCGTCGTTAATATCGTCGTTATTATCGTCATTATCGTCGTTGTTATCGTCGTTATTATCCTCATAATTATCGTCATAATATCGTCGTTATTGTCGTCATTTTCATCGTTGTTATCTTCGTTATTATCCTCATAATTATCGTCGTTAATATCGTCGTTATTTTCGTCGTTAAAATCGTAGATATTATTGTCATTATCATCGTTGTTATCGTCGTTAATATCGTCATTACCATAGTTATTATCGTCAAAATTTTCGTCGTCAATGTCGTCGTTATTATCGTCATTATCATCGTTGCTATCGTCGTTATTATCCTCATAAATATCGTCGTTAATATAGTTGTTATTATCGTTATTATCATCGTTGTTATCGTCGTTATTTCGTCGTTATTATCGTCGTTATTATCGTCGTTATTATCGTCGTTAATATCGTCGTTAATATCGTCGTTATTATCGTCATTATCATCGTTGTTATCGTCGTTATTATCCTCATAATTATCGTCGTTAATATCGTCGTTATTGTCGTCATTTTCATCGATGTTATCTTTGTTATTATCCTCATAATTATCGTCGTTAATATCGTCGTTTTTTCGTCATTATCATCGTTGTTATCGTCCTTAATATCGTCGTTATTTCGTCATTATCATCGTTGTTATCGTCGTTATTATCGTCGTTATTATCTTCGATATAAGGTTATTATCGGCGTTATAATCAACGTAAATATCATCTCTATTATCGTCGTTATTATCGTCGTTATTATCGTCGATATTATCGTCGTTATTATCGTCGATATTATCGTTATTATCGTCGTTATTATCGTCGTTAAAATCGTCGTTATTATTGTCATTATCATCGTTGTTATCGGCGTTAATATCGTCATTATGATAGTTATTATCGTCAAAATTATCGTCGTCAATGTCGTCGTTATTATCCTGATAATTGTCGTCGTTAATATCGTCGTTATTTCGTCATTATCATCGTTGTTATCGTCGTTATTATCGTCGTTATTATCTTCGATATAACGTTATTATCGTCGTTATTATCGTCGTTATAATCAACGTTAATATCATCGCTATTATCGTCGTTATTATCGTCGTTATTATCGTCGTTATTATCGTCGTCATTATCGTCGTTAATATAATCGTTATTATCGTCATTATCATCGTTGTTATCGTCGTTATTATCCTCATAATTATCGTTGTTAATATCGTCGTTATTGTCGTCATTTTCATCGATGTTATCTTTGTTATTATCCTCATAATTATCGTCGTTAATATCGTCGTTTTTTCGTCATTATCATCGTTGTTATCGTCCTTAATATCGTCGTTATTTCGTCATTATCATCGTTGTTATCGTCGTTATTATCGTCGTTATTATCTTCGATATAACGTTATTATCGG
Source organism: Dolichovespula media (assembly GCA_911387685.1). Taxonomy (NCBI): domain Eukaryota; kingdom Metazoa; phylum Arthropoda; class Insecta; order Hymenoptera; family Vespidae; genus Dolichovespula; species Dolichovespula media. The sequence goes on from OU426857.1 coordinate 8,146,607, forward strand.
CGTTATAATCAACGTTAATATCATCGCTATTGTCGTCGTTATTATCGTCGTTATTATCCTCATAATTATCGTCGTTAATATCGACGTTATTTTGTCATTATCATCGTTGTTATCGTTGTTATTATCGTCATTAATATCTTCGATATAACGTTATTATCGGCGTTATAATCAACGTTAATATCATCGCTATTATCGTCGTTATTATCGTCGTTATTATCGTCGATATTATCGTCATTATTATCGTCGTTATTATCGTCGTTATTATCGTCGTTATTATCGTCGTTATTATCGTCGTTATTATCGTCGTCATTATCGTCGTTAATATCGTCGTTATTATCGTCATTATCATCGTTGTTATCGTCGTTATTATCCTCATAATTATCGTCGTTAATATCGTCGTTATTGTCGTCATTTTCATCGTTGTTATCTTCGTTATTATCCTCATAATTATCGTCGTTAATATCGTCGTTATTTCGTCATTATCATCGTTGTTATCGTCGTTATTATCGTCGTTATTAACTTCGATATAACGTTATTATCGGCGTTATAATCAACGTTAATATCATCGCTATTATCGTCGTTATTATCGTCGTTATTATCGTCGATATTATCGTCGTTATTATCGTCGATATTATCGTCGTTATTATCGTCGTTATTATCGTCGTTATTATCGTCGTTATTATTGTCATTATCATCGTTGTTATCGGCGTTAATATCGTCATTATCATAGTTATTATCGTCAAAAATATCGTCGTCAATGTCGTCGTTATTATCCTCATAATTATCGTCGTTAATATCGTCGTCATTTCGTCATTATCATCGTTGTTATCGTCGTTATTATCGTCGATATTATCTTCGATATAACGTTATTATCGACGTTATAATCAACGTTAATATCATCGCTATTATCGTCGTTATTATCGTAGATATTATCGTCGTTATTATCGTCGTTATTATCGTCGTTATTATCGTCGTCATTATCGTCGTTAATATCGTCGTTATTATCGTCATTATCATCGTTGTTATCGTCGTTATTATCCTCATAATTATCGTCGCTAATATCGTCGTTATTGTCGTCATTTTCATCGATGTTATCTTTGTTATTATCCTCATAATTATCGTCGTTAATATCGTCGTTTTTTCGTCATTATCATCGTTGTTATCGTCGTTAATATCGTCGTTATTTCGTCATTATCATCGTTGTTATCGTCGTTATTATCGTCGTTATTATCTTCGATATAAGGTTATTATCGGCGTTATAATCAACGTTAATATCATCGCTATTATCGTCGTTATTATCGTCGTTATTATCGTCGATATTATCGTCGTTATTATCGTCGATATTATCGTTATTATCGTCGTTATTATCGTCGTTAAAATCGTCGTTATTATTGTCATTATCATCGTTGTTATCGGCGTTAATATCGTCATTATCATAGTTATTATCGTCAAAATTATCGTCGTCAATGTCGTCGTTATTATCCTCATAATTATCGTCGTTAATATCGTCGTTATTTCGTCATTATCATCGTTGTTATCGTCGTTATTATCGTCGTTATTATCTTCGATATAACGTTATTAACGGCGTTATAATCAACGTTAATATCATCGCTATTATCGTCGTTATTATCGTCGTTATTATCGTCGATATTATCGTCGCTATTATCGTCGATATTATCGTCGTTATTATCGTCGTTATTATCGTCGTTATTATCGTCGTTATTATCGTCGTTATTATCGTCGTTATTATCGTCGTCATTATCGTCGTTAATATCGTCGTTATTATCGTCATTATCATCGTTGTTATCGTCGTTATAAATCCTCATAATTATCGTCGTTAATATCGTCGTTATTGTCGTCATTTTCATCGTTGTTATCTTCGTTATTATCCTCATAATTATCGTCGTTAATATCGTCGTTATTTCGTCATTATCATCGTTGTTATCGTCGTTATTATCGTCGTTATTATCTTCGATATAACGTTATTATCGGCGTTATAATCAACGTTAATATCATCGCTATTATCGTCGTTATTATCGTCGTTATCGTCGATATTATCGTCGTTATTATCGTCGATATTATCGTCGTTATTATCGTCGTTATTATCTTCGTTAAAATCGTAGATATTATTGTCATTATCATCGTTGTTATCGTCGTTAATATCGTCATTATCATAGTTATTATCGTCAAAATTATCGTCGTCAATGTCGTCGTTATTATCCTCATAATTATCGTCGTTAATATCGACGTTATTTTGTCATTATCATCGTTGTTATCGTTGTTATTATCGTCATTATTATCGTCGATATTATCGTCGTTATTATCGTCATTTTCATCGTTGTTATCTTCGTTATTATCCTCATAATTATCGTCGTTAATATCGTCGTCATTTCGTCATTATCATCGTTGTTATCGTCGTTATTATCGTCGTTATTATCTTCGATATAACGTTATTATCGGCGTTATAATCAACGTTAATATCATCGCTATTATCGTCGTTATTATCGTCGATATTATCGTCGTTATTATCGTCGATATTATCGTCGTTATTATCGTCGTTATTATCGTCGTTAAAATCGTAGATATTATTGTCATTATCATCGTTGTTATCGTCGTTAATATCGTCATTACCATAGTTATTATCGTCAAAATTATCGTCGTCAATGTCGTCGTTATTATCGTCATTATCATCGTTGCTATCGTCGTTATTATCCTCATAAATATCGTTGTAATATCGTTGTTATTATCCTTATTATCATCGTTGTTATCGTCGTTATTTCGTCGTTATTATCGTCGTTATTATCGTCGTTATTATCGTCGTCATTATCGTCGTTAATATCGTCGTTATTATCGTCATTATCATCGTTGTTATCGTCGTTATTATCCTCATAATTATCGTCGTTAATATCGTCGTTATTGTCGTCATTTTCATCGATGTTATCTTTGTTATTATCCTCATAATTATCGTCGTTAATATCGTCGTTTTTTCGTCATTATCATCGTTGTTATCGTCCTTAATATCGTCGTTATTTCGTCATTATCATCGTTGTTATCGTCGTTATTATCGTCGTTATTATCTTCGATATAAGGTTATTATCGGCGTTATAATCAACGTTATATCATCGCTATTATCGTCGTTATTATCGTCGTTATTATCGTCGATATTATCGTCGTTATTATCGTCGATATCATCGTTATTATCGTCGTTATTATCGTCGTTAAAATCGTCGTTATTATTGTCATTATCATCGTTGTTATCGGCGTTAATATCGTCATTATCATAGTTATTATCGTCAAAATTATCGTCGTCAATGTCGTCGTTATTATCCTCATAATTATCGTCGTTAATATCGTCGTTATTGTCGTCATTTTCATCGATGTTATCTTTGTTATTATCCTCATAATTATCGTCGTTAATATCGTCGTTTTTTCGTCATTATCATCGTTGTTATCGTCCTTAATATTGTCGTTATTTCGTCATTATCATCGTTGTTATCGTCGTTATTATCGTCGTTATTATCTTCGATATAACGTTATTATCGGCGTTATAATCAACGTTAATATCATCGCTATTGTCGTCGTTATTATCGTCGTTATTATCCTCATAATTATCGTCGTTAATATCGACGTTATTTTGTCATTATCATCGTTGTTATCGTTGTTATTATCGTCATTAATATCTTCGATATAACGTTATTATCGGCGTTATAATCAACGTTAATATCATCGCTATTATCGTCGTTATTATCGTCGTTATTATCGTCGATATTATCGTCATTATTATCGTCGTTATTATCGTCGTTATTATCGTCGTTATTATCGTCGTTATTATCGTCGTTATTATCGTCGTCATTATCGTCGTTAATATCGTCGTTATTATCGTCATTATCATCGTTGTTATCGTCGTTATTATCCTCATAATTATCGTCGTTAATATCGTCGTTATTGTCGTCATTTTCATCGTTGTTATCTTCGTTATTATCCTCATAATTATCGTCGTTAATATCGTCGTTATTTCGTCATTATCATCGTTGTTATCGTCGTTATTATCGTCGTTATTAACTTCGATATAACGTTATTATCGGCGTTATAATCAACGTTAATATCATCGCTATTATCGTCGTTATTATCGTCGTTATTATCGTCGATATTATCGTCGTTATTATCGTCGATATTATCGTCGTTATTATCGTCGTTATTATCGTCGTTAAAATCGTCGTTATTATTGTCATTATCATCGTTGTTATCGGCGTTAATATCGTCATTATCATAGTTATTATCGTCAAAATTATAGTCGTCAATGTCGTCGTTATTATCGTCATTATCATCGTTGCTATCGTCGTTATTATCCTCATAAATATCGTCGTTAATATCGTTGTTATAATCGTTATTATCATCGTTGTTATCGTCGTTATTTCGTCGTTATTATCGTCGATATTATCGTCGTTATTATCGTCGCCATTATCGTCTTTAATATCGTCGATATTATAGTTATTATCATCGTTGTTATCGTCGTTATTATCCTCATAATTATCGTCGTTAATATCGTCGTTATTATCGTCATTTTCATCGATGTTATCTTCGTTATTATCCTCATAATTATCGTCGTTAATATCGTCGTTATTCGTCATTATCATCGTTGTTATCGTCGTTATTATCGTCGTTATTATCTTCGATATAACGTTATTATCGTCGTTATAATCAACGTTAATATCATCGCTATTATCGTCGTTATTATCGTCGTTATTTTCGTCGTTATTATCGTCGTTATTATCGTCGTCATTATCGTCGTTAATATCGTCGTTATTATTGTCATTATCATCTTTGTTATCGTCGTTAATATCGTCATTATCATAGTTATTATCCTCAAAATTATCGTCGTCAATGTCGTCGTTATTATCGTCATTATCATCGTTGTTATCGTCGTTATTATCCTCATAATTATCGTCGTTAATATCGTCGTTATTGTCGTCATTTTCATCGATGTTATCTTTGTTATTATCCTCATAATTATCGTCGTTAATATCGTCGTTTTTTCGTCATTATCATCGTTGTTATCGTCCTTAATATTGTCGTTATTTCGTCATTATCATCGTTGTTATCGTCGTTATTATCGTCGTTATTATCTTCGATATAACGTTATTATCGTCGTTAATATCGTCGTTATTATCATCATTATCATCGTTGTTATCGTCGTTATTATCCTCATAATTATCGTCGTTAATATCGTCGTTATTATCGTCATTTTCATCGATGTTATCTTCGTTATTATCCTCATAATTATCGTCGTTAATATCGTCGTTATTCGTCATTATCATCGTTGTTATCGTCGTTATTATCGTCGTTATTATCTTCGATATAACGTTATTATCGTCGTTATAATCAACGTTAATATCATCGCTATTATCGTCGTTATTATCGTCGTTGTTATCGTCGATATTATCGTCGTTATTATCGTCATTATCATCGTTGTTATCGTCGTTATTATCGTCGTTATTATCTTCGATATAACGTTATTATCGTCGTTATCATCAACGTTAATATCATCGCTATTATCGTCGTTATTATCGTCGTTATTCTCGTCGATATTATCGTCGTTATTATCGTCGATATTATCGTCGTTATTATCGTCGTTATTATCTTCGATATAACCTTATTATCGTCGTTATAATCAACGTTAATATCATCGCTATTATCGTCGCTATTATCGTCGTTATTTTGTCCATATCATCGTTGTTATCGTCGTTAAAATCGTCATTATCATAGTTATTATCGTCAAAATTATCGTCGTTAATGTCGTCGTTATTATCGACGGTATCTTCATCGTTGTTATCGTCATTATTATCCTCATAATTATCGTCGTTAATATCGTCGTTATTTCGTCATTATCATCGTTGTTATCGTCGTTATTATCGTCGTTATTATCTTCGATATAACGTTATTATCGTCGTTATAATCAACGTTAATATCATCGCTATTATCGTCGTTATTATCGTCGTTGTTATCGTCGATATTATCGTCGTTATTATCGTCATTATCATCGTTGTTATCGTCGTTATTATCGTCGTTATTATCTTCGATATAACGTTTTTATCGTCTTATAATCAACGTTAATATCATCGCTATTATCGTCGTTATTTTCGTCGATATTATCGTCGTTATTATCGTCGATATTATCGTCGATATTATCGTCGTCATTATCGTCGTTAATATCGTCGTTATTATTGTCAGTATCATCGTTGTTATATTCGTTAATATCGTCATTATCATAGTTATTATCGTCAAAATTATCGTCGTCAATGTCGTCGTTATTATCGTCGATATTATCGTCGTTATTATAGTTGTCATTATCGTCGTTATTATCGTCGTTATTATCATCGTTATTATCATCGTTGTTATCGTCGTTATTATCCTCATAATTATCGTCGTTAATATCGACGTTATATTGTCATTATCATCGTTGTTATCGTCGTTATTATCCTCATAATTATCGTCGTTAATATCGTCGTTATTTCGTCATTATCATCGTTGTTATCGGCGTTAATATCGTCATTATCATAGTTATTATCGTCAAAATTATCGTCGTCAATGTCGTCGTTATTATCCTCATAATTATCGCCGTTATTATCGACGTTATTTTGTCATTATCATCGTTGTTATCGTTGTTATTATCGTCATTATTATCGTCGATATTATCGTCGTTATTATCGTCATTTTCATCGTTGTTATCTTCGTTATTATCCTCATAATTATCGTCGTTAATATCGTCGTTATTTCGTCATTATCATCGTTGTTATCGTCGTTATTATCGTCGTTATTATCTTCGATATAACGTTATTATCGTCGTTATAATCAACGTTAATATCATCGCTATTATCGTCGTTATTATCGTCGTTGTTATCGTCGATATTATCGTCGTTATTATCGTCATTATCATCGTTGTTATCGTCGTTAATATCGTCATTATCATAGTTATTATCGTCAAAATTATCGTCGTCAATGTCGTCGTTATTATCGTCGATATTATCGTCGTTATTATAGTCGTCATTATCGTCGTTATTATCGTCGTTATTATCATCGTTATTATCATCGTTGTTATCGTCGTTATTATCCTCATAATTATCGTCGTTAATATCGACGTTATTTTGTCATTATCATCGTTGTTATCATCGTTATTATCCTCATAATCATCGTCGTTAATATCGTCGTTATTTCGTCATTATCATCGTTGTTATCGTCGTTAAAATCGTCATTATCATAGTTATTATCGTCAAAATTATCGTCGTTAATGTCGTCGTTATTATCGACCGTATTATCATCGTTGTTATCGTCATTATTATCCTCATAATTATCGTCGTTAATATCGTCGTTATTTCGTCATTATCATCGTTGTTATCGTCGTTATTATCGTCGTTATTATCTTCGATATAACGTTATTATCGTCGTTATAATCAAATTTAATATCATCGCTATTATCGTCGTTATTATCGTCGTTGTTATCGTCGATATTATCGTCGTTATTATCGTCATTATCATCGTTGTTATCGTCGTTATTATCGTCGTTATTATCTTCGATATAACGTTTTTATCGTCTTATAATCAACGTTAATATCATCGCTATTATCGTCGTTATTTTCGTCGATATTATCGTCGTTATTATCGTCGATATTATCGTCGATATTATCGTCGTCATTATCGTCGTTAATATCGTCGTTATTATTGTCATTATCATCGTTGTTATATTCGTTAATATCGTCATTATCATAGTTATTATCGTCAAAATTATCGTCGTCAATGTCGTCGTTATTATCGTCGATATTATCGTCGTTATTATAGTTGTCATTATCGTCGTTATTATCGTCGTTATTATCATCGTTATTATCATCGTTGTTATCGTCGTTATTATCCTCATAATTATCGTCGTTAATATCGACGTTATATTGTCATTATCATCGTTGTTATCGTCGTTATTATCCTCATAATTATCGTCGTTAATATCGTCGTTATTTCGTCATTATCATCGTTGTTATCGTCGTTATTATCGTCGTTATTATCTTCGATATAACGTTATTATCGTCGTTATAATCAACGTTAATATCATCGCTATTATCGTCGTTATTATCGTCGTTGTTATCGTCGATATTATCGTCGTTATTTTCGTCATTATCATCGTTGTTATCGTCGTTATTATCGTCGTTATTATCTTCGATATAACATATTATCGTCGTTATCATCAACGTTAATATCATCGCTATTATCGTCGTTATTATCGTCGTTATTCTCGTCGATATTATCGTCGTTATTATCGTCGATATTATCGTCGTTATTATCGTCGTTATTATCTTCGATATAACCTTATTATCGTCGTTATAATCAACGTTAATATCATCGCTATTATCGTCGCTATTATCGTCGTTATTTTGTCATATCATCGTTGTTATCGTCGTTAAAATCGTCATTATCATAGTTAATATCGTCAAAATTATCGTCGTTAATGTCGTCGTTATTATCGACGGTATTATCATCGTTGTTATCGTCATTATTATCCTCATAATTATCGTCGTTAATATCGTCGTTATTTCGTCAATATCATCGTTGTTATCGTCGTTATTATCGTCGTATTATCTTCGATATAACGTTATTATCGTCGTTATAATCAACGTTAATATCATCGCTATTATCGTCCTTAATATCGTCGTTATTATCGTCATTATCATCGTTGTTATCGTCGTTATTATCGTCGTTATTATCTTCGATATTATCGTTATTATCGTCGTTATCATCAACGTTAATATCATCGCTATTATCGTCGTTATTATCGTCGTTATTCTCGTCGATATTATCGTCGTTATTATCGTCGATATTATCGTCGTTATTATCGTCGTTATTATCTTCGTTGTTATCGTCGTTATAATCAACGTTAATATCATCGCTATTATCGTCGCTATTATCGTCGTTATTTTGTCCATCATCGTTGTTATCGTCGTTAAAATCGTCATTATCATAGTTATTATCGTCAAAATTATCGTCGTTAATGTCGTCTTTATTATCGACGGTATTATCATCGTTGTTATCGTCATTATTATCCTCATAATTGTCGTCGTTAATATCGTCGTTATTTCGTCATTATCATCGTTGTTATCGTCGTTATTATCGTCGTTATTATCTTTGATATAACGTTATTATCGTCGTTATAATCAACGTTAATATCATCGCTATTATCGTCGTTATTATCGTCGTTATAATCAACGTTAATATCATCGCTATTATCGTCGTTATTATCGTCGTTGTTATCGTCGATATTATCGTCGTTATTATCGTCATTATCATCGTTGTTATCGTCGTTATTATCGTCGTTATTATCTTCGATATAACGTTATTATCGTCGTTATCATCACGTTAATATCATCGCTATTATCGTCGTTATTATCGTCGTTATTCTCGTCGATATTATCGTCGTTATTATCGTCGATATTATCGTCGTTATTATCGTCGTTATTATCTTCGATATAACCTTATTATCGTCGTTATAATCAACGTTAATATCATCGCTATTATCGTCGCTATTATCGTCGTTATTTTGTCAATATCATCGTTGTTATCGTCGTTAAAATCGTCATTATCATAGTTATTATCGTCAAAATTATCGTCGTTAATGTCGTCGTTATTATCGACGGTATTATCATCGTTGTTATCGTCATTATTATCCTCATAATTATCGTCGTTAATATCGTCGTTATTTCGTCATTATCATCGTTGTTATCGTCGTTATTATCGTCGTTATTATCTTCGATATAACGTTATTATCGTCGTTATCATCAGCGTTAATATCATCGCTATTATCGTCGTTATTATCGTCGTTATTATCGTCGATATTATCGTCGTTATAATCGTCATTATCATCGTTGTTATCGTCGTTATTATTGTTATTATCATCGTTGTTATCGTCAAAAATATCGTCGTCAACGTCGTCGTTATTATCGTCGTTATTATCATCGTTGTTATCGTCGTTTTTATCCTCATAATTACCGTCGTTAATATCGACGTTATTTTGTTATTATCATCGTTGTTATCGTCGTTATTATCGTCGTTATTATCTTCGATATAACGTTATTATCGTCGTTATTATCGTCGTTATAATCAACGTTAATATCATCGCTATTATCGTCGTTATTATCGTCGTTATTATCGTCGTTATTATCGTCGTCATTATCGTCGTTAATATAATCGTTATTATCGTCATTATCATCGTTGTTATCGTCGTTATTATCCTCATAATTATCGTCGTTAATATCGTCGTTATTATCGACGGTATTATCTTCGTTGTTATCGTCGTTAAATGTACGTTATTATCATCGCTATTGTCGTCGATATTATAGTCGTTAATATCGTCGTTATTATCGTCATCATCATAGTTGTTATCGTCGTTAATATCGTCATTATCAGCGTTGTTATCGTCGTTATTATCCTCATAATTATCGTCGTTAATATCGTCGTTATTCTGTCAATATCATCGTTGTTATCGTTGTTAATATCGTCATTATCATAGTTGTTATCGTCAAAATTATCGTCGTTAATATCGTCGTTATTATCGACGGTATTATCATCGTTGTTATCGTCGTTATTATCCTCATAATTATCGTCGTTAATATCGTCGTTATTTTGTCAATATCATCGTTGTTATCGTCGTTAATATCATCATTATCATAGTTATTATCTTCAAAATTATCGTCGTTAATGTCGTCGTTATTATCGACGGTATTATCATCGTTGTTATCGTCGATATTATCGTCGTTATTATCGTCGTCATTATCGTCGTTATTATTGTCATTATCATCGTTGTTATGGTCGTTAATATCGTCATTATCATAGTTATTATCGTCAAAATTATCGTCGTTATAATCAACGTTAATATCATCCGTATTATCGTCGTTATTATCGTCGCTATTATCGTCGAAATTATCGTCGTTATTATAGTTGTCATTATCGTCGTTATTATCGTCGAAATTATCGTCGTTATTATAGTCGTCATTATCGTCGTTATTATCGTCGTTATTATCATCGTTGTTATCGTCGTTATTATTTTCATAATTATCGTCTTTAATATCGTCGTTATTATCGTCATTATCGTCGTTGTTTTCGTCTTTATTGTCGTCAAAATTATCGTCGATAATGTCGTCGTTAATATCGTTGTTATTATTGTCGTTATTACCGTCTTTATTATCATCGTTGTTATCGTCGTTATTATCCTCATTATTATCGTCGTTAAAATCGTCGTTATTTCGTCATTATCATCGTTGTTATCGTCGTTATTATCGTCGTTATTATCTTCGATATAACGTTTTTATCGTCTTATAATCAACGTTAATATCATCGCTATTATCGTCGTTATTTTCGTCGATATTATCGTCGTTATTATCGTCGATATTATCGTCGTTATTATCGTCGTCATTATCGTCGTTAATGGCGTCGTTATTATTGTCATTATCATCGTTGTTATCGTCATTATCATAGTTATTATCGTCAAAATTATCGTCGTCAATGTCGTCGTTATTATCGTCGTTATTATCATCGTTGTTATCGTCGTTATTATCCTCATAAATATCGTCGATAATATCGACGTTATTTTGACATTTTCATCGTTGTTATCGTCGTTATTATCGTCGTTATTATCGTCGATATTATCGTCGTTATTATCGAGGCCATTATCGTCTTTAATATCGTCGTTATCATCGTTATTATCATCGTTGTTATCGTCGTTATTATCCTTAAAATTATCGTCGTTAATATCGTCGTTATTATCGTTATTTTCATCGTTGTTATCGTAGTTATTATCCTCGTAATTATCGTCGATATTATCGTCGTTATTATCGAGTCCATTATCGTCTTTAATATCGTCGTTATTATCGTTATTATCATCGTTGTTATCGTCGTTTTTATCCTCATAATTATCGTCGTTAATATCGACGATATTTTGTCATTATCATCGTTGTTATCGTCGTTATTATCGTCGTTATTATCGTCGATATTATCGTCGTTATTTTGTCAATATCATCGTTGTTATCGTCGTTATTATCCTAATAATTATCGTCGTTAAAATCGTCGTTATTATCGTCTTTATTATCATCGTTGTTATCGTCGTTATTATCCTCATAATTATCGTCGTTAATATCGTCGTTATTATCGACGGTATTATCTTCGTTGTTATCGTCGTTAAATGTACGTTATTATCATCGCTATTGTCGTCGATAGTATAGTCGTTAATATCGTCGTTATTATCGTCATTATCATCGTTGTTATCGTCGTTAATATCGTCATTATCAGCGTTGTTATCGTCGTTATTATCCTCATAATTATCGTCGTTAATATCGTCGTTATTCTGTCAATATCATCGTTGTTATCGTTGTTAATATCGTCATTATCATAGTTGTTATCGTCAAAATTATCGTCGTTAATATCGTCGTTATTATCGACGGTATTATCATCGTTGTTATCGTCGTTATTATCCTCATAATTATCGTCGTTAATATCGTCGTTATTTTGTCAATATCATCGTTGTTATCGTCGTTAATATCGTCATTATCATAGTTATTATCTTCAAAATTATCGTCGTTAATGTCGTCGTTATTATCGACGGTATTATCATCGTTGTTATCGTCGATATTATCGTCGTTATTATCGTCGTCATAATCGTCGTTATTATTGTCATTATCATCGTTGTTATGGTCGTTAATATCGTCATTATCATAGTTATTATCGTCAAAATTATCGTCGTCAATGTCGTCGTTATTATCGTCGTTATTATCATCGTTGCTATCGTCGTTATTATCCTCATAAATATCGTCGTTAATATCTACGTTATTTTGTCATTATCATCGTTGTTATCGTCGTTATTATCGTCGTTATTATCTTCATTTTCATCGTTGTTATCGTCGTTATTATCATCATAATTATCGGCGTTATTATCGTCGATATTTCGTCATTATCATCGTTGTTATCATCGTTATTTTCGTCGTTATTATCTTCGATATAACGTTATTATCGTCGTTATAATCAAAGTTAATATCATCGCTATTATCGTAGTTTTTATCGTCGTTATTATCGTCGATATTATCGTCCTTATTTTCGTCGATATTATCGTCGTTATTACCGTCGTCATTATCGTCGTTAATATCGTCGTTATTATTGTCATTATCATCGTTGTTATCGTCGTTATTATCTTCCATATAACGTTATTATCGTCGTTATAATCAACGTTAATATCATCGCTATTATCGTCGTTATTGTCGTCGTTATTATCGTCGATATTATCGTCGTTATTATCGTCGATATTATCGTCGTTATTATCGAGGCCATTATCGTCTTTAATATCGTCGTTATTATCGTTATTATCATCGTTGTTATCGTCGTTTTTATCCTCATAATTATCGTCGTTAATATCGACGATATTTTGTCATTATCATCGTTGTTATCGTCGTTATTATCGTCGTTATTAACGTCGTTATTACCGTCGTCATTATCTTCGTTAATATCGTCGTTATTATTGTCATTATCATCGTTGTTATCGTCGTTATTATCCTCATAATTATCGTCGTTAATATCGTTGTTATTATCGTTATTATCATCGTTGTTATCGTCGTTATTTCGTCGTTATTATCGTCGTTATTATCGTCGTCATTATCGTCGTTAATATAATCGTTATTATCGTCATTATCATCGTTGTTATCGTCGTTATTATCCTCATAATTATCGTTGTTAATATCGTCGTTATTGTCGTCATTTTCATCGATGTTATCTTTGTTATTATCCTCATAATTATCGTCGTTAATATCGTCGTTTTTTCGTCATTATCATCGTTGTTATCGTCCTTAATATCGTCGTTATTTCGTCATTATCATCGTTGTTATCGTCGTTATTATCGTCGTTATTAACTTCGATATAACGTTATTATCGGCGTTATAATCAACGTTAATATCATCGCTATTATCGTCGTTATTATCGTCGTTATCGTCGATATTATCGTCGTTATTATCGTCGATATTATCGTCGTTATTATCGTCGTTATTATCGTCGTTAAAATCGTCGTTATTATTGTCATTATCATCGTTGTTATCGTCGTTAATATCGTCATTATCATAGTTATTATCGTCAAAATTATCGTCGTCAATGTCGTCGTTATTATCCTCATAATTATCGTCGTTAATATCGACGTTATTTTGTCATTATCATCGTTGTTATCGTTGTTATTATCGTCATTATTATCGTCGATATTATCGTCGTTATTATCGTCATTTTCATCGTTGTTATCTTCGTTATTATCCTCATAATAATCGTCGTTAATATCGTCGTCATTTCGTCATTATCATCGTTGTTATCGTCGTTATTATCGTCGATATTATCTTCGATATAACGTTATTATCGGCGTTATAATCAACGTTAATATCATCGCTATTATCGTCGTTATTATCGTCGATATTATCGTCGATATTATCGTCGTTATTATCGTCGATATCATCGTTATTATCGTCGTTATTATCGTCGTTAAAATCGTCGTTATTATTGTTATTATCATCGTTGTTATCGGTGTTATTATCGTCGTTATTATCTTCGATATAACGTTATTAACGGCGTTATAATCAACGTTAATATCATCGCTATTATCGTCGTTATTATCGTCGTTATTATCGTCGATATTATCGTCGTTATTATCGTCGATATTATCGTCGTTATTATCGTCGTCATTATCGTCGTTAATATCGTCGTTATTATTGACATTATCATCGTTGTTATCGTCGTTAATATCGTCATTATCATAGTAATTATCGTCAAAATTATCGTCGTCAATGTCGTCGTTATTATCGTCATTATCATCGTTGCTATCGTCGTTATTATCCTCATAATTATCGTCGTAAATACCGTTGTTATTATCGTTATTATCATCGTTGTTATCGTCGTTATTTCGTCGTTATTATCGTCGATATTATCGTCGTTATTATCGTCGCCATTATCGTCTTTAATATCGTCGTTATTATAGTTATTATCATCGTTGTTATCGTCGTTATTATCCTCATAATTATCGTCGTTAATATCGTCGTTATTATCGTCATTTTCATCGATATTATCTTCGTTATTGTCCTCATAATTATCGTCGTTAATATCGTCGTTTTTTCGTCATTATCATCGTTGTTATCGTCCTTAATATTGTCGTTATTTCGTCATTATCATCGTTGTTATCGTCGTTATTATCGTCGTTATTATCTTCGATATAACGTTATTATCGGCGTTATAATCAACGTTAATATCATCGCTATTGTCGTCGTTATTATCGTCGTTATTATCCTCATAATTATCGTCGTTAATATCGACGTTATTTTGTCATTATCATCGTTGTTATCGTTGTTATTATCGTCATTAATATCTTCGATATAACGTTATTATCGGCGTTATAATCAACGTTAATATCATCGCTATTATCGTCGTTATTATCGTCGTTATTATCGTCGATATTATCGTCGTTATTATCGTCGATATCATCGTTATTATCGTCGTTATTATCGTCGTTAAAATCGTCGTTATTATTGTTATTATCATCGTTGTTATCGGCGTTATTATCGTCGTTATTATCTTCGATATAACGTTATTAACGGCGTTATAATCAACGTTAATATCATCGCTATTATCGTCGTTATTATCGTCGTTATTATCGTCGATATTATCGTCGTTATTATCGTCGATATTATCGTCGTTATTATCGTCGTTATTATCGTCGTTAAAATCGTAGATATTATTGTCATTATCATCGTTGTTATCGTCGTTAATATCGTCATTATCATAGTTATTATCGTCAAAATTATCGTCTTCAATGTCGTCGTTATTATCCTAATAATTATCGTCGTTAATATCGACGCTATTTTGTCATTATCATCGTTGTTATCGTTGTTATTATCGTCATTATTATCATCGATATTATCGTCGTTATTATCGTCATTTTCATCGTTGTTATCTTCGTTATTATCCTCATAATTATCGTCGTTAATATCGTCGTTATTTCGTCATTATCATCGTTGATATCGTCGTTATTATCGTCGTTATTATCTTCGATATAACGTTATTATCGACGTTATAATCAACGTTAATATCATCGCTATTATCGTCGTTAATATCGTCGTTATTATCATTGATATTATCGTCGTTAATATCGTCGATATTATCGTCGTTATTATCGTCGTCATTATCGTCGTTAATATCGTCGTTATTATTGTCATTATCATCGTTGTCATCGTCGTTAATATCGTCATTATCATAGTTATTATCGTCAGAATTATCGTCGTCAATGTCGTCGTTATTAGCGTCGTTATTATCATCGTTGTTATCGTCGTTATTATCGTCGTTATTATCTTCGATATAACGTTATTATCGGCGTTATAATCAACGTTAATATCATCGCTATTATCGTCGTTATTATCGTCGTTATCGTCGATATTATCGTCGTTATTATCGTCGATATTATCGTCGTTATTATCGTCGTTATTATCGTCGTTAAAATCGTCGTTATTATTGTCATTATCATCGTTGTTATCGTCGTTAATATCGTCATTATCATAGTTATTATCGTCAAAATTATCGTCGTCAATGTCGTCGTTATTATCCTCATAATTATCGTCGTTAATATCGACGTTATTTTGTCATTATCATCGTTGTTATCGTTGTTATTATCGTCATTATTATCGTCGATATTATCGTCGTTATTATCGTCATTTTCATCGTTGTTATCTTCGTTATTATCCTCATAATTATCGTCGTTAATATCGTCGTCATTTCGTCATTATCATCGTTGTTATCGTCGGTATTATCGTCGATATTATCTTCGATATAACGTTATTATCGGCGTTATAATCAACGTTAATATCATCGCTATTATCGTCGTTATTATCGTCGATATTATCGTCGATATTATCGTCGTTATTATCGTCGATATCATCGTTATTATCGTCGTTATTATCGTCGTTAAAATCGTCGTTATTATTGTCATTATCATCGTTGTTATCGGCGTTAATATCGTCATTATCATAGTTATTATCGTCAAAATTATCGTCGTCAATGTCGTCGTTATTATCCTCATAATTATCGTCGTTAATATCGTCGTTATTGTCGTCATTTTCATCGATGTTATCTTTGTTATTATCCTCATAATTATCGTCGTTAATATCGTCATTTTCATCGTTGTTATCTTCGTTATTATCCTCATAATTATCGTCGTTAATATCGTCGTTATTTCGTCATTATCATCGTTGATATCGTCGTTATTATCGTCGTTATTATCTTCGATATAACGTTATTATCGTCGTTATAATCAACGTTAATATCATCGCTATTATCGTCGTTAATATCGTCGTTATTATCATTGATATTATCGTCGTTAATATCGTCGATATTATCGTCGTTATTATCGTCGTCATTATCGTCGTTAATATCGTCGTTATTATTGTCATTATCATCGTTGTTATCGTCGTTAATATCGTCATTATCATAGTTATTATCGTCAGAATTATCGTCGTCAATGTCGTCGTTATTAGCGTCGTTATTATCATCGTTGTTATCGTCGTTATTATCGTCGTTATTATCTTCGATATAACGTTATTATCGGCGTTATAATCAACGTTAATATCATCGCTATTATCGTCGTTATTATCGTCGTTATCGTCGATATTATCGTCGTTATTATCGTCGATATTATCGTCGTTATTATCGTCGTTATTATCGTCGTTAAAATCGTCGTTATTATTGTCATTATCATCGTTGTTATCGTCGTTAATATCGTCATTATCATAGTTATTATCGTCAAAATTATCGTCGTCAATGTCGTCGTTATTATCCTCATAATTATCGTCGTTAATATCGACGTTATTTTGTCATTATCATCGTTGTTATCGTTGTTATTATCGTCATTATTATCGTCGATATTATCGTCGTTATTATCGTCATTTTCATCGTTGTTATCTTCGTTATTATCCTCATAATTATCGTCGTTAATATCGTCGTCATTTCGTCATTATCATCGTTGTTATCGTCGGTATTATCGTCGATATTATCTTCGATATAACGTTATTATCGGCGTTATAATCAACGTTAATATCATCGCTATTATCGTCGTTATTATCGTCGATATTATCGTCGATATTATCGTCGTTATTATCGTCGATATCATCGTTATTATCGTCGTTATTATCGTCGTTAAAATCGTCGTTATTATTGTCATTATCATCGTTGTTATCGGCGTTAATATCGTCATTATCATAGTTATTATCGTCAAAATTATCGTCGTCAATGTCGTCGTTATTATCCTCATAATTATCGTCGTTAATATCGTCGTTATTGTCGTCATTTTCATCGATGTTATCTTTGTTATTATCCTCATAATTATCGTCGTTAATATCGTCGTTTTTTCGTCATTATCATCGTTGTTATCGTCCTTAATATTGTCGTTATTTCGTCATTATCATCGTTGTTATCGTCGTTATTATCGTCGTTATTATCTTCGATATAACGTTATTATCGGCGTTATAATCAACGTTAATATCATCGCTATTGTCGTCGATATTATCGTCGTTATTATCCTCATAATTATCGTCGTTAATATCGACGTTATTTTGTCATTATCATCGTTGTTATCGTTGTTATTATCGTCATTAATATCTTCGATATAACGTTATTATCGGCGTTATAATCAACGTTAATATCATCGCTATTATCGTCGTTATTATCGTCGTTATTATCGTCGATATTATCGTCGTTATTATCGTCGATATTATCGTTATTATCGTCGTTATTATCGTCGTTAAAATCGTCGTTATTATTGTCATTATCATCGTTGTTATCGGCGTTAATATCGTCATTATCATAGTTATTATCGTCAAAATTATCGTCGTCAATGTCGTCGTTATTATCCTCATAATTATCGTCGTTAATATCGTCGTTATTTCGTCATTATCATCGTTGTTATCGTCGTTATTATCGTCGTTATTATCTTCGATATAACGTTATTAACGGCGTTATAATCAACGTTAATATCATCGCTATTATCGTCGTTATTATCGTCGTTATTATCGTCGATATTATCGTCGTTATTATCGTCGATATTATCGTCGTTATTATCGTCGTTATTATCGTCGTTAAAATCGTAGATATTATTGTCATTATCATCGTTGTTATCGTCGTTAATATCGTCATTATCATAGTTATTATCGTCAAAATTATCGTCGTCAATGTCGTCGTTATTATCCTCATAATTATCGTCGTTAATATCGACGCTATTTTGTCATTATCATCGTTGTTATCGTTGTTATTATCGTCATTATTATCGTCGATATTATCGTCGTTATTATCGTCATTTTCATCGTTGTTATCTTCGTTATTATCCTCATAATTATCGTCGTTAATATCGTCGTCATTTCGTCATTATCATCGTTGTTATCGTCGTTATTATCGTCGTTATTATCTTCGATATAACGTTATTATCGTCGTTATAATCAACGTTAATATCATCGCTATTATCTTCGTTAATATCGTCGTTATTATCGTCGATATTATCGTCGTTATTATCGTCGATATTATCGTCGTTATTATCGTCGTCATTATCGTCGTTAATATCGTCGTTATTATTGTCATTATCATCGTTGTTATCGTCGTTAATATCGTCATTATCATAGTTATTATCGTCAGAATTATCGTCGTCAATGTCGTCGTTATTAGCGTCGTTATTATCATCGTTGTTATCGTCGTTATTATCGTCGTTATTATCTTCGATATAACGTTATTATTGTCGTTATAATCAACGTTAATATCATCGCTATTATCGTCGTTATTATCGTCGTTATTATCGTCGATATTATCGTCGTTATTATCGTCGATATTATCGTCGTTATTATCGTCGTCATTATCGTCGTTAATATCGTCGTTATTATTGACATTATCATCGTTGTTATCGTCGTTAATATCGTCATTATCATAGTTATTATCGTCAAAATTATCGTCGTCAATGTCGTCGTTATTATCGTCATTATCATCGTTGCTATCGTCGTTATTATCCTCATAAATATCGTCGTAAATACCGTTGTTATTATCGTTATTATCATCGTTGTTATCGTCGTTATTTCGTCGTTATTATCGTCGATATTATCGTCGTTATTATCGTCGCCATTATCGTCTTTAATATCGTCGTTATTATAGTTATTATCATCGTTGTTATCGTCGTTATCATCCTCATAATTATCGTCGTTATTATCGTCGTTATTATCGTCATTTTCATCGATATTATCTTCGTTATTATCCTCATAATTGTCGTCGTTAATATCGTCGTTATTTCGTCATTATCAGCGTTGTTATCGTCGTTATTATCGTCGTTATTATCTTCGATATAACGTTATTATCGTCGTTATTATCGTCGTTATAATCAACGTTAATATCATCGCTATTATCGTCGTTATTATCGTCGTTATTATCGTCGTCATTATCGTCGTTAATATAATCGTTATTATCGTCATTATCATCGTTGTTATCGTCGTTATTATCCTCACAATTATCGTTGTTAATATCGTCGTTATTGTCGTCATTTTCATCGATGTTATCTTTGTTATTATCCTCATAATTATCGTCGTTAATATCGTCGTTTTTTCGTCATTATCATCGTTGTTATCGTCCTTAATATCGTCGTTATTTCGTCATTATCATCGTTGTTATCGTCGTTATTATCGTCGTTATTATCTTCGATATAACGTTATTATCGGCGTTATAATCAACGTTAATATCATCGCTATTGTCGTCATTATTATCGTCGTTATTATCCTCATAATTATCGTCGTTAATATCGACGTTATTTTGTCATTATCATCGTTGTTATCGTTGTTATTATCGTCATTAATATCTGCGATATAACGTTATTATCGGCGTTATAATCAACGTTAATATCATCGCTATTATCGTCGTTATTATCGTCGTTATTATCGTCGATATTATCGTCATTATTATCGTCGTTATTATCGTCGTTATTATCGTCGTTATTATCGTCGTTATTATCGTCGTTATTATCGTCGTCATTATCGTCGTTAATATCGTCGTTATTATCGTCATTATCATCGTTGTTATCGGCGTTAATATCGTCATTATCATAGTTATTATCGTCAAAATTATCGTCGTCAATGTCGTCGTTATTATCCTCATAATTATCGTCTTTAATATCGACGTTATTTTGTCATTTTCATCGTTGTTATCTTTGTTATTATCGTCATTATTATCGTCGATATTATCGTCGTTATTATCGTCATTTTCATCGTTGTTATCTTCGTTATTATCCTCATATTTATCGTCGTTAATATCGTCGTTATTTCGTCATTATCATCGTTGTTATCGTCGTTATTATCGTCGTTATTATCTTCGATATAACGTTATTATCGGCGTTATAATCAACGTTAATATCATCGCTATTATCGTCGTTATTATCGTCGTTATCGTCGATATTATCGTCGTTATTATCGTCGATATTATCGTCGTTATTATCGTCGTTATTATCGTCGTTAAAATCGTCGTTATTATTGTCATTATCATCGTTGTTATCGTCGTTAATATCGTCATTATCATAGTTATTATCGTCAAAATTATCGTCGTCAATGTCGTCGTTATTATCCTCATAATTATCGTCGTTAATATCGACGCTATTTTGTCATTATCATCGTTGTTATTGTTGTTATTATCGTCATTATTATCGTCGATATTATCGTCGTTATTATCGTCATTTTCATCGTTGTTATCTTCGTTATTATCCTCATAATTATCGTCGTTAATATCGTCGTTATTTCGTCATTATCATCGTTGTTATCGTCGTTATTATCGTCGTTATTATCTTCGATATAACGTTATTATAGGCGTTATAATCAACGTCAATGTCATCGCTATTATAGTCGTTATTATCGTCGTTATTATCGTCGATATTATCGTCGTTATTATCGTCGATATTATCGTCGTTATTATCGTCGTTATTATCGTCGTTAAAATCGTAGATATTATTGTCATTATCATCGTTGTTATCGTCGTTAATATCGTCATTATCATAGTTATTATCGTCAAAATTATCGTCGTCAATGTCGTCGTTATTATCCTCATAATTATCGTCGTTAATATCGACGTTATTTTGTCATTATCATCGTTGTTATCGTTGTTATTATCGTCATTATTATCGTCGATATTATCGTCGTTATTATCGTCATTTTCATCGTTGTTATCTTCGTTATTATCCTCATAATTATCGTCGTTAATATCGTCGTTATTTCGTCATTATCATCGTTGTTATCGTCGTTATTATCGTCGTTATTATCTTCGATATAACGTTATTATCGGCGTTATAATCAACTTTAATGTCATCGCTATTATCGTCGTTATTATCGTCGTTATTATCGTCGATATTATCGTCGTTATTATCGTCGATATTATCGTCGTTATTATCGTCGTTATTATCGTCGTTAAAATCGTAGATATTATTGTCATTATCATCGTTGTTATCGTCGTTAATATCGTCATTATCATAGTTATTATCGTCAAAATTATCGTCGTCAATGTCGTCGTTATTATCGTCATTATCATCGTTGCTATCGTCGTTATTATCCTCATAAATATCGTCGTTAATATCGTTGTTATTATCGTTATTATCATCGTTGTTATCGTCGTTATTTCGTCGTTATTATCGTCGATATTATCGTCGTTATTATCGTCGCCATTATCGTCTTTAATATCGTCGATATTATCGTCATTATCATCGTTGTTATCGTCGTTAATATCGTCGTTTTTTCGTCATTATCATCGTTGTTATCGTTGTTATAATCGTCGTGATTATCTTCGATATATCTTTATTATCGTCGTTAAATCAACGTTATTAACATCGTTATTATCATCGCTATTATCGTCGATATTGTCGTCGTTAATATCGTCGTTATTATCGTCATTATCATCGTTGTTATCGTCGTTATTATCCTCATAAATATCGTCGTTAATATCGTCGTTATTTACGTCGTTATTGTAATCGTTGTTATCGTCGTTAATATCGTCATTATCATAGTTATTATTGTTGAAATTATCGTCGTCAATATCGTCGTTAATATCGTCGTTATTGTCATCATTATCATCGTTGTTATCGTCGTTATTATCGTCGTTATTATCGTCGATATTTTCGTCGTTATTATCGTCGCCATTATCGTCGTTAATATCGACGTTATTTTGTCATTATCATCGTTGTTATCGTCGTTATTATCGTCATTATTATCGTCGTTAATATCGTCGGTATTATCGTCATTGTCATCGTTGTTATCGTCGTTATTATCCTCATAATTATCGTCGTTAATATCATCGTTATTTCGTCATTATCATCGTTGTTATCGTCGTTATTATCTTCGATATAACGTTAGTATCGCCGTTATAATCAACGTTAATATCATCGCTATTATCGTCGTTATTATCGTCGTTATCGTCGATATTATCGTCGTTAATATCGTCGTTATTATCGTCATTATCATCGTTGTTATCGTCGTTATAAATCCTCATAATTATCGTCGTTAATATCGTCGTTATTGTCGTCATTTTCATCGTTGTTATCTTCGTTATTATCCTCATAATTATCGTCGTTAATATCGTCGTTATTTCGTCATTATCATCGTTGTTATCGTCGTTATTATCGTCGTTATTAACTTCGATATAACGTTATTATCGGCGTTATAATCAACGTTAATATTATCGCTATTATCGTCGTTATTATCGTCGTTATTATCGTCGATATTATCGTCGTTATTATCGTCGATATTATCGTCGTTATTATCGTCGTTATTATCGTCGTTAAAATCGTCGTTATTATTGTCATTATCATCGTTGTTATCGGCGTTAATATCGTCATTATCATAGTTATTATCGTCAAAATTATCGTCGTCAATGTCGTCGTTATTATCCTCATAATTATCGTCGTTAATATCGACGTTATTTTGTCATTATCATCGTTGTTATCTTTGTTATTATCGTCATTATTATCGTCGATATTATCGTCGTTATTATCGTCATTTTCATCGTTGTTATCTTCGTTATTATCCTCATATTTATCGTCGTTAATATCGTCGTTATTTCGTCACTATCATCGTTGTTATCGTCGTTATTATCGTCGTTATTATCTTCGATATAACGTTATTATTGGCGTTATAATCAACGTTAATATCATCGCTATTATCGTCGTTATTATCGTCGTTATCGTCGATATTATCGTCGTTATTATCGTCGATATTATCGTCGTTATTATCGTCGTTATTATCGTCGTTAAAATCGTAGATATTATCGTCGTTATTATCGTCGATATTATCGTCGTTATTATCGTCGTTATTATCGTCGTTAAAATCGAAGATATTATTGTCATTATCATCGTTGTTATCGTCGTTAATATAGTCATTATCATAGTTATTATCGTCAAAATTATCGTCGTCAATGTCGTCGTTATTATCCTCATAATTATCGTCGTTAATATCGACGCTATTTTGTCATTATCATCGTTGTTATCGTTGTTATTATCGTCATTATTATCGTCGATATTATCGTCGTTATTATCGTCATTTTCATCGTTGTTATCTTCGTTATTATCCTCATAATTATCGTCGTTAATATCGTCGTTATTTCGTCATTATCATCGTTGTTATCGTCGTTATTATCGTCGTAATTATCTTCGATATAACGTTATTATCGGCGTTATAATCAACGTCAATGTCATCGCTATTATCGTCGTTATTATCGTCGTTATTATCGTCGATATTATCGTCGTTATTATCGTCGATAATATCGTGGTTATTATCGTCGTTATTATCGTCGTTAAAATCGTAGATTTTATTGTCATTATCATCGTTGTTATCGTCGTTAATATCGTCATTATCATAGTTATTATCGTCAAAATTATCTTCGTCAATGTCGTCGTTATTATCGTCATTATCATCGTTGCTATCGTCGTTATTATCCTCATAAATATCGTCGTTAATATCGTTGTTATTATCGTTATTATCATCGTTGTTATCGTCGTTATTATCGTCGTTATTATCTTCGATATAACGTTATTATCGGCGTTATAATCAACGTTATTATCATCGCTATTATCGTCGTTCTTATCGTCGTTATTATCGTTTATATTATCGATTTTATTATCGTCGATATTATCGTCGTTATTATCGTCGTTATTATCGTCGTTAAAATCGTCGTTATTATTGTCATTATCATCGTTGTTATCGGCGTTAATATCGTCATTATCATAGTTATTATCGTCAAAATTATCGTCGTCAATGTCGTCGTTATTATACTCATAATTATCGTCGTTATTATCGACGTTATTTTGTCATTATCATCGTTGTTATCGTTGTTATTATCGTCATTATTATCGTCGATATTATCGTCGTTATTATCGTCATTTTCATCGTTGTTATCTTCGTTATTATCCTCATAATTATCGTCGTTAATATCGTCGTTATTTCGTCATTATCATCGTTGTTATCGTCGTTATTATCGTCGTTATTATCTTCGATATAACGTTATTAACGGCGTTATAATCAACGTTAATATCATCGCTATTATCGTCGTTATTATCGTCGTTATTATCGTCGATATTATCGTCGTTATTATCGTCGATATTATCGTCGTTATTATCGTCGTTATTATCGTCGTTATTATCGTCGTTATTATCGTCGTTATTATCGTCGTTATTATCGTCGTTATTATCGTCGTTAATATCGTCGTTTTTTCGTCATTATCATCGTTGTTATCGTCCTTAATATCGTCGTTATTTCGTCATTATCATCGTTGTTATCGTCGTTATTATCGTCGTTATTATCTTCGATATAACGTTATTATCGGCGTTATAATCAACGTTAATATCATCGCTATTGTCGTCGTTATTATCGTCGTTATTATCCTCATAATTATCGTCGTTAATATCGTCGTTATTTCGTCATTATCATCGTTGTTATCGTCGTTATTATCGTCGTAATTATCTTCGATATAACGTTATTATCGGCGTTATAATCAACGTCAATGTCATCGCTATTATCGTCGTTATTATCGTCGTTATTATCGTCGATATTATCGTCGTTATTATCGTCGATATTATCGTCGTTATTATCGTCGTTATTATCGTCGTTAAAATCGTAGATTTTATTGTCATTATCATCGTTGTTATCGTCGTTAATATCGTCATTATCATAGTTATTATCGTCAAAATTATCTTCGTCAATGTCGTCGTTATTATCGTCATTATCATCGTTGCTATCGTCGTTATTATCCTCATAAATATCGTCGTTAATATCGTTGTTATTATCGTTATTATCATCGTTGTTATCGTCGTTATTATCGTCGTTATTATCTTCGATATAACGTTATTATCGGCGTTATAATCAACGTTATTATCATCGCTATTATCGTCGTTCTTATCGTCGTTATTATCGTTTATATTATCGATGTTATTATCGTCGATATTATCGTCGTTATTATCGTCGTTATTATCGTCGTTAAAATCGTCGTTATTATTGTCATTATCATCGTTGTTATCGGCGTTAATATCGTCATTATCATAGTTATTATCGTCAAAATTATCGTCGTCAATGTCGTCGTTATTATCCTCATAATTATCGTCGTTATTATCGACGTTATTTTGTCATTATCATCGTTGTTATCGTTGTTATTATCGTCATTATTATCGTCGATATTATCGTCATTTTCATCGTTGTTATCTTCGTTATTATCCTCATAATTATCGTCGTTAATATCGTCGTTATTTCGTCATTATCATCGTTGTTATCGTCGTTATTATCGTCGTTATTATCTTCGATATAACGTTATTAACGGCGTTATAATCAACGTTAATATCATCGCTATTATCGTCGTTATTATCGTCGTTATTATCGTCGATATTATCGTCGTTATTATCGTCGATATTATCGTCGTTATTATCGTCGTTATTATCGTCGTTATTATCGTCGTTATTATCGTCGTTATTATCGTCGTTATTATCGTCGTCATTATCGTCGTTAATATCGTCGTTATTATCGTCATTATCATCGTTGTTATCGTCGTTATAAATCCTCATAATTATCGTCGTTAATATCGTCGTTATTGTCGTCATTTTCATCGTTGTTATCTTCGTTATTATCCTCATAATTATCGTCGTTAATATCGTCGTTATTTCGTCATTATCATCGTTGTTATCGTCGTTATTATCGTCGTTATTATCTTCGATATAACGTTATTAACGGCGTTATAATCAACGTTAATATCATCGCTATTATCGTCGTTAATATCGTCGTTATTATCGTCGATATTATCGTCGTTATTATCGTCGATATTATCGTCGTTATTATCGTCGTCATTATCGTCGTTAATATCGTCGTTATTATTGACATTATCATCGTTGTTATCGTCGTTAATATCGTCATTATCATAGTTAATATCGTCAAAATTATCGTCGTCAATGTCGTCGTTATTATCGTCATTATCATCGTTGCTATCGTCGTTATTAGCCTCATAAATATCGTCGTAAATACCGTTGTTATTATCGTTATTATCATCGTTGTTATCGTCGTTGTTTCGTCGTTATTATCGTCGATATTATCGTCGTTATTATCGTCGCCATTATCGTCTTTAATATCGTCGTTATTATAGTTATTATCATCGTTGTTTTCGTCGTTATTATCCTCATAATTATCGTCGTTAATATCGTCGTTATTATCGTCATTTTCATCGATATTATCTTCGTTATTATCCTCATAATTGTCGTCGTTAATATCGTCGTTATTTCGTCATTATCATCGTTGTTATCGTCGTTATTATCGTCGTTATTATCTTCGATATAACGTTATTATCGTCGTTATTATCGTCGTTATAATCAACGTTAATATCATCGCTATTATCGTCGTTATTATCGTCGTTATTATCGTCGTTATTATCGTCGTCATTATCGTCGTTAATATAATCGTTATTATCGTCATTATCATCGTTGTTATCGTCGTTATTATCCTCATAATTATCGTCGTTAATATCGTCGTTATTGTCGTCATTTTCATCGATGTTATCTTTGTTATTATCCTCATAATTATCGTCGTTAATATCGTCGTTTTTTCGTCATTATCATCGTTGTTATCGTCCTTAATATCGTCGTTATTTCGTCATTATCATCGTTGTTATCGTCGTTATTATTGTCGTTATTATCTTCGATATAACGTTATTATCGGCGTTATAATCAACGTTAATATCATCGCTATTATCGTCGTTATTATCGTCGTTATTATCGTCGATATTATCGTCATTTTCATCGTTGTTAGCTTCGTTATTATCCTCATAATTATCGTCGTTAATGTCGTCGTTATTTCGTCATTATCATCGTTGTTATCGTCGTTATTATCTTCGATATAACGTTATTATCGGCGTTATAATCAACGTTAATGTCATCTCTATTATCGTCGTTATTATCGTCGTTATTATCGTCGATATTATCGTCGTTATTATCGTCGATATTATCGTCGTTATTATCGTCGTTATTATCGTCGTTAAAATCGTTGTTATTATTGTCATTATCATCGTTGTTATCGTCGTTAATATCGTCATTATCATAGTTATTATCGTCAAAATTATCGTCGTCAATGTCGTCGTTATTATCCTCATAATTATCATCGTTAATATCGACGTTATTTTGTCATTATCATCGTTGTTATCGTTGTTATTATCGTCATTATTATCGTCGATATTATCGTCGTTATTATCGTCATTTTCATCGTTGTTATCTTCGTTATTATCCTCATAATTATCGTCGTTAATATCGTCGTTATTTCGTCATTATCATCGTTGTTATCGTCGTTATTATC
The DNA here is from genome assembly GCA_911387685.1 of Dolichovespula media. Classification (NCBI taxonomy): domain Eukaryota; kingdom Metazoa; phylum Arthropoda; class Insecta; order Hymenoptera; family Vespidae; genus Dolichovespula; species Dolichovespula media. The sequence goes on from OU426857.1 coordinate 8,175,523, forward strand.
GTCGTTATTATCTTCGATATAACGTTATTAACGGCGTTATAATCAACGTTAATATCATCGCTATTATCGTCGTTATTATCGTCGTTATTATCGTCGATATTATCGTCGTTATTATCGTCGATATTATCGTCGTTATTATCGTCGTTATTATCGTCGTTATTATCGTCGTTATTATCGTCGTTATTATCGTCGTTATTATCGTCTTCATTATCGTCGTTAATATCGTCGTTATTATCGTCATTATCATCGTTGTTATCGTCGTTATAAATCCTCATAATTATCGTCGTTAATATCGTCGTTATTGTCGTCATTTTCATCGTTGTTATCTTCGTTATTATCCTCATAATTATCGTCGTTAATATCGTCGTTATTCCGTCATTATCATCGTTGTTATCGTCGTTATTATCGTCGTTATTAACTTCGATATAACGTTATTATCGGCGTTATAATCAACGTTAATATCATCGCTATTATCGTCGTTATTATCGTCGATATTATCGTCGATATTATCGTCGTTATTATCGTCGTTAAAATCGTAGATATTATTGTCATTATCATCGTTGTTATCGTCGTTAATATCGTCATTATCATAGTTATTATCGTCAAAATTATCTTCGTCAATGTCGTCGTTATTATCGTCATTATCATCGTTGCTATCGTCGTTATTATCCTCATAAATATCGTCGTTAATATCGTTGTTATTATCGTTATTATCATCGTTGTTATCGTCGTTATTATCGTCGTTATTATCGTCGTTATTATCGTCGTTATTATCGTCGTCATTATCGTCGTTAATATCGTCGTTATTATCGTCATTATCATCGTTGTTATCGTCGTTATTATCCTCATAATTATCGTCGTTAATATCGTCGTTATTGTCGTCATTTTCATCGATGTTATCTTTGTTATTATCCTCATAATTATCGTCGTTAATATCGTCGTTTTTTCGTCATTATCATCGTTGTTATCGTCGTTAATATCGTCGTTATTTCGTCATTATCATCGTTGTTATCGTCGTTATTATCGTCGTTATTATCTTCGATATAACGTTATTATTTACGTTATAATCAACGTTATTATCATCGCTATTATCGTCGTTCTTATCGTCGTTATTATCGTTTATATTATCGATGTTATTATCGTCGATATTATCGTCGTTATTATCGTCGTTATTATCGTCGTTAAAATCGTCGTTATTATTGTCATTATCATCGTTGTTATCGGCGTTAAGATCGTCATTATCATAGTTATTATCGTCAAAATTATCGTCGTCAATGTCGTCGTTATTATCCTCATAATTATCGTCGTTATTATCGACGTTATTTTGTCATTATCATCGTTGTTATCGTTGTTATTATCGTCATTATTATCGTCGATGTTATCGTCATTTTCATCGTTGTTATCTTCGTTATTATCCTCATAATTATCGTCGTTAATATCGTCGTTATTTCGTCATTATCATCGTTGTTATCGTCGTTATTATCGTCGTTATTATCTTCGATATAACGTTATTAACGGCGTTATAATCAACGTTAATATCATCGCTATTATCGTCGTTATTATCGTCGTTATTATCGTCGATATTATCGTCGTTATTATCGTCGATATTATCGTCGTTATTATCGTCGTTATTATCGTCGTTATTATCGTCGTTATTATCGTCGTTATTATCGTCGTTATTATCGTCGTTAAAATCGTAGATATTATTGTCATTATCATCGTTGTTATCGTCGTTAATATCGTCATTATCATAGTTATTATCGTCAAAATTATCGTCGTCAATGTCGTCGTTATTATCCTCATAATTATCGTCGTTAATATCGACGCTATTTTGTCATTATCATCGTTGTTATCGTTGTTATTATCGTCATTATTATCGTCGATATTATCGTCGTTATTATCGTCATTTTCATCGTTGTTATCTTCGTTATTATCCTCATAATTATCGTCGTTAATATCGTCGTTATTTCGTCATTATCATCGTTGTTATCGTCGTTATTATCGTCGTTATTATCTTCGATATAACGTTATTATCGTCGTTATAATCAACGTTAATATCATCGCTATTATCGTCGTTAATATCGTCGTTATTATCGTCGATATTATCGTCGTTATTATCGTCGATATTATCGTCGTTATTATCGTCGTCATTATCGTCGTTAATATCGTCGTTATTATTGTCATTATCATCGTTGTTATCGTCGTTAATATCGTCATTATCATAGTTATTATCGTCAGAATTATCGTCGTCAATGTCGTCGTTATTAGCGTCGTTATTATCATCGTTGTTATCGTCGTTATTATCGTCGTTATTATCTTCGATATAACGTTATTATCGTCGTTATAATCAACGTTAATATCATCGCTATTATCGTCGTTATTATCGTCGTTATTATCGTCGATATTATCGTCGTTATTATCGTCGATATTATCGTCGTTATTATCGTCGTCATTATCGTCGTTAATATCGTCGTTATTATTGACATTATCATCGTTGTTATCGTCGTTAATATCGTCATTATCATAGTTAATATCGTCAAAATTATCGTCGTCAATGTCGTCGTTATTATCGTCATTATCATCGTTGCTATCGTCGTTATTATCCTCATAAATATCGTCGTAAATACCGTTGTTATTATCGTTATTATCATCGTTGTTATCGTCGTTGTTTCGTCGTTATTATCGTCGATATTATCGTCGTTATTATCGTCGCCATTATCGTCTTTAATATCGTCGTTATTATAGTTATTATCATCGTTGTTTTCGTCGTTATTATCCTCATAATTATCGTCGTTAATATCGTCGTTATTATCGTCATTTTCATCGATATTATCTTCGTTATTATCCTCATAATTGTCGTCGTTAATATCGTCGTTATTTCGTCATTATCATCGTTGTTATCGTCGTTATTATCGTCGTTATTATCTTCGATATAACGTTATTATCGTCGTTATTATCGTCGTTATAATCAACGTTAATATCATCGCTATTATCGTCGTTATTATCGTCGTTATTATCGTCGTTATTATCGTCGTCATTATCGTCGTTAATATAATCGTTATTATCGTCATTATCATCGTTGTTATCGTCGTTATTATCCTCATAATTATCGTCGTTAATATCGTCGTTATTGTCGTCAATTTCATCGATGTTATCTTTGTTATTATCCTCATAATTATCGTCGTTAATATCGTCGTTTTTTCGTCATTATCATCGTTGTTATCGTCCTTAATATCGTCGTTATTACGTCATTATCATCGTTGTTATCGTCGTTATTATTGTCGTTATTATCTTCGATATAACGTTATTATCGGCGTTATAATCAACGTTAATATCATCGCTATTATCGTCGTTATTATCGTCGTTATTATCGTCGATATTATCGTCATTTTCATCGTTGTTAGCTTCGTTATTATCCTCATAATTATCGTCGTTAATATCGTCGTTATTTCGTCATTATCATCGTTGTTATCGTCGTTATTATCTTCGATATAACGTTATTATCGGCGTTATAATCAACGTTAATGTCATCTCTATTATCGTCGTTATTATCGTCGTTATTATCGTCGATATTATCGTCGTTATTATCGTCGATATTATCGTCGTTATTATCGTCGTTATTATCGTCGTTAAAATCGTTGTTATTATTGTCATTATCATCGTTGTTATCGTCGTTAATATCGTCATTATCATAGTTATTATCGTCAAAATTATCGTCGTCAATGTCGTCGTTATTATCCTCATAATTATCGTCGTTAATATCGACGTTATTTTGTCATTATCATCGTTGTTATCGTTGTTATTATCGTCATTATTATCGTCGATATTATCGTCGTTATTATCGTCATTTTCATCGTTGTTATCTTCGTTATTATCCTCATAATTATCGTCGTTAATATCGTCGTTATTCGTCATTATCATCGTTGTTATCGTCGTTATTATCGTCGTTATTATCTTCGATATAAAGTTATTATCGTCGTTATAATCAACGTTAATATCATCGCTATTATCGTCGTTATTATCGTCGTTATTTTCGTCGTTATTATCGTCGTTATTATCGTCGTCATTATCGTCGTTAATATCGTCGTTATTATTGTCATTATCATCTTTGTTATCGGCGTTTATATCGTCATTATCATAGTTATTATCGTCAAAATTATCGTCGTCAATGTCGTCGTTATTATCCTCATAATTATCGTCGTTAATATCGTCGTTATTTCGTCATTATCATCGTTGTTATCGTCGTTATTATCGTCGTTATTATCTTCGATATAACGTTTTTAACGGCGTTATAATCAACGTTAATATCATCGCTATTATCGTCGTTATTATCGTCGTTATTATCGTCGATATTATCGTCGTTATTATCGTCGATAGTATCGTCGTTATTATCGTCGATATTATCGTTATTATCGTCGTTATTATCGTCGTTAAAATCGTCGTTATTATTGTCATTATCATCGTTGTTATCGGCGTTAATATCGTCATTATCATAGTTATTATCGTCAAAATTATCGTCGTCAATGTCGTCGTTATTATCCTCATAATTATCGTCGTTAATATCGTCGTTATTTCGTCATTATCATCGTTGTTATCGTCGTTATTATCGTCGTTATTATCTTCGATATAACGTTTTTAACGGCGTTATAATCAACGTTAATATCATCGCTATTATCGTCGTTATTATCGTCGTTATTATCGTCGATATTATCGTCGTTATTATCGTCGATATTATCGTCGTTATTATCGTCGTTATTATCGTCGTTAAAATCGTAGATATTATTGTCATTATCATCGTTGTTATCGTCGTTAATATCGTCATTATCATAGTAATTATCGTCAAAATTATCGTCGTCAATGTCGTCGTTATTATCCTCATAATTATCGTCGTTAATATCGACGCTATTTTGTCATTATCATCGTTGTTATTGTTGTTATTATCGTCATTATTATCGTCGATATTATCGTCGTTATTATCGTCATTTTCATAGTTGTTATCTTCGTTATTATCCTCATAATTATCGTCGTTAATATCGTCGTTATTTCGTCATTATCATCGTTGTTATCGTCGTTATTATCGTCGTTATTATCTTCGATATAACGTTATTATCGTCGTTATAATCAACGTTAATATCATCGCTATTATCGTCGTTAATATCGTCGTTATTATCGTCGATATTATCGTCGTTATTATCGTCGATATTATCGTCGTTATTATCGTCGTCATTATCGTCGTTAATATCGTCGTTATTATTGTCATTATCATCGTTGTTATCGTCGTTAATATCGTCATTATCATAGTTATTATCGTCAGAATTATCGTCGTCAATGTCGTCGTTATTAGCGTCGTTATTATCATCGTTGTTATCGTCGTTATTATCGTCGTTATTATCTTCGATATAACGTTATTATCGTCGTTATAATCAACGTTAATATCATCGCTATTATCGTCGTTATTATCGTCGTTATTATCGTCGATATTATCGTCGTTATTATCGTCGATATTATCGTCGTTATTATCGTCGTCATTATCGTCGTTAATATCGTCGTTATTATAGACATTATCATCGTTGTTATCGTCGTTTATATCGTCATTATCATAGTTATTATCGTCAAAATTATCGTCGTCAATGTCGTCGTTATTATCGTCATTATCATCGTTGCTATCGTCGTTATTATCCTCATAAATATCGTCGTAAATACCGTTGTTATTATCGTTATTATCATCGTTGTTATCGTCGTTATTTCGTCGTTATTATCGTCGATATTATCGTCGTTATTATCGACGCCATTATCGTCTTTAATATCGTCGTTATTATAGTTATTATCATCGTTGTTATCGTCGTTATTATCCTCATAATTATCGTCGTTAATATCGTCGTTATTATCGTCATTTTCATCGATATTATCTTCGTTATTATCCTCATAATTGTCGTCGTTAATATCGTCGTTATTTCGTCATTATCATCGTTGTTATCGTCGTTATTATCGTCGTTATTATCTTCGATATAACGTTATTATCGTCGTTATTATCGTCGTTATAATCAACGTTAATATCATCGCTATTATCGTCGTTATTATCGTCGTTATTATCGTCGTTATTATCGTCGTCATTATCGTCGTTAATATAATCGTTATTATAGTCATTATCATCGTTGTTATCGTCGTTATTATCCTCATAATTATCGTCGTTAATATCGTCGTTTTTTCGTCATTATCATCGTTGTTATCGTCCTTAATATCGTCGTTATGTCGTCATTATCATCGTTGTTATCGTCGTTATTATCGTCGTTATTATCTTCGATATAACGTTATTATCGGCGTTATAATCAACGTTAATATCATCGCTATTATCGTCGTTATTATCGTCGTTATTATCCTCATAATTATCGTCGTTAATATCGACGTTATTTTGTCATTATCATCGTTGTTATCGTTGTTATTATCGTCATTAATATCTTCGATATAACGTTATTATCGGCGTTATAATCAACGTTAATATCATCGCTATTATCGTCGTTATTATCGTCGTTATTATCGTCGATATTATCGTCATTATTATCGTCGTTATTATCGTCGTTATTATCGTCGTTATTATCGTCGTTATTATCGTCGTTATTATCGTCGTCATTATCGTCGTTAATATCGTCGTTATTATCGTCATTATCATCGTTGTTATCGTCGTTATTATCCTCATAATTATCGTCGATAATATCGTCGTTATTGTCGTCATTTTCATCGTTGTTATCTTCGTTATTATCCTCATAATTATCGTCGTTAATATCGTCGTTATTTCGTCATTATCATCGTTGTTATCGTCGTTATTATCGTCGTTATTATCTTCGATATAACGTTATTATCGGCGTTATAATCAACGTTAATATCATCGCTATTATCGTCGTTATTATCGTCGATATTATCGTCGTTATTATCGTCGATAGTATCGTCGTTATTATCGTCGTTATTATCGTCGTAAAAATCGTAGATATTATTGTCATTATCATCGTTGTTATCGTCGTTAATATCGTCATTACCATAGTTATTATCGTCAAAATTATCGTCGTCAATGTCGTCGTTATTATCGTCATTATCATCGTTGCTATCGTCGTTATTATCCTCATAAATATCGTCGTTAATATCGTTGTTATTATCGTTATTATCATCGTTGTTATCGTCGTTATTTCGTCGTTATTATCGTCGTTATTATCGTCGTCATTATCGTCGTCATTATCGTCGTTAATATCGTCGTTATTATCGTCATTATCATCGTTGTTATCGTCGTTATTATCCTCATAATTATCGTCGTTAATATCGTCGTTATTGTCGTCATTTTCATCGATGTTATCTTTGTTATTATCCTCATAATTATCGTCGTTAATATCGTCGTTTTTTCGTCATTATCATCGTTGTTATCGTCGTTAATATCGTCGTTATTTCGTCATTATCATCGTTGTTATCGTCGTTATTATCGTCGTTATTATCTTCGATATAAGGTTATTATCGGCGTTATAATCAACGTTAATATCATCGCTATTATCGTCGTTATTATCGTCGTTATTATCGTCGATATTATCGTCGTTATTATCGTCGATATTATCGTTATTATCGTCGTTATTATCGTCGTTAAAATCGTCGTTATTATTGTCATTATCATCGTTGTTATCGGCGTTAATATCGTCATTATCATAGTTATTATCGTCAAAATTATCGTCGTCAATGTCGTCGTTATTATCCTCATAATTATCGTCGTTAATATCGTCGTTATTTCGTCATTATCATCGTTGTTATCGTCGTTATTATCGTCGTTATTATCTTCGATATAACGTTATTAACGGCGTTATAATCAACGTTAATATCATCGCTATTATCGTCGTTATTATCGTCGTTATTATCGTCGATATTATCGTCGTTATTATCGTCGATATTATCGTCGTTATTATCGTCGTTATTATCGTCGTTAAAATCGTAGATATTATTGTCATTATCATCGTTGTTATCGTCGTTAATATCGTCATTATCATAGTTATTATCGTCAAAATTATCGTCGTCAATGTCGTCGTTATTATCCTCATAATTATCGTCGTTAATATCGACGCTATTTTGTCATTATCATCGTTGTTATCGTTGTTATTATCGTCATTATTATCGTCGATATTATCGTCGTTATTCGCGTCATTTTCATCGTTGTTATCTTCGTTATTATCCTCATAATTATCGTCGTTAATATCGTCGTTATTTCGTCATTATCATCGTTGTTATCGTCGTTATTATCGTCGTTATTATCTACGATATAACGTTATTATCGGCGTTATAATCAACGTCAATGTCATCGCTATTATCGTCGTTATTATCGTCGTTATTATAGTCGATATTATCGTCGTTATTATCGTCGATATTATCGTCGTTATTATCGTCGTTATTATCGTCGTTAAAATCGTAGATATTATTGTCATTATCATCGTTGTTATCGTCGTTAATATCGTCATTATCATAGTTATTATCGTCAAAATTATCTCCGTCAATGTCGTCGTTATTATCGTCATTATCATCGTTGCTATCGTCGTTATTATCCTCATAAATATCGTCGTTAATATCGTTGTTATTATCGTTATTATCATCGTTGTTATCGTCGTTATTATCGTCGTTATTATCTTCGATATAACGTTATTATCGGCGTTATAATCAACGTTATTATCATCGCTATTATCGTCGTTCTTATCGTCGTTATTATCGTTTATATTATCGATGTTATTATCGTCGATATTATCGTCGTTATTATCGTCGTTATTATCGTCGTTAAAATCGTCGTTATTATTGTCATTATCATCGTTGTTATCGGCGTTAATATCGTCATTATCATAGTTATTATCGTGAAAATTATCGTCGTCAATGTCGTCGTTATTATCCTCATAATTATCGTCGTTAATATCGACGCTATTTTGTCATTATCATCGTTGTTATCGTTGTTATTATCGTCATTATTATCGTCGATATTATCATCGTTATTATCGTCATTTTCATCGTTGTTATCTTCGTTATTATCCTCATAATTATCGTCGTTAATATCGTCGTTATTTCGTCATTATCATCGTTGTTATCGTCGTTATTATCGTCGTTATTATCTTCGATATAACGTTATTATCGGCGTTATAATCAACGTCAATGTCATCGCTATTATCGTCGTTATTATCGTCGTTATTATCGTCGATATTATAGTCGTTATTATCGTCGATATTATCGTCGTTATTATCGTCGTTATTATCGTCGTTAAAATCGTAGATATTATTGTCATTATCATCGTTGTTATCGTCGTTAATATCGTCATTATCATAGTTATTATCGTCAAAATTATCTTCGTCAATGTCGTCGTTATTATCGTCATTATCATCTTTGCTATCGTCGTTATTATCCTCATAAATATCGTCGTTAATATCGTTGTTATTATCGTTATTATCATCGTTGTTATCGTCGTTATTATCGTCGTTATTATCTTCGATATAACGTTATTATCTGCGTTATAATCAACGTTATTATCATCGCTATTATCGTCGTTCTTATCGTCGTTATTATCTTTTATATTATCGATGTTATTATCGTCGATATTATCGTCGTTAATATCGTCGTCATTATCGTCGTTAATATCATCGTTATTATTGTCAATATCATCGTTGTTATCGTCGTTAATATCGTCATTATCATAGTTATTATCGTCAAAATTATCGTCATCAATGTCGTCGTTATTATCGTCGTTATTATCATCGTTGTTATCGTCGTTTTTATCCTCATAAATATCGTCGTTAATATCGACGTTATTTTGTCATTTTCATCGTTGTTATCGTCGTTATTATCGTCGTTATTATCGTCGTTATTATCATCGTTGTTATTGTCGTTTTTATCCTCATAAATATCGTCGTTAATATCGACGTTATTTTGTCATTATCATCGTTGTTATCGTTGTTATTATGGTCATTATTATCGTCGATATTATCGTCGTTATTATCGTCATTTTCATCGTTGTTATCTTCGTTATTATCCTCATAATTATCGTCGTTAATATCGTCGTTATTTCGTCATTATCATCGTTGTTATCGTCGTTATTATCGTCGTTATTATCTTCGATATAACGTTATTATCGGAGTTATAATCAACGTTAATATCATCGCTATTATCGTCGTTATTATCGTCGTTATTATCGTCGATATTATCGTCGTTATTATCGTCGATATTTTCGTCGTTTTTATCGTCGTTAATATCGTCATTATCATAGTTATTATCGTCAAAATTATCGTCGTCAATGTCGTCGTTATTATCGTCATTATCATCGTTGCTATCGTCGTTATTATCCTCATAAATATCGTCGTTAATATCGTTGTTATTATCGTTATTATCATCGTTGTTATCGTCGTTATTTCGTCGTTATTATCGTCGATAGTATCGTCGTTATTATCGTCGCCATTATCGTCTTTAATATCGTCGTTATTATAATTATTATCATCGTTGTTATCGTCGTTATTATCCTCATAATTATCGTCGTTAATATCGTCGTTATTATCGTCATTTTCATCGATGTTATCTTCGTTATTATCCTCATAATTATCGTCGTTAATATCGTCGTTATTTCGTCATTATCATCGTTGTTATCGTCGTTATTATCGTCGTTATTATCTTCCATATAACGTTATTATCGTCGTTATAATCAACGTTAATATCATCGCTATTATCGTCGTTATTATCGTCGTTATTTTCGTCGTTATTATCGTCGTAATTATCGTCGTCATTATCGTCGTTAATATCGTCGTTATTATCGTCATTATTATCGTTGTTATCGTCGTTATTATCCTCATAATTATCGTCGTTAATATCGTCGTTATTGTCGTCATTTTCATCGATGTTATCTTTGTTATTATCCTCCTAATTATCGTCGTTAATATCGTCGTTTTTTCGTCATTATCATCGTTGTTATCGTCCTTAATATCGTCGTTATTTCGTCATTATCATCGTTGTTATCGTCGTTATTATCGTCGTTATTATCTTCGATATAACGTTATTATCGGTGTTATAATCAACGTTAATATCATCGCTATTATCGTCGTTATTATCGTCATTATCATCGTCGATATTATCGTCGTTATTATCGTCGATATTATCGTCGTTATTATCGTCGTTATTATCGTCGTTAAAATCGTCGTTATTATTGTCATTATCATCGTTGTTATCGTCGTTAATATCGTCATTATCATAGTTATTATCGTCAAAATTATCGTCGTCAATGTCGTCGTTATTATCGTCATTATCATCGTTGCTATCGTCGTTATTATCCTCATAAATATCGTCGTTAATATCGTTGTTATTATCGTCATTATCATCGTTGTTATCGTCGATATTATCGTCGTTATTATCTTCGATATAACGTTATTATCGGCGTTATAATCAACGTCAATGTCATCGCTATTATCGTCGTTATTATCGTCGTTATTATCGTCGATATTATCGTCGTTATTATCGTCGATATTATCGTCGTTATTATCGTCGTTATTATCGTCGTTAAAATCGTAGATATTATTGTCATTATCATCGTTGTTATCGTCGTTAATATCGTCATTATCATAGTTATTATCGTCAAAATTATCGTCGTCAATGTCGTCGTTATTATCGTCATTATCATCGTTGCTATCGTCGTTATTATCCTCATAAATATCGTCGTAAATACCGTTGTTATTATCGTTATTATCATCGTTGTTATCGTCGTTATTTCGTCGTTATTATCGTCGATATTATCGTCGTTATTATCGTCGCCATTATCGTCTTTAATATCGTCGTTATTATAGTTATTATCTTCGTTGTTATCGTCGTTATTATCCTCATAATTATCGTCGTTAATATCGTCGTTATTATCGTCATTTTCATCGATATTATCTTCGTTATTATCCTCATAATTGTCGTCGTTAATATCGTCGTTATTTCGTCATTATCATCGTTGTTATCGTCGTTATTATCGTCGTTATTATCTTCGATATAACGTTATTATCGTCGTTATTATCGTCGTTATAATCAACGTTAATATCATCGCTATTATCGTCGTTATTATCGTCGTTATTATCGTCGTCATTATCGTCGTTAATATAATCGTTATTATCGTTATTATCATCGTTGTTATCGTCGTTATTATCCTCATAATTATCGTCGTTAATACCGTCGTTATTGTCGTCATTTTCATCGATGTTATCTTTGTTATTATCCTCATAATTATCGTCGTTAATATCGTCGTTTTTTCGTCATTATCATCGTTGTTATCGTCCTTAATATCGTCGTTATTTCGTCATTATCATCGTTGTTATCGTCGTTATTATCGTCGTTATTATCTTCGATATAACGTTATTATCGGCGTTATAATCAACGTTAATATCGTCGCTATTATCGTCGTTATTATCGTCGTTATTATCCTCATAATTATCGTCGTTAATATCGACGTTATTTTGTCATTATCATCGTTGTTATCGTTGTTATTATCGTCATTAATATCTTCGATATAACGTTATTATCGGCGTTATAATCAACGTTAATATCATCGCTATTATCGTCGTTATTATCGTCGTTATTATCGTCGATATTATCGTCATTATTATCGTCGTTATTATCGTCGTTATTATCGTCGTCATTATCGTCGTTAATATCGTCGTTATTATCGTCATTATCATCGTTGTTATCGTCAAAATTATCGTCGTCAATGTCGTCGTTATTATCCTCATAATTATCGTCGTTAATATCGACGTTATTTTGTCATTATCATCGTTGTTATCTTTGTTATTATCGACATTATTATCGTCGATATTATCGTCGTTATTATCGTCATTTTCATCGTTGTTATCTTCGTTATTATCCTCATATTTATCGTCGTTAATATCGTCGTTATTTCGTCATTATCATCGTTGTTATCGTCGTTATTATCGTCGTTATTATCTTCGATATAAAGTTATTATCGGCGTTATAATCAACGTTAATATCATCGCTATTATCGTCGTTATTATCGTCGTTATCGTCGATATTATCATCGTTATTATCGTCGATATTATCGTCGTTATTATCGTCGTTATTATCGTCGTTAAAATCGTCGTTATTATTGTCATTATCATCGTTGTTATCGTCGTTAATATCGTCATTATCATAGTTATTATCGTCAAAATTATCGTCGTCAATGTCGTCGTTATTATCCTCATAATTATCGTCGTTAATATCGACGTTATTTTGTCATTATCATCGTTGTTATCGTTGTTATTATCGTCATTATTATCGTCGGTATTATCGTCGTTATTATCGTCATTTTCATCGTTGTTATCTTCGTTATTATCCTCATAATTATCGTCGTTAATATCGTCGTCATTTCGTCATTATCATCGTTGTTATCGTCGTTATTATCGTCGTTATTATCTTCGATATAACGTTATTATCGGCGTTATAATCAACGTTAATATCATCGCTATTATCGTCGTTATTATCGTCGATATTATCGTCGTTATTATCGTCGATATTATCGTCGTTATTATCGTCGTTATTATCGATGTTAAAATCGTAGATATTATTGTCATTATCATCGTTGTTATCGTCGTTAATATAGACATTACCATAGTTATTATCGTCAAAATTATCGTCGTCAATGTCGTCGTTATTATCGTCATTATCATCGTTGCTATCGTCGTTATTATCCTCATAAATATCGTCGTTAATATCGTTGTTATTATCGTTATTATCATCGTTGTTATCGTCGTTATTTCGTCGTTATTATCGTCGTTATTATCGTCGTTATTATCGTCGTCATTATCGTCGTTAATATCGTCCTTATTATCGTCATTGTCATCGTTGTTATCGTCGTTATTATCCTCATAATTATTGTCGTTAATATCGTCGTTATTGTCGTCATTTTCATCGATGTTATCTTTGTTATTATCCTCATAATTATCGTCGTTAATATCGTCGTTTTTTCGTCATTATCATCGTTGTTATCGTCCTTAATATCGTCGTTATTTCGTCATTATCATCGTTGTTATCGTCGTTATTATCGTCGTTATTATCTTCGATATAAGGTTATTATCGGCGTTATAATCAACGTTAATATCATCGCTATTATCGTCGTTATTATCGTCGTTATTATCGTCGATATTATCGTCGTTATTATCGTCGATATTATCGTTATTATCGTCGTTATTATCGTCGTTAAAATCGTCGTTATTATTGTCATTATCATCGTTGTTATCGGCGTTAATATCGTCATTATCATAGTTATTATCGTCAAAATTATCGTCGTCAATGTCGTCGTTATTATCCTCATAATTATCGTCGTTAATATCGTCGTTATTTCGTCATTATCATCGTTGTTATCGTCGTTATTATCGTCGTTATTATCTTCGATATAACGTTATTAACGGCGTTATAATCAATGTTAATATCATCGCATTATCGTCGTTATTATCGTCGTTATTATCGTCGATATTATCGTCGTTATTATCGTCGATTCTATCGTCGTTATTATCGTCGTTATTATCGTCGTTAAAATCGTAGATATTATTGTCATTATCATCGTTGTTATCGTCGTTAATATCGTCATTATCATAGTTATTATCGTCAAAATTATCGTCGTCAATGTCGTCGTTATTATCCTCATAATTATCGTCGTTAATATCGACGCTATTTTGTCATTATCATCGTTGTTATCGTTGTTATTATCGTCATTATTATCGTCGATATTATCGTCGTTATTATCGTCATTTTCATCGTTGTTATCTTCGTTATTATCCTCATAATTATCGTCGTTAATATCGTCGTTATTTCGTCATTATCATCGTTGTTATCGTCGTTATTATCGTCGTTATTATCTTCGATATAACGTTATTATCGGCGTTATAATCAACGTCAATGTCATCGCTATTATCGTCGTTATTATCGTCGTTATTATCGTCGATATTATCGTCGTTATTATCGTCGATATTATCGTCGTTATTATCGTCGTTATTATCGTCGTTAAAATCGTAGATATTATTGTCATTATCATCGTTGTTATCGTCGTTAATATCGTCATTATCATAGTTATTATCGTCAAAATTATCTTCGTCAATGTCGTCGTTATTATCGTCATTATCATCGTTGCTATCGTCGTTATTATCCTCATAAATATCGTCGTTAATATCGTTGTTATTATCGTTATTATCATCGTTGTTATCGTCGTTATTATCGTCATTATCATCGTTGCTATCGTCGTTATTATCCTCATAAATATCGTCGTTAATATCGTTGTTATTATCGTTATTATCATCGTTGTTATCGTCGTTATTATCGTCGTTATTATCTTCGATATAACGTTATTATCGGCGTTATAATCAACGTTATTATCATCGCTATTATCGTCGTTCTTATCGTCGTTATTATCGTTTATATTATCGATGTTATTATCGTCGATATTATCGTCGTTATTATCGTCGTTATTATCGTCGTTAAAATCGTCGTTATTATTGTCATTATCATCGTTGTTATCGGCGTTAATATCGTCATTATCATAGTTATTATCGTCAAAATTATCGTCGTCAATGTCGTCGTTATTATCCTCATAATTATCGTCGTTAATATCGACGTTATTTTGTCATTATCATCGTTGTTATCGTTGTTATTATCGTCATTATTATCGTCGATATTATCGTCGTTATTATCGTCATTTTCATCGTTGTTATCTTCGTTATTATCCTCATAATTATCGTCGTTAATATCGTCGTTATTTCGTCATTATCATCGTTGTTATCGTCGTTATTATCGTCGTTATTATCTTCGATATAACGTTATTATCGACGTTATAATCAACTTTAATGTCATCGCTATTATCGTCGTTATTATCGTCGTTATTATCGTCGATATTATCGTCGTTATTATCGTCGATATTATCGTCGTTATTATCGTCGTTATTATCGTCGTTAAAATCGTAAATATTATTGTCATTATCATCGTTGTTATCGTCGTTAATATCGTCATTATCATAGTTATTATCGTCAAAATTATCGTCGTCAATGTCGTCGTTATTATCGTCATTATCATCGTTGCTATCGTCGTTATTATCCTCATAAATATCGTCGTTAATATCGTTGTTATTATCGTTATTATCATCGTTGTTATCGTCGTTATTTCGTCGTTATTATCGTCGATATTATCGTCGTTATTATCGTCGCCATTATCGTCTTTAATATCGTCGATATTATCGTCATTATCATCGTTGTTATCGTCGTTAATATCGTCGTTTTTTCGTCATTATCATCGTTGTTATCGTCGTTAAATCAACGTTATTAACATCGTTATTATCGTCGTTATTATCGTCGTCAATGTCGTCGTTATTATCGTCATTATCATCGTTGCTATCGTCGTTATTATCCTCATAAATATCGTCGTTAATATCGTTGTTATTATCGTTATTATCATCGTTGTTATCGTCGTTATTTCGTCGTTATTATCGTCGATATTATCGTCGTTATTATCGTCGCCATTATCGTCTTTAATATCGTAGATATTATTGTCATTATCATCGTTTTTATCGTCGTTAATATCGTCATTATCATAGTTATTATCGTCAAAATTATCGTCGTCAATGTCGTCGTTATTATCGTCGTTATTATACTCATAATTATCGTCGTTAATATCGACGTTATTTTGTCATTATCATCGTTGTTATCGTTGTTATTATCGTCATTAATATCTTCGATATAACGTTATTATCGGCGTTATAATCAACGTTAATATCATCGCTATTATCGTCGTTATTATCGTCGTTATTATCGTCGATATTATCGTCGTTATTATCGTCGATATTATCGTCGTTATTATCGTCGTTAATATCGTCGTTATTTCGTCATTATCATCGTTGTTATCGGCGTTAATATCGTCATTATCATAGTTATTATCGTCAAAATTATCGTCGTCAATGTCGTCGTTATTATCCTCATAATTATCGTCGTTAATATCGACGTTATTTTGACATTATCATCGTTGTTATCGTTGTTATTATCGTCATTATTATCGTCGATATTATCGTCGTTATTATCGTCATTTTCATCGTTGTTATCTTCGTTATTATCCTCATAATTATCGTCGTTAATATCGTCGTTATTTCGTCATTATCATCGTTGTTATCGTCGTTATTATCTTCGATATAACGTTATTATCGGCGTTATAATCAACGTTAATATCATCGCTATTATCGTCGTTATTATCGTCGTTATTATCGTCGTTATTATCGTCGATATTATCGTCGTTATTATCGTCGATATTATCGTCGTTATTATCGTCGTTATTATCGTCGTTAAAATCGTCGTTATTATTGTCATTATCATCGTTGTTATCGGCGTTAATATCGTCATTATCATAGTTATTATCGTCAAAAGTATCGTCGTCAATGTCGTCGATATTATCCTCATAATTATCGTCGTTAATATCGACGCTATTTTGTCATTATCATCGTTGTTATCGTTGTTATTATCGTCATTATTATCGTCGATATTATCGTCGTTATTATCGTCATTTTCATCGTTGCTATCGTCGTTATTATCCTCATAAATATCGTCGTTAATATCGTTGTTATTATCGTTATTATCATCGTTGTTATCGTCGTTATTATCGTCGTTATTATCTTCGATATAACGTTATTATCGGCGTTATAATCAACGTTATTATCATCGCTATTATCGTCGTTCTTATCGTCGTTATTATCGTTTATATTATCGATGTTATTATCGTCGATATTATCGTCGTTATTATCGTCGTTATTATCGTCGTTAAAATCGTCGTTATTATTGTCATTATCATCGTTGTTATCGGCGTTAATATCGTCATTATCATAGTTATTATCGTCAAAATTATCGTCGTCAATGTCGTCGTTATTATCCTCATAATTATCGTCGTTAATATCGTCGTTATTTCGTCATTATCATCGTTGTTATCGTCGTTATTATCGTCGATATTATCTTCGATATAACGTTATTAACGGCGTTATAATCAACGTTAATATCATCGCTAGGATCGTCGTTATTATCGTCGTTATTATCGTCGATATTATCGTCGTTATTATCGTCGATATTATCGTCGTTATTATCGTCGTTATTATCGTCGTTAAAATCGTAAATATTATTGTCATTATCATCGTTGTTATCGTCGTTAATATCGTCATTATCATAGTTATTATCGTCAAAATTATCGTCGTCAATGTCGTCGTTATTATCGTCATTATCATCGTTGCTATCGTCGTTATTATCCTCATAAATATCGTCGTTAATATCGTTGTTATTATCGTTATTATCATCGTTGTTATCGTCGTTATTTCGTCGTTATTATCGTCGATATTATCGTCGTTATTATCGTCGCCATTATCGTCTTTAATATCGTCGATATTATCGTCAATATCATCGTTGTTATCGTCGTTAATATCGTCGTTTTTTCGTCATTATCATCGTTGTTATCGTCGTTAAATCAACGTTATTAACATCGTTATTATCATCGGTATTATCGTCGTCAATGTCGTCGTTATTATCGTCATTATCATCGTTGCTATCGTCGTTATTATCCTCATAAATATCGTCGTTAATATCGTTGTTATTATCGTTATTATCATCGTTGTTATCGTCGTTATTTCGTCGTTATTATCGTCGATATTATCGTCGTTATTATCGTCGCCATTATCGTCTTTAATATCGTAGATATTATTGTCATTATCATCGTTTTTATCGTCGTTAATATCGTCATTATCATAGTTATTATCGTCAAAATTATCGTCGTCAATGTCGTCGTTATTATCGTCGTTATTATACTCATAATTATCGTCGTTAATATCGACGTTATTTTGTCATTATCATCGTTGTTATCGTTGTTATTATCGTCATTAATATCTTCGATATAACGTTATTATCGGCGTTATAATCAACGTTAATATCATCGCTATTATCGTCGTTATTATCGTCGTTATTATCGTCGTTATTATCGTCGATATTATCGTCGTTATTATCGTCGATATTATCGTCGTTATTATCGTCGTTATTATCGTCGTTAAAATCGTCGTTATTATTGTCATTATCATCGTTGTTATCGGCGTTAATATCGTCATTATCATAGTTATTATCGTCAAAAGTATCGTCGTCAATGTCGTCGATATTATCCTCATAATTATCGTCGTTAATATCGACGCTATTTTGTCATTATCATCGTTGTTATCGTTGTTATTATCGTCATTATTATCGTCGATATTATCGTCGTTATTATCGTCATTTTCATCGTTGTTATCTTCGTTATTATCCTCATAATTATCGTCGTTAATATCGTCGTTATTTCGTCATTATCATCGTTGTTATCGTCGTTATTATCGTCGATATTATCGTCGTTATTATCGTCGATATTACTGTCGTTATTATCGTCGTTATTATCGTCGTTAAAATCGTAAATATTATTGTCATTATCATCGTTGTTATCGTCGTTAATATCGTCATTATCATAGTTATTATCGTCAAAATTATCTTCGTCAATGTCGTCGTTATTATCGTCATTATCATCGTTGCTATCGTCGTTATTATCCTCATAAATATCGTCGTTAATATCGTTGTTATTATCGTTATTATCATCGTTGTTATCGTCGTTATTATCGTCATTATCATCGTTGCTATCGTCGTTATTATCCTCATAAATATCGTCGTTAATATCGTTGTTATTATCGTTATTATCATCGTTGTTATCGTCGTTATTATCGTAGTTATTATCTTCGATATAACGTTATTATCGGCGTTATAATCAACGTTATTATCATCGCTATTATCGTCGTTCTTATCGTCGTTATTATCGTTTATATTATCGATGTTATTATCGTCGATATTATCGTCGTTATTATCGTCGTTATTATCGTCGTTAAAATCGTCGTTATTATTGTCATTATCATCGTTGTTATCGGCGTTAATATCGTCATTATCATAGTTATTATCGTCAAAATTATCGTCGTCAATGTCGTCGTTATTATCCTCATAATTATCGTCGTTAATATCGACGTTATTTTGTCATTATCATCGTTGTTATCGTTGTTATTATCGTCATTATTATCGTCGATATTATCGTCGTTATTATCGTCATTTTCATCGTTGTTATCTTCGTTATTATCCTCATAATTATCGTCGTTAATATCGTCGTTATTTCGTCATTATCATCGTTGTTATCGTCGTTATTATCGTCGTTATTATCTTCGATATAACGTTATTATCGACGTTATAATCAACTTTAATGTCATCGCTATTATCGTCGTTATTATCGTCGTTATTATCGTCGATATTATCGTCGTTATTATCGTCGATATTATCGTCGTTATTATCGTCGTTATTATCGTCGTTAAAATCGTAAATATTATTGTCATTATCATCGTTGTTATCGTCGTTAATATCGTCATTATCATAGTTATTATCGTCAAAATTATCGTCGTCAATGTCGTCGTTATTATCGTCATTATCATCGTTGCTATCGTCGTTATTATCCTCATAAATATCGTCGTTAATATCGTTGTTATTATCGTTATTATCATCGTTGTTATCGTCGTTATTTCGTCGTTATTATCGTCGATATTATCGTCGTTATTATCGTCGCCATTATCGTCTTTAATATCGTCGATATTATCGTCATTATCATCGTTGTTATCGTCGTTAATATCGTCGTTTTTTCGTCATTATCATCGTTGTTATCGTCGTTAAATCAACGTTATTAACATCGTTATTATCATCGGTATTATCGTCGTCAATGTCGTCGTTATTATCGTCATTATCATCGTTGCTATCGTCGTTATTATCCTCATAAATATCGTCGTTAATATCGTTGTTATTATCGTTATTATCATCGTTGTTATCGTCGTTATTTCGTCGTTATTATCGTCGATATTATCGTCGTTATTATCGTCGCCATTATCGTCTTTAATATCGTAGATATTATTGTCATTATCATCGTTTTTATCGTCGTTAATATCGTCATTATCATAGTTATTATCGTCAAAATTATCGTCGTCAATGTCGTCGTTATTATCGTCGTTATTATACTCATAATTATCGTCGTTAATATCGACGTTATTTTGTCATTATCATCGTTGTTATCGTCGTTATTATCGTCGTTATTATCTTCGATATAACGTTATTATCGGCGTTATAATCAACGTTATTATCATCGCTATTATCGTCGTTCTTATCGTCGTTATTATCGTTTATATTATCGATGTTATTATCGTCGATATTATCGTCGTTATTATCGTCGTTATTATCGTCGTTAAAATCGTCGTTATTATTGTCATTATCATCGTTGTTATCGGCGTTAATATCGTCATTATCATAGTTATTATCGTCAAAATTATCGTCGTCAATGTCGTCGTTATTATCCTCATAATTATCGTCGTTAATATCGACGTTATTTTGTCATTATCATCGTTGTTATCGTTGTTATTATCGTCATTATTATCGTCGATATTATCGTCGTTATTATCGTCATTTTCATCGTTGTTATCTTCGTTATTATCCTCATAATTATCGTCGTTAATATCGTCGTTATTTCGTCATTATCATCGTTGTTATCGTCGTTATTATCGTCGTTATTATCTTCGATATAACGTTATTATCGACGTTATAATCAACTTTAATGTCATCGCTATTATCGTCGTTATTATCGTCGTTATTATCGTCGATATTATCGTCGTTATTATCGTCGATATTATCGTCGTTATTATCGTCGTTATTATCGTCGTTAAAATCGTAAATATTATTGTCATTATCATCGTTGTTATCGTCGTTAATATCGTCATTATCATAGTTATTATCGTCAAAATTATCGTCGTCAATGTCGTCGTTATTATCGTCATTATCATCGTTGCTATCGTCGTTATTATCCTCATAAATATCGTCGTTAATATCGTTGTTATTATCGTTATTATCATCGTTGTTATCGTCGTTATTTCGTCGTTATTATCGTCGATATTATCGTCGTTATTATCGTCGCCATTATCGTCTTTAATATCGTCGATATTATCGTCAATATCATCGTTGTTATCGTCGTTAATATCGTCGTTTTTTCGTCATTATCATCGTTGTTATCGTCGTTAAATCAACGTTATTAACATCGTTATTATCATCGTTATTATCGTCGTCAATGTCGTCGTTATTATCGTCATTATCATCGTTGCTATCGTCGTTATTATCCTCATAAATATCGTCGTTAATATCGTTGTTATTATCGTTATTATCATCGTTGTTATCGTCGTTATTTCGTCGTTATTATCGTCGATATTATCGTCGTTATTATCGTCGCCATTATCGTCTTTAATATCGTAGATATTATTGTCATTATCATCGTTTTTATCGTCGTTAATATCGTCATTATCATAGTTATTATCGTCAAAATTATCGTCGTCAATGTCGTCGTTATTATCGTCGTTATTATACTCATAATTATCGTCGTTAATATCGACGTTATTT
This sequence comes from Dolichovespula media, assembly GCA_911387685.1. Taxonomy (NCBI): domain Eukaryota; kingdom Metazoa; phylum Arthropoda; class Insecta; order Hymenoptera; family Vespidae; genus Dolichovespula; species Dolichovespula media. The sequence goes on from OU426857.1 coordinate 8,198,028, forward strand.
TGTCATTATCATCGTTGTTATCGTTGTTATTATCGTCATTAATATCTTCGATATAACGTTATTATCGGCGTTATAATCAACGTTAATATCATCGCTATTATCGTCGTTATTATCGTCGTTATTATCGTCGTTATTATCGTCGATATTATCGTCGTTATTATCGTCGATATTATCGTCGTTATTATCGTCGTTATTATCGTCGTTAAAATCGTCGTTATTATTGTCATTATCATCGTTGTTATCGGCGTTAATATCGTCATTATCATAGTTATTATCGTCAAAAGTATCGTCGTCAATGTCGTCGATATTATCCTCATAATTATCGTCGTTAATATCGACGCTATTTTGTCATTATCATCGTTGTTATCGTTGTTATTATCGTCATTATTATCGTCGATATTATCGTCGTTATTATCGTCATTTTCATCGTTGTTATCTTCGTTATTATCCTCATAATTATCGTCGTTAATATCGTCGTTATTTCGTCATTATCATCGTTGTTATCGTCGTTATTATCGTCGATATTATCGTCGTTATTATCGTCGATATTATCGTCGTTATTATCGTCGTTATTATCGTCGTTAAAATCGTAAATATTATTGTCATTATCATCGTTGTTATCGTCGTTAATATCGTCATTATCATAGTTATTATCGTCAAAATTATCTTCGTCAATGTCGTCGTTATTATCGTCATTATCATCGTTGCTATCGTCGTTATTATCCTCATAAATATCGTCGTTAATATCGTTGTTATTATCGTTATTATCATCGTTGTTATCGTCGTTATTATCGTCATTATCATCGTTGCTATCGTCGTTATTATCCTCATAAATATCGTCGTTAATATCGTTGTTATTATCGTTATTATCATCGTTGTTATCGTCGTTATTATCGTAGTTATTATCTTCGATATAACGTTATTATCGGCGTTATAATCAACGTTATTATCATCGCTATTATCGTCGTTCTTATCGTCGTTATTATCGTTTATATTATCGATGTTATTATCGTCGATATTATCGTCGTTATTATCGTCGCCATTATCGTCTTTAATATCGTAGATATTATTGTCATTATCATCGTTTTTATCGTCGTTAATATCGTCATTATCATAGTTATTATCGTCAAAATTATCGTCGTCAATGTCGTCGTTATTATCGTCGTTATTATACTCATAATTATCGTCGTTAATATCGACGTTATTTTGTCATTATCATCGTTGTTATCGTTGTTAATATCGTCATTAATATCTTCGATATAACGTTATTATCGGCGTTATAATCAACGTTAATATCATCGCTATTATCGTCGTTATTATCGTCGTTATTATCGTCGATATTATCGTCGTTATTATCGTCGATATTATCGTCGTTATTATCGTCGTTAATATCGTCGTTATTTCGTCATTATCATCGTTGTTATCGGCGTTAATATCGTCATTATCATAGTTATTATCGTCAAAATTATCGTCGTCAATGTCGTCGTTATTATCCTCATAATTATCGTCGTTAATATCGACGTTATTTTGACATTATCATCGTTGTTATCGTTGTTATTATCGTCATTATTATCGTCGATATTATCGTCGTTATTATCGTCATTTTCATCGTTGTTATCTTCGTTATTATCCTCATAATTATCGTCGTTAATATCGTCGTTATTTCGTCATTATCATCGTTGTTATCGTCGTTATTATCTTCGATATAACGTTATTATCGGCGTTATAATCAACGTTAATATCATCGCTATTATCGTCGTTATTATCGTCGTTATTATCGTCGTTATTATCGTCGATATTATCGTCGTTATTATCGTCGATATTATCGTCGTTATTATCGTCGTTATTATCGTCGTTAAAATCGTCGTTATTATTGTCATTATCATCGTTGTTATCGGCGTTAATATCGTCATTATCATAGTTATTATCGTCAAAAGTATCGTCGTCAATGTCGTCGATATTATCCTCATAATTATCGTCGTTAATATCGACGCTATTTTGTCATTATCATCGTTGTTATCGTTGTTATTATCGTCATTATTATCGTCGATATTATCGTCGTTATTATCGTCATTTTCATCGTTGTTATCTTCGTTATTATCCTCATAATTATCGTCGTTAATATCGTCGTTATTTCGTCATTATCATCGTTGTTATCGTCGTTATTATCGTCGATATTATCGTCGTTATTATCGTCGATATTATCGTCGTTATTATCGTCGTTATTATCGTCGTTAAAATCGTAAATATTATTGTCATTATCATCGTTGTTATCGTCGTTAATATCGTCATTATCATAGTTATTATCGTCAAAATTATCTTCGTCAATGTCGTCGTTATTATCGTCATTATCATCGTTGCTATCGTCGTTATTATCCTCATAAATATCGTCGTTAATATCGTTGTTATTATCGTTATTATCATCGTTGTTATCGTCGTTATTATCGTCATTATCATCGTTGCTATCGTCGTTATTATCCTCATAAATATCGTCGTTAATATCGTTGTTATTATCGTTATTATCATCGTTGTTATCGTCGTTATTATCGTCGTTATTATCTTCGATATAACGTTATTATCGGCGTTATAATCAACGTTATTATCATCGCTATTATCGTCGTTCTTATCGTCGTTATTATCGTTTATATTATCGATGTTATTATCGTCGATATTATCGTCGTTATTATCGTCGTTATTATCGTCGTTAAAATCGTCGTTATTATTGTCATTATCATCGTTGTTATCGGCGTTAATATCGTCATTATCATAGTTATTATCGTCAAAATTATCGTCGTCAATGTCGTCGTTATTATCCTCATAATTATCGTCGTTAATATCGACGTTATTTTGTCATTATCATCGTTGTTATCGTTGTTATTATCGTCATTATTATCGTCGATATTATCGTCGTTATTATCGTCATTTTCATCGTTGTTATCTTCGTTATTATCCTCATAATTATCGTCGTTAATATCGTCGTTATTTCGTCATTATCATCGTTGTTATCGTCGTTATTATCGTCGTTATTATCTTCGATATAACGTTATTATCGACGTTATAATCAACTTTAATGTCATCGCTATTATCGTCGTTATTATCGTCGTTATTATCGTCGATATTATCGTCGTTATTATCGTCGATATTATCGTCGTTATTATCGTCGTTATTATCGTCGTTAAAATCGTAAATATTATTGTCATTATCATCGTTGTTATCGTCGTTAATATCGTCATTATCATAGTTATTATCGTCAAAATTATCGTCGTCAATGTCGTCGTTATTATCGTCATTATCATCGTTGCTATCGTCGTTATTATCCTCATAAATATCGTCGTTAATATCGTTGTTATTATCGTTATTATCATCGTTGTTATCGTCGTTATTTCGTCGTTATTATCGTCGATATTATCGTCGTTATTATCGTCGCCATTATCGTCTTTAATATCGTCGATATTATCGTCATTATCATCGTTGTTATCGTCGTTAATATCGTCGTTTTTTCGTCATTATCATCGTTGTTATCGTTGTTATAATCGTCGTGATTATCTTCGATATATCTTTATTATCGTCGTTAAATCAACGTTATTAACATCGTTATTATCATCGGTATTATCGTCGTCAATGTCGTCGTTATTATCGTCATTATCATCGTCGTTATTATCGTCGTTAAAATCGTAAATATTATTGTCATTATCATCGTTGTTATCGTCGTTAATATCGTCATTATCATAGTTATTATCGTCAAAATTATCTTCGTCAATGTCGTCGTTATTATCGTCATTATCATCGTTGCTATCGTCGTTATTATCCTCATAAATATCGTCGTTAATATCGTTGTTATTATCGTTATTATCATCGTTGTTATCGTCGTTATTATCGTCATTATCATCGTTGCTATCGTCGTTATTATCCTCATAAATATCGTCGTTAATATCGTTGTTATTATCGTTATTATCATCGTTGTTATCGTCGTTATTATCGTCGTTATTATCTTCGATATAACGTTATTATCGGCGTTATAATCAACGTTATTATCATCGCTATTATCGTCGTTCTTATCGTCGTTATTATCGTTTATATTATCGATGTTATTATCGTCGATATTATCGTCGTTATTATCGTCGTTATTATCGTCGTTAAAATCGTCGTTATTATTGTCATTATCATCGTTGTTATCGGCGTTAATATCGTCATTATCATAGTTATTATCGTCAAAATTATCGTCGTCAATGTCGTCGTTATTATCCTCATAATTATCGTCGTTAATATCGACGTTATTTTGTCATTATCATCGTTGTTATCGTTGTTATTATCGTTATTATTATCGTCGATATTATCGTCGTTATTATCGTCATTTTCATCGTTGTTATCTTCGTTATTATCCTCATAATTATCGTCGTTAATATCGTCGTTATTTCGTCATTATCATCGTTGTTATCGTCGTTATTATCGTCGTTATTATCTTCGATATAACGTTATTATCGACGTTATAATCAACTTTAATGTCATCGCTATTATCGTCGTTATTATCGTCGTTATTATCGTCGATATTATCGTCGTTATTATCGTCGATATTATCGTCGTTATTATCGTCGTTATTATCGTCGTTAAAATCGTAAATATTATTGTCATTATCATCGTTGTTATCGTCGTTAATATCGTCATTATCATAGTTATTATCGTCAAAATTATCGTCGTCAATGTCGTCGTTATTATCGTCATTATCATCGTTGCTATCGTCGTTATTATCCTCATAAATATCGTCGTTAATATCGTTGTTATTATCGTTATTATCATCGTTGTTATCGTCGTTATTTCGTCGTTATTATCGTCGATATTATCGTCGTTATTATCGTCGCCATTATCGTCTTTAATATCGTCGATATTATCGTCATTATCATCGTTGTTATCGTCGTTAATATCGTCGTTTTTTCGTCATTATCATCGTTGTTATCGTTGTTATAATCGTCGTGATTATCTTCGATATATCTTTATTATCGTCGTTAAATCAACGTTATTAACATCGTTATTATCATCGGTATTATCGTCGTCAATGTCGTCGTTATTATCGTCATTATCATCGTTGCTATCGTCGTTATTATCCTCATAAATATCGTCGTTAATATCGTTGTTATTATCGTTATTATCATCGTTGTTATCGTCGTTATTTCGTCGTTATTATCGTCGATATTATCGTCGTTATTATCGTCGCCATTATCGTCTTTAATATCGTAGATATTATTGTCATTATCATCGTTTTTATCGTCGTTAATATCGTCATTATCATAGTTATTATCGTCAAAATTATCGTCGTCAATGTCGTCGTTATTATCGTCGTTATTATCCTCATAATTATCGTCGTTAATATCGACGTTATTTTGTCATTATCATCGTTGTTATCGTTGTTATTATCGTCATTATTATCGTCGATATTATCGTCGTTATTACCGTCATTTTCATCGTTGTTATCTTCGTTATTATCCTCATAATTATCGTCGTTATTTCGTCATTATCATCGTTGTTATCGGCGTTAATATCGTCATTATCATAGTTATTATCGTCAAAATTATCGTCGTCAATGTCGTCGTTATTATCATCATAATTATCGTCGTTAATATCGACGTTATTTTGTCATTATCATCGTTGTTATCGTTGTTATTATCGTCATTATTATCGTCGATATTATCGTCGTTATTATCGTCATTTTCATCGTTGTTATCTTCGTTATTATCCTCATAATTATCGTCGTTAATATCGTCGTTATTTCGTCATTATCATCGTTGTTATCGTCGTTATTATCTTCGATATAACGTTATTATCGGCGTTATAATCAACGTTAATATCATCGCTATTATCGTCGTTATTATCGTCGTTATTATCGTCGATATTATCGTCGTTATTATCGTCGATATTATCGTCGTTATTATCGTCGTTATTATCGTCGTTAATATCGTCGTTATTATTGTCATTATCAACGTTGTTATCGGCGTTAATATCGTCATTATCATAGTTATTATCGTCAAAATTATCGTCGTCAATGTCGTCGATATTATCCTCATAATTATCGTCGTTAATATCGACGCTATTTTGTCATTATCATCGTTGTTATCGTTGTTATTATCGTCATTATTATCGTCGATATTATCGTCGTTATTATCGTCATTTTCATCGTTGTTATCTTCGTTATTATCCTCATAATTATCGTCGTTAATATCGTCGATATTATCGTCATTATCATCGTTGTTATCGTCGTTATTATCGTCGTTATTATCTTCGATATAACGTTATTATCGGCGTTATAATCAACGTTAATATCATCGCTATTATCGTCGTTATTTCGTCGTTATTATCGTCGATATTATCGTCGTTATTATCGTCGCCATTATCGTCTTTAATATCGTCGTTATTATAGTTATTATCATCGTTGTTATCGTCGTTATTATCCTCATAATTATCGTCGTTAATATCGTCGTTATTATCGTCATTATCATCGTTGTTATCGTCGTTATTATCCTCATAATTATCGTCGTTAATATCTTCGTTATTGTCGTCATTTTCATCGTTGTTATCTTCGTTATTATCCTCATAATTATCGTCGTTAATATCGTCGTTATTTCGTCATTATCATCGTTGTTATCGTCGTTATTATCGTCGTTATTATCTTCGATATAACGTTATTATCGGCGTTATAATCAACGTTAATATCATCGCTATTATCGTCGTTATTATCGTCGTTATTATCGTCGATATTTTCGTCGTTATTATCGTCGTTATTATCCACATAATTATCGTCGTTAATATCGACGTTATTTTGTCATTATCATCGTTGTTATCGTTGTTATTATCGTCATTAATATCTTCGATATAACGTTATTATCGGCGGTATAATCAACGTTAATATCATCGCTATTATCGTCGTTATTATCGTCGTTATTATCGTCGATATTATCGTCGTTATTATCGTCGATATTATCGTCGTTATTATCGTCGTCATTATCGTCGTTAATATCGTCGTTATTATTGTCATTATCATCGTTGTTATCGTCGTTATTATCGTCGTTATTATCTTCGATATAACGTTATTATCGGCGATATAATCAACGTTAATATCATCGCTATTATCGTCGTTATTATCGTCGTTATTATCGTCGATATTATCGTCGTTATTATCGTCGATATTATCGTCGTTATTATCGTCGTTATTATCGTCGTTAAAATCGTCGTTATTTTGTCATTATCATCGTTGTTATCGGCGTTAATATCGTCATTATCATAGTTATTATCGTCAAAATTATCGTCGTCAATGTCGTCGTTATTATCCTCATAATTATCGTCGTTAATATCGACGTTATTTTGTCATTATCATCGTTGTTATCGTTGTTATTATCGTCATTATAATCGTCGATATTATCGTCGTTATTATCGTCATTTTCATCGTTGTTATCTTCGTTATTATCCTCATAATTATCGTCGTTAATATCGTCGTTATTTCGTCATTATCATCGTTGTTATCGTCGTTATTATCGTCGTTATTATCTTCGATATAACGTTATTATCGGCGTTATAATCAACGTTAATATCATCGCTATTATCGTCGTTATTATCGTCGTTATTATCGTCGATATTATCGTCGTAATTATCGTCGTTATTATCCACATAATTATCGTCGTTAATATCGACGTTATTTTGTCATTATCATCGTTGTTATCGTTGTTATTATCGTCATTAATATCTTCGATATAACGTTATTATCGGCGGTATAATCAACGTTAATATCATCGCTATTATCGTCGTTATTATCGTCGTTATTATCGTCGATATTATCGTCGTTATTATCGTCGATATTATCGTCGTTATTATCGTCGTCATTATCGTCGTTAATATCGTCGTTATTATTGTCATTATCATCGTTGTTATCGTCGTTATTATCGTCGTTATTATCTTCGATATAACGTTATTATCGGCGATATAATCAACGTTAATATCATCGCTATTATCGTCGTTATTATCGTCGTTATTATCGTCGATATTATCGTCGTTATTATCGTCGATATTATCGTCGTTATTATCGTCGCCATTATCGTCTTTAATATCGTAGATATTATTGTCATTATCATCGTTTTTATCGTCGTTAATATCGTCATTATCATAGTTATTATCGTCAAAATTATCGTCGTCAATGTCGTCGTTATTATCGTCGTTATTATCCTCATAATTATCGTCGTTAATATCGACGTTATTTTGTCATTATCATCGTTGTTATCGTTGTTATTATCGTCATTATTATCGTCGATATTATCGTCGTTATTACCGTCATTTTCATCGTTGTTATCTTCGTTATTATCCTCATAATTATCGTCGTTATTTCGTCATTATCATCGTTGTTATCGGCGTTAATATCGTCATTATCATAGTTATTATCGTCAAAATTATCGTCGTCAATGTCGTCGTTATTATCATCATAATTATCGTCGTTAATATCGACGTTATTTTGTCATTATCATCGTTGTTATCGTCGTTATTATCCTCATAATTATCGTCGTTAATATCGTCGTTATTGTCGTCATTTTCATCGTTGTTATCTTCGTTATTATCCTCATAATTATCGTCGTTAATATCGTCGTTATTTCGTCATTATCATCGTTGTTATCGTCGTTATTATCGTCGTTATTATCTTCGATATAACGTTATTATCGGCGTTATAATCAACGTTAATATCATCGCTATTATCGTCGTTATTATCGTCGTTATTATCGTCGATATTTTCGTCGTTATTATCGTCGTTATTATCCACATAATTATCGTCGTTAATATCGACGTTATTTTGTCATTATCATCGTTGTTATCGTTGTTATTATCGTCATTAATATCTTCGATATAACGTTATTATCGGCGGTATAATCAACGTTAATATCATCGCTATTATCGTCGTTATTATCGTCGTTATTATCGTCGATATTATCGTCGTTATTATCGTCGATATTATCGTCGTTATTATCGTCGTCATTATCGTCGTTAATATCGTCGTTATTATTGTCATTATCATCGTTGTTATCGTCGTTATTATCGTCGTTATTATCTTCGATATAACGTTATTATCGGCGATATAATCAACGTTAATATCATCGCTATTATCGTCGTTATTATCGTCGTTATTATCGTCGATATTATCGTCGTTATTATCGTCGATATTATCGTCGTTATTATCGTCGTTATTATCGTCGTTAAAATCGTCGTTATTTTGTCATTATCATCGTTGTTATCGGCGTTAATATCGTCATTATCATAGTTATTATCGTCAAAATTATCGTCGTCAATGTCGTCGTTATTATCCTCATAATTATCGTCGTTAATATCGACGTTATTTTGTCATTATCATCGTTGTTATCGTTGTTATTATCGTCATTATAATCGTCGATATTATCGTCGTTATTATCGTCATTTTCATCGTTGTTATCTTCGTTATTATCCTCATAATTATCGTCGTTAATATCGTCGTTATTTCGTCATTATCATCGTTGTTATCGTCGTTATTATCGTCGTTATTATCTTCGATATAACGTTATTATCGGCGTTATAATCAACGTTAATATCATCGCTATTATCGTCGTTATTATCGTCGTTATTATCGTCGATATTATCGTCGTTATTATCGTCGTTATTATCCTCATAATTATCGTCGTTAATATCGACGTTATTTTGTCATTATCATCGTTGTTATCGTTGTTATTATCGTCATTAATATCTTCGATATAACGTTATTATCGGCGGTATAATCAACGTTAATATCATCGCTATTATCGTCGTTATTATCGTCGTTATTATCGTCGATATTATCGTCGTTATTATCGTCGATATTATCGTCGTTATTATCGTCGTCATTATCGTCGTTAATATCGTCGTTATTATTGTCATTATCATCGTTGTTATCGTCGTTATTATCGTCGTTATTATCTTCGATATAACGTTATTATCGGCGATATAATCAACGTTAATATCATCGCTATTATCGTCGTTATTATCGTCGTTATTATCGTCGATATTATCGTCGTTATTATCGTCGATATTATCGTCGTTATTATCGTCGTTATTATCGTCGTTAAAATCGTCGTTATTTTGTCATTATTATCGTTGTTATCGGCGTTAATATCGTCATTATCATAGTTATTATCGTCAAAATTATCGTCGTCAATGTCGTCGTTATTATCCTCATAATTATCGTCGTTAATATCGACGTTATTTTGTCATTATCATCGTTGTTATCGTTGTTATTATCGTCATTATTATCGTCGATATTATCGTCGTTATTATCGTCATTTTCATCGTTGTTATCTTCGTTATTATCCTCATAATTATCGTCGTTAATATCGTCGTTATTTCGTCATTATCACCGTTGTTATCGTCGTTATTATCGTCGTTATTATCTTCGATATAACGTTATTATCGGCGTTATAATCAACGTTAATATCATCGCTATTATCGTCGTTATTATCGTCGTTATTATCGTCGATATTATCGTCGTTATTATCGTCGATATTATCGTCGTTATTATCGTCGTTATTATCGTCGTTAAAATCGTCGTTATTATTGTCATTATCAACGTTGTTATCGGCGTTAATATCGTCATTATCATAGTTATTATCGTCAAAATTATCGTCGTCAATGTCGTCGATATTATCCTCATAATTATCGTCGTTAATATCGACGCTATTTTGTCATTATCATCGTTGTTATCGTTGTTATTATCGTTATTATTATCGTCGATATTATAGTCGTTATTATCGTCATTTTCATCGTTGTTATCTTCGTTATTATCCTCATAATTATCGTCGTTAATATCGTCGTTATTTCGTCATTATCATCGTTGTTATCGTCGTTATTATCGTCGTTATTATCTTCGATATAACGTTATTATCGGCGTTATAATCAACGTTAATATCATCGCTATTATCGTCGTTATTTCGTCGTTATTATCGTCGATATTATCGTCGTTATTATCGTCGCCATTATCGTCTTTAATATCGTCGTTAGTATAGTTATTATCATCGTTGTTATCGTCGTTATTATCCTCATAATTATCGTCGTTAATATCGTCGTTATTATCGTCATTATCATCGTTGTTATCGTCGTTATTATCCTCATATTTATCGTCGTTAATATCGTCGTTATTGTCGTCATTTTCATCGTTGTTATCTTCGTTATTATCCTCATAATTATCGTCGTTAATATCGTCGTTATTTCGTCATTATCATCGTTGTTATCGTCGTTATTATCGTCGTTATTATCTTCGATATAACGTTATTATCGGCGATATAATCAACGTTAATATCATCGCTATTATCGTCGTTATTATCGTCGTTATTATCGTCGATATTATCGTCGTTATTATCGTCGTTATTATCCACATAATTATCGTCGTTAATATCGACGTTATTTTGTCATTATCATCGTTGTTATCGTTGTTATTATCGTCATTAATATCTTCGATATAACGTTATTATCGGCGGTATAATCAACGTTAATATCATCGCTATTATCGTCGTTATTATCGTCGTTATTATCGTCGATATTATCGTCGTTATTATCGTCGATATTATCGTCGTTATTATCGTCGTCATTATCGTCGTTAATATCGTCGTTATTATTGTCATTATCATCGTTGTTATCGTCGTTATTATCGTCGTTATTATCTTCGATATAACGTTATTATCGGCGATATAATCAACGTTAATATCATCGCTATTATCGTCGTTATTATCGTCGTTATTATCGTCGATATTATCGTCGTTATTATCGTCGATATTATCGTCGTTATTATCGTCGTTATTATCGTCGTTAAAATCGTCTTTATTTTGTCATTATCATCGTTGTTATCGGCGTTAATATCGTCATTATCATAGTTATTATCGTCAAAATTATCGTCGTCAATGTCGTCGTTATTATCCTCATAATTATCGTCGTTAATATCGACGTTAATTTGTCATTATCATCGTTGATATCGTTGTTATTATCGTCATTATTATCGTCGATATTATCGTCGTTATTATCGTCATTTTCATCGTTGTTATCTTCGTTATTATCCTCATAATTATCGTCGTTAATATCGTCGTTATTTCGTCATTATCATCGTTGTTATCGTCGTTATTATCGTCGTTATTATCTTCGATATAACGTTATTATCGGCGTTATAATCAACGTTAATATCATCGCTATTATCGTCGTTATTATCGTCGTTATTATCGTCGATATTATCGTCGTTATTATCGTCGATATTTTCGTCGTTATTATCGTCGTTATTATCGTCGTTAAAATCGTAGATATTATTGTCATTATCATCGTTTTTATCGTCGTTAATATCGTCATTATCATAGTTATTATCGTCAAAATTATCGTCGTCAATGTCGTCGTTATTATCGTCGTTATTATCCTCATAATTATCGTCGTAAATATCGACGTTATTTTGTCATTATCATCGTTGTTATCGTTGTTATTATCGTCATTAATATCTTCGATATAACGTTATTATCGGCGTTATAATCAACGTTAATATCATCGCTATTATCGTCGTTATAATCGTCGTTATTATCGTCGATATTATCGTCGTTATTATCGTCGATATTATCGTCGTTATTATCGTCGTTATTATCGTCGTTAAAATCGTCGTTATTATTGTCATTATCATCGTTGTTATCGGCGTTAATATCGTCATATTCATAGTTATTTTCGTCAAAATTATCGTCGTCAATGTCGTCGTTATTATCCTCATAATTATCGTCGTTAATATCGACGTTATTTTGTCATTATCATCGTTGTTATCGTTGTTATTATCGTCATTATTATCGTCGATATTATCATCGTTATTATCGTCATTTTCATCGTTGTTATCTTCGTTATTATCCTCATAATTATCGTCGTTATTTCGTCATTATCATCGTTGTTATCGTCGTTATTATCCTCATAATTATCGTCGTTAATATCGTCGTTATTGTCGTCATTTTCATCGTTGTTATCTTCGTTATTATCCTCATAATTATCGTCGTTAATATCGTCGTTATTTCGTCATTATCATCGTTGTTATCGTCGTTATTATCGTCGATATTATCTTCAATATAACGTTATTATCGGCGTTATAATCAACGTTAATATCATCGCTATTATCGTCGTTATTATCGTCGTTATTATCGTCGATATTTTCGTCGTTATTATCGTCGTTATTATCCACATAATTATCGTCGTTAATATCGACGTTATTTTGTCATTATCATCGTTGTTATCGTTGTTATTATCGTCATTAATATCTTCGATATAACGTTATTATCGGCGGTATAATCAACGTTAATATCATCGCTATTATCGTCGTTATTATCGTCGTTATTATCGTCGATATTATCGTCGTTATTATCGTCGATATTATCGTCGTTATTATCGTCGTCATTATCGTCGTTAATATCGTCGTTATTATTGTCATTATCATCGTTGTTATCGTCGTTATTATCGTCGTTATTATCTTCGATATAACGTTATTATCGGCGATATAATCAACGTTAATATCATCGCTATTATCGTCGTTATTATCGTCGTTATTATCGTCGATATTATCGTCGTTATTATCGTCGATATTATCGTCGTTATTATCGTCGTTATTATCGTCGTTAAAATCGTCGTTATTTTGTCATTATCATCGTTGTTATCGGCGTTAATATCGTCATTATCATAGTTATTATCGTCAAAATTATCGTCGTCAATGTCGTCGTTATTATCCTCATAATTATCGTCGTTAATATCGACGTTATTTTGTCATTATCATCGTTGTTATCGTTGTTATTATCGTCATTATAATCGTCGATATTATCGTCGTTATTATCGTCATTTTCATCGTTGTTATCTTCGTTATTATCCTCATAATTATCGTCGTTAATATCGTCGTTATTTCGTCATTATCATCGTTGTTATCGTCGTTATTATCGTCGTTATTATCTTCGATATAACGTTATTATCGGCGTTATAATCAACGTTAATATCATCGCTATTATCGTCGTTATTATCGTCGTTATTATCGTCGATATTATCGTCGTTATTATCGTCGTTATTATCCTCATAATTATCGTCGTTAATATCGACGTTATTTTGTCATTATCATCGTTGTTATCGTTGTTATTATCGTCATTAATATCTTCGATATAACGTTATTATCGGCGGTATAATCAACGTTAATATCATCGCTATTATCGTCGTTATTATCGTCGTTATTATCGTCGATATTATCGTCGTTATTATCGTCGATATTATCGTCGTTATTATCGTCGTCATTATCGTCGTTAATATCGTCGTTATTATTGTCATTATCATCGTTGTTATCGTCGTTATTATCGTCGTTATTATCTTCGATATAACGTTATTATCGGCGATATAATCAACGTTAATATCATCGCTATTATCGTCGTTATTATCGTCGTTATTATCGTCGATATTATCGTCGTTATTATCGTCGATATTATCGTCGTTATTATCGTCGTTATTATCGTCGTTAAAATCGTCGTTATTTTGTCATTATTATCGTTGTTATCGGCGTTAATATCGTCATTATCATAGTTATTATCGTCAAAATTATCGTCGTCAATGTCGTCGTTATTATCCTCATAATTATCGTCGTTAATATCGACGTTATTTTGTCATTATCATCGTTGTTATCGTTGTTATTATCGTCATTATTATCGTCGATATTATCGTCGTTATTATCGTCATTTTCATCGTTGTTATCTTCGTTATTATCCTCATAATTATCGTCGTTAATATCGTCGTTATTTCGTCATTATCACCGTTGTTATCGTCGTTATTATCGTCGTTATTATCTTCGATATAACGTTATTATCGGCGTTATAATCAACGTTAATATCATCGCTATTATCGTCGTTATTATCGTCGTTATTATCGTCGATATTATCGTCGTTATTATCGTCGATATTATCGTCGTTATTATCGTCGTTATTATCGTCGTTAAAATCGTCGTTATTATTGTCATTATCAACGTTGTTATTGGCGTTAATATCGTCATTATCATAGTTATTATCGTCAAAATTATCGTCGTCAATGTCGTCGATATTATCCTCATAATTATCGTCGTTAATATCGACGCTATTTTGTCATTATCATCGTTGTTATCGTTGTTATTATCGTTATTATTATCGTCGATATTATCGTCGTTATTATCGTCATTTTCATCGTTGTTATCTTCGTTATTATCCTCATAATTATCGTCGTTAATATCGTCGTTATTTCGTCATTATCATCGTTGTTATCGTCGTTATTATCGTCGTTATTATCTTCGATATAACGTTATTATCGGCGTTATAATCAACGTTAATATCATCGCTATTATCGTCGTTATTTCGTCGTTATTATCGTCGATATTATCGTCGTTATTATCGTCGCCATTATCGTCTTTAATATCGTCGTTATTATAGTTATTATCATCGTTGTTATCGTCGTTATTATCCTCATAATTATCGTCGTTAATATCGTCGTTATTATCGTCATTATCATCGTTGTTATCGTCGTTATTATCCTCATATTTATCGTCGTTAATATCGTCGTTATTGTCGTCATTTTCATCGTTGTTATCTTCGTTATTATCCTCATAATTATCGTCGTTAATATCGTCGTTATTTCGTCATTATCATCGTTGTTATCGTCGTTATTATCGTCGTTATTATCTTCGATATAACGTTATTATCGGCGTTATAATCAACGTTAATATCATCGCTATTATCGTCGTTATTATCGTCGTTATTATCGTCGATATTATCGTCGTTATTATCGTCGTTATTATCCACATAATTATCGTCGTTAATATCGACGTTATTTTGTCATTATCATCGTTGTTATCGTTGTTATTATCGTCATTAATATCTTCGATATAACGTTATTATCGGCGGTATAATCAACGTTAATATCATCGCTATTATCGTCGTTATTATCGTCGTTATTATCGTCGATATTATCGTCGTTATTATCGTCGATATTATCGTCGTTATTATCGTCGTCATTATCGTCGTTAATATCGTCGTTATTATTGTCATTATCATCGTTGTTATCGTCGTTATTATCGTCGTTATTATCTTCGATATAACGTTATTATCGGCGATATAATCAACGTTAATCTCATCGCTATTATCGTCGTTATTATCGTCGTTATTATCGTCGATATTATCGTCGTTATTATCGTCGATATTATCGTCGTTATTATCGTCGTTATTATCGTCGTTAAAGTCGTCGTTATTTTGTCATTATCATCGTTGTTATCGGCGTTAATATCGTCATTATCATAGTTATTATCGTCAAAATTATCGTCGTCAATGTCGTCGTTATTATCCTCATAATTATCGTCGTTAATATCGACGTTAATTTGTCATTATCATCGTTGTTATCGTTGTTATTATCGTCATTATTATCGTCGATATTATCGTCGTTATTATCGTCATTTTCATCGTTGTTATCTTCGTTATTATCCTCATAATTATCGTCGTTAATATCGTCGTTATTTCGTCATTATCATCGTTGTTATCGTCGTTATTATCGTCGTTATTATCTTCGATATAACGTTATTATCGGCGTTATAATCAACGTTAATATCATCGCTATTATCGTCGTTATTATCGTCGTTATTATCGTCGATATTATCGGTCGTTATTATCGTCGATATTTTCGTCGTTATTATCGTCGTTATTATCGTCGTTAAAATCGTAGATATTATTGTCATTATCATCGTTTTTATCGTCGTTAATATCGTCATATCATAGTTATTATCGTCAAAATTATCGTCGTCAATGTCGTCGTTATTATCGTCGTTATTATCCTCATAATTATCGTCGTAAATATCGATGTTATTTTGTCATTATCATCGTTGTTATCGTTGTTATTATCGTCATTAATATCTTCGATATAACGTTATTATCGGCGTTATAATCAACGTTAATATCATCGCTATTATCGTCGTTATAATCGTCGTTATTATCGTCGATATTATCGTCGTTATTATCGTCGATATTATCGTCGTTATTATCGTCGTTATTATCGTCGTTAAAATCGTCGTTATTATTGTCATTATCATCGTTGTTATCGGCGTTAATATCGTCATATTCATAGTTATTTTCGTCAAAATTATCGTCGTCAATGTCGTCGTTATTATCCTCATAATTATCGTCGTTAATATCGACGTTATTTTGTCATTATCATCGTTGTTATCGTTGTTATTATCGTCATTATTATCGTCGATATTATCATCGTTATTATCGTCATTTTCATCGTTGTTATCTTCGTTATTATCCTCATAATTATCGTCGTTATTTCGTCATTATCATCGTTGTTATCGGCGTTAATATCGTCATTATCATAGTTATTATCGTCAAAATTATCGTCGTCAATGTCGTCGTTATTATCATCATAATTATCGTCGTTAATATCGACGTTATTTTGTCATTATCATCGTTGTTATCGTTGTTATTATCGTCATTATTATCGTCGATATTATCGTCGTTATTATCGTCATTTTCATCGTTGTTATCTTCGTTATTATCCTCATAATTATCGTCGTTAATATCGTCCTTATTTCGTCATTATCATCGTTGTTATCGTCGTTATTATCTTCGATATAACGTTATTATCGGCGTTATAATCAACGTTAATATCATCGCTATTATCGTCGTTATTATCGTCGTTATTATCGTCGATATTATCGTCGTTATTATCGTCGATATTATCGTCGTTATTATCCTCATAATTATCGTCGTTAATATCGTCGTTATTTCGTCATTATCATCGTTGTTATCGGCGTTAATATCGTCATTATCATAGTTATTATCGTCAAAATTATCGTCGTCAATGTCGTCGTTTTTATCCTCATAATTATCGTCGTTAATATCGACGTTATTTTGTCATTATCATCGTTGTTATCGTCGTTATTATCGTCGATATTATCGTCGTTATTATCGTCGATATTATCGTCGTTATTATCGTCGTTATTATCGTCGTTAAAATCGTAGATATTATTGTCATTATCATCGTTGTTATCGTCGTTAATATCGTCATTATCATAGTTATTATCGTCAAAATTATCGTCGTCATGTCGTCGTTATTATCGTCATTATCATCGTTGCTATCGTCGTTATTATCCTCATAAATATCGTCGTTAATATCGTTGTTATTATCGTTATTATCATCGTTGTTATCGTCGTTATTTCGTCGTTATTATCGTCGATATTATCGTCGTTATTATCGTCGCCATTATCGTCTTTAATATCGTCGTTATTATAGTTATTATCATCGTTGCTATCGTCGTTATTATCCTTATAATTATCGTCGTTAATATCGTCGTTATTATCGTCATTTTCATCGATGTTATCTTCGTTATTATCGTCGTTATTATCTTCGATATAACGTTATTATCGGCGTTATAATCAACGTTAATATCATCGCTATTATCGTCGTTATTATCGTTGTTATTATCGTCGATATTATCGTCGTTATTATCGTCGATATTATCGTCGTTATTATCGTCGTTATTATCGTCGTTAAAATCGTCGTTATTATTGTCATTATCATCGTTGTTATCGGCGTTAATATCGTCATTATCATAGTTATTATCGTCAAAATTATCGTCGTCAATGTCGTCGTTATTATCCTCATAATTATCGTCGTTAATATCGACGTTATTTTGTATTATCATCGTTGTTATCGTTGTTATTATCGTCATTATTATCGTCGATATTATCGCCGTTATTATCGTCATTTTCATCGTTGTTATCTTCGTTATTATCCTCATAATTATCGTCGTTATATCGTCGTTATTTCGTCATTATCATCGTTGTTATCGTCGTTTATATCGTCGTTATTATCTTCGATATAACGTTATTTTCGACGTTATAATCAACGTTAATATCATCGCTATTATCGTCGTTATTATCGTCGTTATTATCTTCGTTATTATCGTAGTTATTATCGTCGTTGTTATCGTCGTCATTATCGTCGTTAATATCGTCGTTATTATAGTCATTATCATCGTTGTTATCGTCGTTATTATCCTCATAATTATCGTCGTTAATATCGTCGTTATTTTCGTCATTTTCATCGATGTTATCTTTGTTATTATCCTCATAATTATCGTCGTTAATATCGTCGTTTTTTCGTCATTATCATCGTTGTTATCGTCCTTATATCGTCGTTATTTCGTCATTATCATCGTTGTTATCGTCGTTATTATCGTCGTTATTATCTTCGATATAACGTTATTATCGGCGTTATAATCAACGTTAATATCATCGCTATTATCGTCGTTATTATCGTCGTTATTATCGTCGATATTATCGTCGTTATTATCGTCGATATTATCGTCGTTATTATCGTCGTTATTATCGTCGTTAAATCGTCGTTATTATTGTCATTATCATCGTTGTTATCGGCGTTAATATCGTCATTATCATAGTTATTATCGTCAAAATTATCGTCGTCAATGTCGTCGTTATTATCCTCATAATTATCGTCGTTAATATCGACGTTATTTTGTCATTATCATCGTTGTTATCGTTGTTATTATCGTCATTATTATCGTCGATATTATCGCCGTTATTATCGTCATTTTCATCGTTGTTATCTTCGTTATTATCCTCATAATTATCGTCGTTAATATCGTCGTTATTTCGTCATTATCATTGTTGTTATCGTCGTTTATATCGTCGTTATTATCTTCGATATAACGTTATTTTCGACGTTATAATCAACGTTAATATCATCGCTATTATCGTCGTTATTATCGTCGTTATTATCTTCGTTATTATCGTAGTTATTATCGTCGTTGTTATCGTCGTCATTATCGTCGTTAATATCGTCGTTATTATCGTCATTATCATCGTTGTTATCGTCGTTATTATCCTCATAATTATCGTCGTTAATATCGTCGTTATTGTCGTCATTTTCATCGATGTTATCTTTGTTATTATCCTCATAATTATCGTCGCTAATATCGTCGTTTTTTTCGTCATTATCATCGTTGTTATCGTCCTTAATATCGTCGTTATTTCGTCATTATCATCGTTGTTATCGTCGTTATTATCGTCGTTATTATCTTCGATATAACGTTATTATCGCGTTATAATCAACGTTAATATCTCGCTATTATCGTCGTTATTATCGTCGTTATTATCGTCGATATTATTGTCGTTATTATCGTCGATATTATCGTCGTTATTATCGTCGTTATTATCGTCGTTAAAATCGTCGTTATTATTGTCACTATCATCGTTGTTATCGGCATTAATATCGTCATTATCATAATTATTATCGTCAAAATTATCGTCGTTAATGTCGTCGTTATTATCCTCTTAATTATCGTCGTTAATATCGTCGTTATTTCGTCATTATCATCGTTGTTATCGTCGTTATTATCGTCCTTATTATCTTCGATATAACGTTATTATCGGCGTTATAATCAACGGTAATATCATCGCTATTATCGTCGTTATTATCGTCGTTATTATCGTCGATATTATCGTCGTTATTATCGTCGATATTATCGTCGTTAT
Organism: Dolichovespula media; assembly: GCA_911387685.1. NCBI lineage: Eukaryota > Metazoa > Arthropoda > Insecta > Hymenoptera > Vespidae > Dolichovespula > Dolichovespula media. The sequence goes on from OU426857.1 coordinate 8,218,604, forward strand.
TATCGTCGTTATTATCGTCGTTAAAATCGTCGTTATTATTGTCATTATCATCGTTGTTATCGTCGTTAATATCGTCATTATCATAGTTATTATCGTCAAAATTATCGTCGTCAATGTCGTCGTTATTATCGTCATTATCATCGTTGCTATCGTCGTTATTATCCTCATAATTATCGTCGTTAATATCGACGTTATTTTGTCATTATCATCGTTGTTATCGTTGTTATTATCGTCATTATTATCGTCGTTTTTATCGTCGTTATTATTGTCATTTTCATCGTTGTTATCTTCGTTATTATCCTCATAATTTTCGTCGTTAATATCGTCGTTATTTCGTCATTATCATCGTTGTTATCGGCGTTAATATCGTCATTATCATAGTTATTATCGTCAAAATTATCGTCGTCAATGTCGTCGTTATTATCCTCATAATTATCGTCGTTAATATCGACGTTATTTTGTCATTATCATCGTTGTTATCGTTGTTATTATCGTCATTATTATCGTTGATATTATCGTCGTTATTATCGTCATTTTCATCGTTGTTATCTTCGTTATTATCCTCATAATTATCGTCCTTAATATCGTCGTTATTTCGTCATTATCATCGTTGTTATCGTCGTTATTATCGTCGTTATTATCTTCGATATAACGTTATATCGGCGTTATAATCAACGTTAATATCATCGCTATTATCGTCGTTATTATCGTCGTTAATATCGTCGATATTATCGTCGTTATTATCGTCGATATTATCGTCGTTATTATCGTCGTTATTATCGTCGTTAAAATCGTCGTTATTATTGTCATTATCATCGTTGTTATCGGCGTTAATATCGTCATTATCATAGTTATTATCGTCAAAATTATCGTCGTCAATGTCGTCGTTATTATCCTCATAATTATCGTTGTTAATATCGACGTTATTTTGTCATTATCATCGGTGTTATCGTTGTTATTATCGTCATTATTATCGTCGATATTATCGCCGTTATTATCGTCATTTTCATCGTTGTTATCTTCGTTATTGTCCTCATAATTATCGTCGTTAATATCGTCGTTATTTCGTCATTATCATCGTTGTTATCGTCGTTATTATCGTCGTTATTATCTTCGATATAACGTTATTATCGGCGTTATAATCAACGTTAATGTCATCGCTATTATCGTCGTTATTATCGTCGTTATTATCGTCGATATTATCGTCGTTATTATCGTCGATATTATCGTCGTTATTATCGTCGTTATTATCGTCGTTAAAATCGTCGTTATTATTGTCACTATCATCGTTGTTATCGGCGTTAATATCGTCATTATCATAGTTATTATCGTCAAATTATCGTCGTCAATGTCGTCGTTATTATCGTCATTATCATCGTTGCTATCGTCGTTATTATCCTCATAAATATCGTCGTTAATATCGTTGTTATTATCGTTATTATCATCGTTGTTATCGTCGTTATTTCGTCGTTATTATCGTCGATATTATCGTCGTTATTATCGTCGCCATTATCGTCTTTAATATCGTCGTTATTATAGTTTTCATCATCGTTGTTATTATCCTCATAATTATCGTCGTTAATATCGTCGTTATTATTGTCATTTTCATCGATGTTATCTTCGTTATTATCCTCATAATTATCGTCGTTAATATCGTCGTTATTCGTCATTATCATCGTTGTTATCGTCGTTATTATCGTCGTTATTATCTTCGATATAACGTTATTATCGTCGTTATAATCAACGTTAATATCATCGCTATTATCGTCGTTATTATCGTCGTTATTATCGTCGTTATTATCGTCGTTATTATCGTCGTTATTATCCTCGTTATTATCGTCGTCATTATCGTCTTTAATATCGTCGTTATTATCGTCATTATCATCGTTGTTATCGTCGTTATTATCCTCATAATTATCGTCGTTAATATCGTCGTTATTGTCGTCATTTTCATCGATGTTATCTTTGTTATTATCCTCATAATTATCGTCGTTAATATCGTCGATTTTTCGTCATTATCATCGTTGTTATCGTCCTTAATATCGTCGTTATTTCGTCATTATCATCGTTGTTATCGTCGTTATTATCGTCGTTATTATCTTCGATGTAACGTTATTATCGGCGTTATAATCAACGTTAATATCATCGCTATTATCGTCGTTATTATCGTCGTTATTATCGTCGATATTATCGTCGTTATTATCGTCGATATTATCGTCGATATTATCGTCGTTATTATCGTCGTTAAAATCGTCGTTATTATTGTCATTATCATCGTTGTTATCGGCGTTAATATCGTCATTATCATAGTTATTATCGTCAAAATTATCGTCGTCAATGTCGTCGTTATTATCCTCATAATTATCGTCGTTAATATCGACGTTATTTTGTCATTATCATCGTTGTTATCGTTGTTATTATCGTCATTATTATCGTCGATATTATCGCCGTTATTATCGTCATTTTCATCGTTGTTATCTTCGTTATTATCCTCATAATTATCATCGTTAATATCGTCGTTATTTCGTCATTATCATCGTTGTTATCGTCGTTTATATCGTCGTTATTATCTTCGATATAACGTTATTTTCGACGTTATAATCAACGTTAATATCATCGCTATTATCGTCGTTATTATCGTCGTTATTATCTTCGTTATTATCGTAGTTATTATCGTCGTTGTTATCGTCGTCATTATCATCGTTAATATCGTCGTTATTATCGTCATTATCATCGTTGTTATCGTCGTTATTATCCTCATAATTATCGTCGTTAATATCGTCGTTATTGTCGTCATTTTCATCGATGTTATCTTTGTTATTATCCTCATAATTATCGTCGTTAATATCGTCGTTTTTTCGTCATTATCATCGTTGTTATCGTCCTTAATATCGTCGTTATTTCGTCATTATCATCGTTGTTATAGTCGTTATTATCGTCGTTATTATCTTCGATATAACGTTATTATCGGCGTTATAATCAACGTTAATATAATCGCTATTATCGTCGTTATTATCGTCGTTATTATCGTCGTTATTATCGTCGTTATTATCGTCGTTATTATCGTCGTCATTATCGTCTTTAATATCGTCGTTATTATCGTCATTATCATCGTTGTTATCGTCGTCATTATCCTAATAATTATCGTCGTTAATATCGTCGTTATTGTCGTCATTTTCATCGATGTTATCTTTGTTATTATCCTCATAATTATCGTCGTTAATATCGTCGTTTTTTCGTCATTATCATCGTTGTTATCGTCCTTAATATCGTCGTTATTTCGTCATTATCATCGTTGTTATCGTCGTTATTATCGTCGTTATTATCTTCGATATAACGTTTTTATCGGCGTTATAATCAACGTTAATATCATCGCTATTATCGTCGTTATTATCGTCGATATTATCGTCGTTATTATCGTCGATATTATCGTCGTTATTATCGTCGTTATTATCGTCGTTAAAATCGTCGTTATTATTGTCCTTATCATCGTTGTTATCGGCGTTAATATCGTCATTATCATAGTTATTATCGTCAAATTATCGTCGTCAATGTCGTCGTTATTATCCTCATAATTATCGTCGTTAATATCGTCGTTATTGTCGTCATTTTCATCGATGTTATCTTTGTTATTATCCTCATAATTATCGTCGTTAATATCGTCGTTTTTTCGTCATTATCGTCGTTGTTATCGTCGTTATTATCGTCGTTATTATCTTCGATATAACGTTATTATCGGCGTTATAATCAACGTTAATATCATCGCTATTATCATCGTTATTATCGTCGTTATTATCGTCGATATTATCGTCGTTATTATCGTCGATATTATCGTCGTTATTATCGTCGTTATTATCGTCGTTAAAATCGTCGTTATTATTGTCCTTATCATCGTTGTTATCGGCGTTAATATCGTCATTATCATAGTTATTATCGTCAAAATTATCGTCGTCAATGTCGTCGTTATTATCCTCATAATTATCGTCGTTAATATCGACGTTATTTTGTCATTATCATCGTTGTTATCGTTGTTATTATCGTCATTATTATCGTCGATATTATCGCCGTTATTATCGTCATTTTCATCGTTGTTATCTTCGTTATTATCCTCATAATTATCGTCGTTAATATCGTCGTTATTTCGTCATTATCATCGTTGTTATCGTCGTTATTATCGTCGTTATTATCTTCGAGATAACGTTATTTTCGACGTTATAATCAACGTTAATATCATCGCTATTATCGTCGTATTATCGTCGTTATTATCTTCGTTATTATCGTAGTTATTATCGTCGTTGTTATCGTCGTCATTATCGTCGTTAATATCGTCGTTATTATCGTCATTATCATCGTTGTTATCGTCGTTATTATCCTCATAATTATCGTCGTTAATATCGTCGTTATTGTCGTCATTTTCATCAATGTTATCTTTGTTATTATCCTCATAATTATCGTCGTTAATATCGTCGTTTTTTCGTCATTATCATCGTTGTTATCGTCCTTAATATCGTCGTTATTTCGTCATTATCATCGTTGTTATCGTCGTTATTATCGTCGTTATTATCTTCGATATAACGTTATTATCGGCGTTATAATCAACGTTAATATCATCGCTATTATCGTCGTTATTATCGTCGTTATTATCTTCGATATTATCGTCGTTATTATCGTCGATATTATCGTCGTTATTATCGTCGTTATTATCGTCGTTAAAATCGTCGTTATTATTGTCACTATCATCGTTGTTATCGGCATTAATATCGTCATTATCATAGTTATTATCGTCAAAATTATCGTCTTCAATGTCGTCGTTATTATCCTCTTAATTATCGTCGTTAATATCGGCGATATTTCGTCATTATCATCGTTGTTATCGTCGTTATTATCGTCGTTATTATCTTCGATATAACGTTATTATCGGCGTTATAATGTTAATATCATCGCTATTATCGTCGTTATTATCGTCGTTATTATCGTCGATATTATCGTCGTTATTATCGTCGATATTATCGTCGTTATTATCGTCGTTATTATCGTCGTTAAAATCGTAGATATTATTGTCATTATCATCGTTGTTATCGTCGTTAATATCGTCATTATCATAGTTATTATCGTCAAAATTATCGTCGTCAATGTCGTCGATATTATCCTAATAATTATCGTCGTTAATATCGACGCTATTTTGTCATTATCATCGTTGTTATCGTTGTTATTATCGTCATTATTATCGTCGATATTATCGTCGTTATTATCGTCATTTTCATCGATGTTATCTTCGTTATTATCCTCATAATTATCGTCGTTAATATCGTCGTTATTTCGTCATTATCATCGTTGTTATCGTCGTTATTATCGTCGTTATTATCTTCGATATAACGTTATTATCGTCGTTATAATCAACGTTAATACCATCGCTATTATCGTCGTTATTATCGTCGTTATTATCGTCGTTATTATCGTCGTTATTATCGTCGATATTATCGTCGTTATTATCGTCGTTATTATCGTCGTTAAAATCGTAGATATTATTGTCATTATCATCGTTGTTATCGTCGTTAATATCGTCATTATCATAGTTATTATCTTCAAAATTATCGTCGTCAATGTCGTCGTTATTATCCATATAATTATCGTCGTTAATATCGACGTTATTTTGTCATTATCATCGTTGTTATCGTTGTTATTATCGTCATTATTATCGTCGATATTATCGTCGTTATTATCGTCATTTTCATCGTTGTTATCTTCGTTATTATCCTCATAATTATCGTCGTTAATATCATCGTTATTTCGTCATTATCATCGTTGTTATCGTCGTTATTATCGTCGTTATTATCTTCGATATAACGTTATTATCGGCGTTATAATCAACGTTAATATCATCGCTATTATCGTCGCTATTATCGTCATTATTATCGTCGATATTAGCGTCGTTATTATCGTCGATATTACCGTCGTTATTATCGTCGTTCAAATCGTCGTTATTATTGTCATTATCATCGTTGTTATCGGCGTTAATATCGTCATTATTATAGTTATTATCGTCAAAATTATCGTCGTCAATGTCGTCGTTATTATCCTCATAATTATAGTCGTTAATATCGACGTTATTATCCTCATAAATATCGTCGTTAATATCGTTGTTATTATCGTTATTATCATCGTTGTTATCGTCGTTATTTCGTCGTTATTATCGTCGATATTATCGTCGATATTATCGTCGTTATTATCGTCGTTATTATCGTCGTTAAAATCGTAGATATTATTGTCATTATCATCGTTGTTATCGTCGTTAATATCGTCATTATCATAGATATTATCGTAAAAATTATCGACGTCAATGTCGTCGTTATTATCGTCATTATCATCGTTGCTATCTTCGTTATTATCCTCATAAATATTGTCGTTAATATCGTTGTTATTATCGTTATTATCATCGTTGTTATCGTCGTTATTTCGTCGTTATTATCGTCGATATTATCGTCGTTATTATCGTCGCCATTATCGTCTTTAATATCGTCGTTATTATAGTTATTATCATCGTTGTTATCGTCGTTATTATCCTCATAATTATCGTCGTTAATATCGTAGTTATTATCGTCATTTTCATCGACGTTATCTTCGTTAGTGTCCTCATATTTATCGTCGTTAATATCGTCGTTATTTCGTCATTATCATCGTTGTTATCGTCGTTATTATCGTCGTTATTATCTTCGATATAACGTTATTATCGGCGTTATAATCAACGTTAATATCATCGCTATTATCGTCGTTATTATCTTCGATATAACGTTATTATCGGCGTTATAATCAACGTTAATATCATCGCTATTATCGTCGTTATTATCGTCGTTATTATCGTCGATATTATCGTCGTTATTATAGTCGATATTATCGTCGTTATTATCGTCGTTATTATCGTCGTTAAAATCGTCGTTATTATTGTCACTATCATCGTTGTTATCGGCGTTAATATCGTCATTATCATAGTTATTATCGTCAAAATTATCGTCGTCAATGTCGTCGTTATTATCCTCATAATTATCGTCGTTAATATCGACGTTATTTTGTCATTATCATCGTTGTTATCGTTGTTATTATCGTCATTATTATCGTCGATATTATCGTCGTTATTATCGTCATTTTCATCGTTGTTATCTTCGTTATTATCCTCATAATTATCGTCGTTAATATCGTCGTTATTTCGTCATTATCATCGTTGTTATCGTCGTTATTATCGTCGTTATTAACTTCGATATAACGTTATTATCGGCGTTATAATCAACGTTAATGTCATCGCTATTATCGTCGTTATTATCGTCGTTATTATCGTCGATATTATCGTCGTTATTATCGTCGATATTATCGTCGATATTATCGTCGTTATTATCGTCGTTAAAATCGTCGTTATTATTGTCAATATCATCGTTGTTATCGGCGTTAATATCGTCATTATCATAGTTATTATCGTCAAAATTATCGTCGTCAATGTCGTCGTTATTATCCTCATAATTATCGTCGTTAATATCGACGTTATATTGTCATTATCATCGTTGTTATCTTTGTTATTATCCTCATAATTATCGTCGTTAATATCGTCGTTTTTTCGTCATTATCATCGTTGTTATCGTCCTTAATATCGTCGTTATTTCGTCATTATCATCGTTGTTATAGTCGTTATTATCGTCGTTATTATCTTCGATATAACGTTATTATCGGCGTTATAATCAACGTTAATATCATCGCTATTATCGTCGTTATTATCGTCGTTATTATCGTCGTTATTATCGTCGTTATTATCGTCGTTATTATCGTCGTTATTATCGTCGTCATTATCGTCTTTAATATCGTCGTTATTATCGTCATTATTATCGTTGTTATCGTCGTCATTATCCTAATAATTATCGTCGTTAATATCGTCGTTATTGTCGTCATTTTCATCGATGTTATCTTTGTTATTATCCTCATAATTATCGTCGTTAATATCGTCGTTTTTTCGTCATTATCATCGTTGTTATCGTCCTTAATATCGTCGTTATTTCGTCATTATCATCGTTGTTATCGTCGTTATTATCGTCGTTATTATCTTCGATATAACGTTATTATCGGCGTTATAATCAACGTTAATATCATCGCTATTATCATCGTTATTATCGTCGTTATTATCGTCGATATTATCGTCGTTATTATCGTCGATATTATCGTCGTTATTATCGTCGTTATTATCGTCGTTAAAATCGTCGTTATTATTGTCCTTATCATCGTTGTTATCGGCGTTAATATCGTCATTATCATAGTTATTATCGTCAAAATTATCGTCGTCAATGTCGTCGTTATTATCCTCATAATTATCGTCGTTAATATCGACGTTATTTTGTCATTATCATCGTTGTTATCGTTGTTATTATCGTCATTATTATCGTCGATATTATCGCCGTTATTATCGTCATTTTCATCGTTGTTATCTTCGTTATTATCCTCATAATTATCGTCGTTAATATCGTCGTTATTTCGTCATTATCATCGTTGTTATCGTCGTTATTATCGTCGTTATTATCTTCGAGATAACGTTATTTTCGACGTTATAATCAACGTTAATATCATCGCTATTATCGTCGTTATTATCGTCGTTATTATCTTCGTTATTATCGTAGTTATTATCGTCGTTGTTATCGTCGTCATTATCATCGTTAATATCGTCGTTATTATCGTCATTATCATCGTTGTTATCGTCGTTATTATCCTCATAATTATCGTCGTTAATATCGTCGTTATTGTCGTCATTTTCATCGATGTTATCTTTGTTATTATCCTCATAATTATCGTCGTTAATATCGTCGTTTTTTCGTCATTATCATCGTTGTTATCGTCCTTAATATCGTCGTTATTTCGTCATTATCATCGTTGTTATAGTCGTTATTATCGTCGTTATTATCTTCGATATAACGTTATTATCGGCTTTATAATCAACGTTAATATCATCGCTATTATCGTCGCTATTATCGTCGTTATTATCGTCGATATTATCGTCGTTATTATCGTCGATATTATCGTCGTTATTATCGTCGTTATTATCGTCGTTAAAATCGTCGTTATTATTGTCACTATCATCGTTGTTATCGGCATTAATATCGTGATTATCATAGTTATTATCGTCAAAATTATCGTCGTCAATGTCGTCGTTATTATCCTCTTAATTATCGTCGTTAATATCGTCGTTACTTCGTCATTATCATCGTTGTTATCGTCGTTATTATCGTCGTTATTATCTTCGATATAACGTTATTATCGGCGTTATAATCAACGTTAATATCATCGCTATTATCGTCGTTATTATCGTCGTTATTATCGTCGATATTATCGTCGTTATTATCGTCGATATTATCGTCGTTATTATCGTCGTTATTATCGTCGTTAAAATCGTAGATATTATTGTCATTATCATCGTTGTTATCGTCGTTAATATCGTCATTATCATAGTTATTATCGTCAAATTTATCGTCGTCAATGTCGTCGTTATTATCGTCATTATCATCGTTGCTATCGTCGTTATTATCCTCATAATTATCGTCGTTAATATCGACGTTATTTTGTCATTATCATCGTTGTTATCGTTGTTATTATCGTCATTAATATCGTCGTTATTATCGTCGTTATTATCGTCATTTTCATCGTTGTTATCTTCGTTATTATCCTCATAATTATCGTCGTTATTATCGTCGTTATTTCGTCATTATCATCGTTGTTATCGTCGTTATTATCGTCGTTATTATCTTCGATATAACGTTATTATCGGCGTTATAATCAACGGTAATATCATCGCTATTATCGTCGTTATTATCGTCGTTATTATCGTCGATATTATCGTCGTTATTATCGTCGATATTATCGTCGTTATTATCGTCGTTATTATCGTCGTTAAAATCGTAGATATTATTGTCATTATAATCGTTGTTATCGTCGTTAATATCGTCATTATCATAGTTATTATCGTCAAAATTATCGTCGTCAATGTCGTCGTTATTATCCTCATAATTATCGTCGTTAATATCGACGTTATTTTGTCATTATCATCGTTGTTATCGTTGTTATTATCGTCATTATTATCGTCGATATTATCGCCGTTATTATCGTCATTTTCATCGTTGTTATCTTCGTTATTATCCTCATAATTATCGTCGTTAATATCGTCGTTCTTTCGTCATTATCATCGTTGTTATCGTCGTTATTATCGTCGTTATTATAATCGACATAACGTTATTTTCGACGTTATAATCAACGTTATTATCTTCGTTATTATCGTCGTTATTATCGTCGTTGTTATCGTCGTCATTATCGTCGTTAATATCGTCGTTATTATCGTCATTATCATCGTTGTTATCGTCGTTATTATCCTCATAATTATCGTCGTTAATATCGTCGTTATTGTCGTCATTTTCATCGATGTTATCTTTGTTATTATCCTCATAATTATCGTCGTTAATATCGTCGTTTTTTCGTCATTATCATCGTTGTTATCGTCCTTAATATCGTCGTTATTTCGTCATTATCATCGTTGTTATCGTCGTTATTATCGTCGTTATTATCTTCGATATAACGTTATTATCGGCGTTATAATCAACGTTAATATCATCGCTATTATCATCGTTATTATCGTCGTTATTATCGTCGATATTATCGTCGTTATTATCGTCGATATTATCGTCGTTATTATCGTCGTTATTATCGTCGTTAAAATCGTCGTTATTATTGTCCTTATCATCGTTGTTATCGGCGTTAATATCGTCATTATCATAGTTATTATCGTCAAAATTATCGTCGTCAATGTCGTCGTTATTATCCTCATAATTATCGTCGTTAATATCGACGTTATTTTGTCATTATCATCGTTGTTATCGTTGTTATTATCGTCATTATTATCGTCGATATTATCGCCGTTATTATCGTCATTTTCATCGTTGTTATCTTCGTTATTATCCTCATAATTATCGTCGTTAATATCGTCGTTATTTCGTCATTATCATCGTTGTTATCGTCGTTATTATCGTCGTTATTATCTTCGAGATAACGTTATTTTCGACGTTATAATCAACGTTAATATCATCGCTATTATCGTCGTTATTATCGTCGTTATTATCTTCGTTATTATCGTAGTTATTATCGTCGTTGTTATCGTCGTCATTATCGTCGTTAATATCGTCGTTATTATCGTCATTATCATCGTTGTTATCGTCGTTATTATCCTCATAATTATCGTCGTTAATATCGTCGTTAATGTCGTCATTTTCATCGATGTTATCTTTGTTATTATCCTCATAATTATCGTCGTTAATATCGTCGTTTTTTCGTCATTATCATCGTTGTTATCGTCCTTAATATCGTCGTTATTTCGTCATTATCATCGTTGTTATCGTCGTTATTATCGTCGTTATTATCTTCGATATAACGTTATTATCGGCGTTATAATCAACGTTAATATCATCGCTATTATCGTCGTTATTATCGTCGTTATTATCTTCGATATTATCGTCGTTATTATCGTCGATATTATCGTCGTTATTATCGTCGTTATTATCGTCGTTAAAATCGTCGTTATTATTGTCACTATCATCGTTGTTATCGGCATTAATATCGTCATTATCATAGTTATTATCGTCAAAATTATCGTCTTCAATGTCGTCGTTATTATCCTCTTAATTATCGTCGTTAATATCGTCGTTATTTCGTCATTATCATCGTTGTTATCGTCGTTATTATCGTCGTTATTATCTTCGATATAACGTTATTATCGGCGTTATAATCAACGTTAATATCATCGCTATTATCGTCGTTATTATCGTCGTTATTATCGTCGATATTATCGTCGTTATTATCGTCGATATTATCGTCGTTATTATCGTCGTTATTATCGTCGTTAAAATCGTAGATATTATTGTCATTATCATCGTTGTTATCGTCGTTAATATCGTCATTATCATAGTTATTATCGTCAAAATTATCGTCGTCAATGTCGTCGATATTATCCTAATAATTATCGTCGTTAATATCGACGCTATTTTGTCATTATCATCGTTGTTATCGTTGTTATTATCGTCATTATTATCGTCGATATTATCGTCGTTATTATCGTCATTTTCATCGATGTTATCTTCGTTATTATCCTCATAATTATCGTCGTTAATATCGTCGTTATTTCGTCATTATCATCGTTGTTATCGTGTTATTATCGTCGTTATTATCTTCGATATAACGTTATTATCGTCGTTATAATCAACGTTAATACCATCGCTATTATCGTCGTTATTATCGTCGTTATTATCGTCGTTATTATCGTCGTTATTATCGTCGTTGTTATCGTCGTCATTATCGTCGTTAATATCGTCGTTATTATCGTCATAATCATCGTTGTTATCGTCGTTATTATCCTCATAATTATCGTCGTTAATATCGACGTTATTTTGTCATTATCATCGTTGTTATCGTTGTTATTATCGTCATTAATATCTTCGATATAACGTTATTATCGGCGGTATAATCAACGTTAATATCATCGCTATTATCGTCGTTATTATCGTCGTTATTATCGTCGATATTATCGTCGTTATTATCGTCGATATTATCGTCGTTATTATCGTCGTCATTATCGTCGTTAATATCGTCGTTATTATTGTCATTATCATCGTTGTTATCGTCGTTATTATCGTCGTTATTATCTTCGATATAACGTTATTATCGGCGATATAATCAACGTTAATATCATCGCTATTATCGTCGTTATTATCGTCGTTATTATCGTCGATATTATCGTCGTTATTATCGTCGATATTATCGTCGTTATTATCGTCGTTATTATCGTCGTTAAAATCGTCGTTATTATTGTCATTATCATCGTTGTTATCGGCGTTAATATCGTCATTATCATAGTTATTATCGTCAAAATTATCGTCGTCAATGTCGTCGTTATTATCGTCATTATCATCGTTGCTATCGTCGTTTTTATCCTCATAAATATCGTCGTTAATATCGTTGTTATTATCGTTATTATCATCGTTGTTATCGTCGTTATTTCGTCGTTATTATCGTCGATATTATCGTAGTTATTATCGTCGCCATTATCGTCTTTAATATCGTCGTTATTATAGTTATTATCATCGTTGTTATCGTCGTTATTATTCTCATAATTATCGTCGTTAATATCGTCGTTATTATCGTCATTTTCGTCGATGTTATCTTCGTTATTATCCTCATAATTATCGTCGTTAATATCGTCGTTATTTCGTCATTATCATCGTTGTTATCGTCGTTATTATCGTCGTTACAATCTTCGATATAACGTTATTATCGTCGTTATAATCAACGTTAATATCATCGCTATTATCGTCGTTATTATCGTCGTTATTATCGTCGTTATTATCGTCGTTATTATCGTCGTTATTATCGTCGTCATTATCGTCGTTAATATCGTCGTTATTATCGTCATTATCATCGTTGTTATCGTCGTTATTATCCTCATAATTATCGTCGTTAAAATCGTCGTTATTATTGTCATTATCATCGTTGTTATCGGCGTTAATATCGTCATTATCATAGTTATTATCGTCAAAATTATCGTCGTCAATGTCGTCGTTATTATCCTCATAATTATCGTCGTTAATATCGACGTTATTTTGTCATTATCATCGTTGTTATCGTTGTTATTATCGTCATTATTATCGTCGATATTATCGTCGTTATTATCGTCATTTTCATCGTTGTTATCTTCGTTATTATCCTCATAATTATCGTCGTTAATATCGTCGTTATTTCGTCATTATCATCGTTGTTATCGTCGTTATTATCGTCGTTATTAACTTCGATATAACGTTATTATCGGCGTTATAATCAACGTTAATGTCATCGCTATTATCGTCGTTATTATCGTCGTTATTATCGTCGATATTATCGTCGTTATTATCGTCGATATTATCGTCGTTATTATCGTCGTTATTATCGTCGTTAAAATCGTCGTTATTATTGTCACTATCATCGTTGTTATCGGCGTTAATATCGTCATTATCATAGTTATTATCGTCAAAATTATCGTCGTCAATGTCGTCGTTATTATCGTCATTATCATCGTTGCTATCGTCGTTATTATCCTCATAAATATCGTCGTTAATATCGTTGTTATTATCGTTATTATCATCGTTGTTATCGTCGTTATTTCGTCGTTATTATCGTCGATATTATCGTCGTTATTATCGTCGCCATTATCGTCTTTAATATCGTCGTTATTATAGTTATCATCATCGTTGTTATTATCCTCATAATTATCGTCGTTAATATCGTCGTTATTATTGTCATTTTCATCGATGTTATCTTCGTTATTATCCTCATAATTATCGTCGTTAATATCGTCGTTATTTCGTCATTATCATCGTTGTTATCGTCGTTATTATCGTCGTTATTATCTTCGATATAACGTTATTTTCGACGTTATAATCAACGTTAATATCATCGCTATTATCGTCGTTATTATCGTCGTTATTATCTTCGTTATTATCGTAGTTATTATCGTCGTTGTTATCGTCGTCATTATCATCGTTAATATCGTCGTTATTATCGTCATTATCATCGTTGTTATCGTCGTTATTATCCTCATAATTATCGTCGTTAATATCGTCGTTATTGTCGTCATTTTCATCGATGCTATCTTTGTTAATATCCTCATAATTATCGTCGTTAATATCGTCGTTTTTTCGTCATTATCATCGTTGTTATCGTCCTTAATATCGTCGTTATTTCGTCATTATCATCGTTGTTATAGTCGTTATTATCGTCGTTATTATCTTCGATATAACGTTATTATCGGCGTTATAATCAACGTTAATATCATCGCTATTATCGTCGTTATTATCGTCGTTATTATCGTCGTTATTATCGTCGTTATTATCGTCGTTATTATCGTCGTTATTATCGTCGTCATTATCGTCTTTAATATCGTCGTTATTATCGTCATTATCATCGTTGTTATCGTCGTCATTATCCTAATAATTATCGTCGTTAATATCGTCGTTATTGTCGTCATTTTCATCGATGTTATCTTTGTTATTATTTTCATAATTATCGTCGTTAATATCGTCGTTTTTTCGTCATTATCATAGTTGTTATCGTCCTTAATATCGTCGTTATTTCGTCATTATCATCGTTGTTATCGTCGTTATTATCGTCGTTATTATCTTCGATATAACGTTATTATCGGCGTTATAATCAACGTTAATATCATCGCTATTATCGTCGTTATTATCGTCGTTATTATCGTCGATATTATCGTCGTTATTATCGTCGATATTATCGTCGTTATTATCGTCGTTATTATCGTCGTTAAAATCGTCGTTATTATTGTCCTTATCATCGTTGTTATCGGCGTTAATATCGTCATTATCATAGTTATTATCGTCAAAATTATCGTCGTCAATGTCGTCGTTATTATCCTCATAATTATCGTCGTTAATATCGTCGTTATTGTCGTCATTTTCATCGATGTTATCTTTGTTATTATCCTCATAATTATCGTCGTTAATATCGTCGTTTTTTCGTCATTATCATCGTTGTTATCGTCCTTAATATCGTCGTTATTTCGTCATTATCATCGTTGTTATCGTCGTTATTATCGTCGTTATTATCTTCGATATAACGTTATTATCGGCGTTATAATCAACGTTAATATCATCGCTATTATCATCGTTATTATCGTCGTTATTATCGTCGATATTATCGTCGTTATTATCGTCGATATTATCGTCGTTATTATCGTCGTTATTATCGTCGTTAAAATCGTCGTTATTATTGTCCTTATCATCGTTGTTATCGGCGTTAATATCGTCATTATCATAGTTATTATCGTCAAAATTATCGTCGTCAATGTCGTCGTTATTATCCTCATAATTATCGTCGTTAATATCGACGTTATTTTGTCATTATCATCGTTGTTATCGTTGTTATTATCGTCATTATTATCGTCGATATTATCGCCGTTATTATCGTCATTTTCATCGTTGTTATCTTCGTTATTATCCTCATAATTATCGTCGTTAATATCGTCGTTATTTCGTCATTATCATCGTTGTTATCGTCGTTATTATCGTCGTTATTATCTTCGATATAACGTTATTATCGGCGTTATAATCAACGTTAATATCATCGCTATTATCGTCGTTATTATCGTCGTTATTATCGTCGTTATTATCGTCGTTATTATCGTCGTTATTATCGTCGTTATTATCGTCGTCATTATCGTCTTTAATATCGTCGTTATTATCGTCATTATCATCGTTGTTATCGTCGTCATTATCCTAATAATTATCGTCGTTAATATCGTCGTTATTGTCGTCATTTTCATCGATGTTATCTTTGTTATTATCCTCATAATTATCGTCGTTAATATCGTCGTTTTTTCGTCATTATCATCGTTGTTATCGTCCTTAATATCGTCGTTATTTCGTCATTATCATCGTTGTTATCGTCGTTATTATCGTCGTTATTATCTTCGATATAACGTTATTATCGGCGTTATAATCAACGTTAATATCATCGCTATTATCATCGTTATTATCGTCGTTATTATCGTCGATATTATCGTCGTTATTATCGTCGATATTATCGTCGTTATTATCGTCGTTATTATCGTCGTTAAAATCGTCGTTATTATTGTCCTTATCATCGTTGTTATCGGCGTTAATATCGTCATTATCATAGTTATTATCGTCAAAATTATCGTCGTCAATGTCGTCGTTATTATCCTCATAATTATCGTCGTTAATATCGACGTTATTTTGTCATTATCATCGTTGTTATCGTTGTTATTATCGTCATTATTATCGTCGATATTATCGCCGTTATTATCGTCATTTTCATCGTTGTTATCTTCGTTATTATCCTCATAATTATCGTCGTTAATATCGTCGTTATTTCGTCATTATCATCGTTGTTATCGTCGTTATTATCGTCGTTATTATCTTCGATATAACGTTATTATCGGCGTTATAATCAACGTTAATATCATCGCTATTATCGTCGCTATTATCGTCGTTATTATCGTCGATATTATCGTCGTTATTATCGTCGATATTATCGTCGTTATTATCGTCGTTATTATCGTCGTTAAAATCGTCGTTATTATTGTCACTATCATCGTTGTTATCGGCATTAATATCGTCATTATCATAGTTATTATCGTCAAAATTATCGTCGTCAATGTCGTCGTTATTATCCTCTTAATTATCGTCGTTAATATCGTCGTTACTTCGTCATTATCATCGTTGTTATCGTCGTTATTATCGTCGTTATTATCTTCGATATAACGTTATTATCGGCGTTATAATCAACGTTAATATCATCGCTATTATCGTCGTTATTATCGTCGTTATTATCGTCGATATTATCGTCGTTATTATCGTCGATATTATCGTCGTTATTATCGTCGTTATTATCGTCGTTAAAATCGTAGATATTATTGTCATTATCATCGTTGTTATCGTCGTTAATATCGTCATTATCATAGTTATTATCGTCAAATTTATTGTCGTCAATGTCGTCGTTATTATCGTCATTATCATCGTTGCTATCGTCGTTATTATCCTCATAATTATCGTCGTTAATATCGACGTTATTTTGTCATTATCATCGTTGTTATCGTTGTTATTATCGTCATTAATATCGTCGTTATTATCGTCGTTATTATCGTCATTTTCATCGTTGTTATCTTCGTTATTATCCTCATAATTATCGTCGTTATTATCGTCGTTATTTCGTCATTATCATCGTTGTTATCGTCGTTATTATCGTCGTTATTATCTTCGATATAACGTTATTATCGGCGTTATAATCAACGGTAATATCATCGCTATTATCGTCGTTATTATCGTCGTTATTATCGTCGATATTATCGTCGTTATTATCGTCGATATTATCGTCGTTATTATCGTCGTTATTATCGTCGTTAAAATCGTAGATATTATTGTCATTATAATCGTTGTTATCGTCGTTAATATCGTCATTATCATAGTTATTATCGTCAAAATTATCGTCGTCAATGTCGTCGTTATTATCCTCATAATTATCGTCGTTAATATCGACGTTATTTTGTCATTATCATCGTTGTTATCGTTGTTATTATCGTCATTATTATCGTCGATATTATCGCCGTTATTATCGTCATTTTCATCGTTGTTATCTTCGTTATTATCCTCATAATTATCGTCGTTAATATCGTCGTTATTTCGTCATTATCATCGTTGTTATCGTCGTTATTATCGTCGTTATTATAATCGACATAACGTTATTTTCGACGTTATAATCAACGTTATTATCTTCGTTATTATCGTAGTTATTATCGTCGTTGTTATCGTCGTCATTATCGTCGTTAATATCGTCGTTATTATCGTCATTATCATCGTTGTTATCGTCGTTATTATCCTCATAATTATCGTCGTTAATATCGTCGTTATTGTCGTCATTTTCATCGATGTTATCTTTGTTATTATCCTCATAATTATCGTCGTTAATATCGTCGTTTTTTCGTCATTATCATCGTTGTTATCGTCCTTAATATCGTCGTTATTTCGTCATTATCATCGTTGTTATCGTCGTTATTATCGTCGTTATTATCTTCGATATAACGTTATTATCGGCGTTATAATCAACGTTAATATCATCGCTATTATCGTCGTTATTATCTTCGATATAACGTTATTATCGGCGTTATAATCAACGTTAATATCATCGCTATTATCGTCGTTATTATCGTCGTTATTATCGTCGATATTATCGTCGTTATTATAGTCGATATTATCGTCGTTATTATCGTCGTTATTATCGTCGTTAAAATCGTCGTTATTATTGTCACTATCATCGTTGTTATCGGCGTTAATATCGTCATTATCATAGTTATTATCGTCAAAATTATCGTCGTCAATGTCGTCGTTATTATCCTCATAATTATCGTCGTTAATATCGTCGTTATTTCGTCATTATCATCGTTGTTATCGTCGTTATTATCGTCGTTATTATCTTCGATATAACGTTATTATCGGCGTTATAATCAACGTTAATATCATCGCTATTATCGTCGTTATTATCGTCGTTAATATCGTCGATATTATCGTCGTTATTATCGTCGATATTATCGTCGTTATTATCGTCGTTATTATCGTCGTTAAAATCGTCGTTATTATTGTCATTATCATCGTTGTTATCGGCGTTAATATCGTCATTATCATAGTTATTATCGTCAAAATTATCGTCGTCAATGACGTCGTTATTATCCTCATAATTATCGTCGTTAATATCGACGTTATTTTGTCATTATCATCGATGTTATCGTTGTTATTATCGTCATTATTATCGTCGATATTATCGTCGTTATTATCGTCATTTTCATCGTTGTTATCTTCGTTATTATCCTCATAATTATCGTCGTTAATATCGTCGTTATTTCGTCATTATCATCGTTGTTATCGTCGTTATTTCGTCGTTATTATCTTCGATATAACGTTATTATCGGCGTTATAATCAACGTTAATATCATCGCTATTATCGTCGTTATTATCGTCGTTATTATCGTCGATATTATCGTCGTTATTATCGTCGATATTATCGTCGTTATTATCGCCGTTATTATCGTCGTTAAAATCGTCGTTATTATTGTCACTATCATCGTTGTTATCGGCGTTAATATCGTCGTTATCATAGTTATTATCGTCAAAATTATCGTCGTCAATGTCGTCGTTATTATCGTCATTATCATCGTTGCTATCGTCGTTATTATCCTCATAAATATCGTCGTTAATATCGTTGTTATTATCGTTATTATCATCGTTGTTATCGTCGTTATTTCGTCGTTATTATCGTCGATATTATCGTCGTTATTATCGTCGCCATTATCGTCTTTAATATCGTCGTTATTATAGTTATTATCATCGTTGTTATCGTCGTTATTATCCTCATAATTATCGTCGTTAATATCGTCGTTATTATCGTCATTTTTATCGATGTTATCTTCGTTATTATCCTCATAATTATCGTCGTTAATATCGTCGTTATTTCGTCATTATCATCGTTGTTATCGTCGTTATTATCGTCGTTATTATCTTCGATATAACGTTATTATCGTCGTTATAATCAACGTTAATATCATCGCTATTATCGTCGTTATTATCGTCGTTATTATCGTCGTTATTATCGTCGTTATTATCGTCGTTGTTATCGTCGTCATTATCGTCGTTAATATCGTCGTTATTATCGTCATTATCATCGTTGTTATCGTCGTTATTATCCTCATAATTATCGTCGTTAATATCGTCGTTATTGTCGTCATTTTTATCGACGTTATCTTTGTTATTATCCTCATAATTATCGTCGTTAATATCGTCGTTTTTTCGTTATTATCTTCGTTGTTATCGTTCTTAATATCGTCGTTATTTCGTCATTATCATCGTTGTTATCGTCGTTATTATCGTCGTTATTATCTTCGATATAACGTTATTATCGGCGTTATAATCAACGTTATTATCATCGCTATTATCGTCGTTATTATCGTCGTTATTATCGTCGATATTATCGTCGTTATCATCGTCGATATTATCGTCGTTATTATCGTCGTTATTATCGTCGTTAAAATCGTCGTTATTATTGTCATTATCATCGTTGTTATCGGCGTTAATATCGTCATTATCATAGCTATTATCGTCAAAATTATCGTCGTCAATGTCGTCGTTATTATCCTCATAATTATCGTCGTTAATATCGACGTTATTTTGTCATTATCATCGTTGTTATCGTTGTTATTATCCTCATTATTATCGTCGATATTATCGTCGTTATTATCGTCATTTTCATCGTTGTTATCTTCGTTATTATCCTCATAATTATCGTCGTTAATATCGTCGTTATTTTGTCATTATCATCGTTGTTATCGTCGTTATTATCGTCGTTATTATCTTCCATATAACGTTATTATCGGCGTTATAATCAACGTTAATATCATCGCTATTATCGTCGTTATTATCGTCGTTATTATCGTCGATATTATCGTCGTTATTATCGTCGATATTATCGTCGTTATTATCGTCGTTATTATCGTCGTTAAAATCGTCGTTATTATTGTCACTATCATCGTTGTTATCGGCGTTAATATCGTCATTATCATAGTTATTATCGTCAAAATTATCGTCGTCAATGTCGTCGTTATTATCCTCATAATTATCGTCGTTAATATCGTCGTTATTTCGTCATTATCATCGTTGTTATCGTCGTTATTATCGTCGTTATTATCTTCGATATAACGTTATTATCGGCGTTATAATCAACGTTAATATCATCGCTATTATCGTCGTTATTATCGTCGTTATTATCGTCGATATTATCGTCGTTATTATCGTCGATATTATCGTCGTTATTATCGTCGTTATTATCGTCGTTAAAATCGTAGATATTATTGTCATTATCATCGTTGTTATCGTCGTTAATATCGTCATTATCATAGTTATTATCGTCAAAATAATCGTCGTCAATGTCGTCGTTATTATCGTCATTATCATCGTTGCTATCGTCGTTATTATCCTCATAAATATCGTCGTTAATATCGTTGTTATTATCGTTATTATCATCGTTGTTATCGTCGTTATTCCGTCGTTATTATCTTCGATATAACGTTATTATCGGTGTTATAATCAACGTTAATATCATCGCTATTATCGTCGTTATTGTCGTTAATATCGTCGATATTATCGTCGTTATTATCGTCGATATTATCGTCGTTATTATCGTCGTTATTATCGTCGTTAAAATCGTAGATATTATTGTCATTATCATCGTTGTTATCGTCGTTAATATCGTCATTATCATAGTTATTATCGTCAAAATTATCGTCGTCAATGTCGTCGTTATTATCGTCATTATCATCGTTGCTATCGTCGTTATTATCCTCATAAATATCGTCGTTAATATCGTTGTTATTATCGTCATTATTATCGTCGATATTATCGTCGTTATTTTCGTCATTTTCATCGTTGTTATCTTCGTTATTATCCTCATAATTATCGTCGTTAATATCGTCGTTATTTCGTCATTATCATCGTTGTTATCGTCGTTATTATCGTCGTTATTATCTTCGATATAACGTTATTATCGGCGTTATAATCAACGTAAATATCATCGCTATTATCGTCGTTATTATCGTCGTTATTATCGTCGATATTATCGTCGTTATTATCGTCGATATTATCGTCGTTATTATCGCCGTTATTATCGTCGTTAAAATCGTCGTTATTATTGTCACTATCATCGTTGTTATCGGCGTTAATATCGTCGTTATCATAGTTATTATCGTCAAAATTATCGTCGTCAATGTCGTCGTTATTATCGTCATTATCATCGTTGCTATCGTCGTTATTATCCTCATAAATATCGTCGTTAATATCGTTGTTATTATCGTTATTATCATCGTTGTTATCGTCGTTATTTCGTCGTTATTATCGTCGATATTATCGTCGTTATTATCGTCGCCATTATCGTCTTTAATATCGTCGTTATTATAGTTATTATCATCGTTGTTATCGTCGTTATTATCCTCATAATTATCGTCGTTAATATCGTCGTTATTATCGTCATTTTCATCGATGTTATCTTCGTTATTATCCTCATAATTATCGTCGTTAATATCGTCGTTATTTCGTCATTATCATCGTTGTTATCGTCGTTATTATCGTCGTTATTATCTTCGATATAACGTTATTATCGTCGTTATAATCAACGTTAATATCATCGCTATTATCGTCGTTATTATCGTCGTTATTATCGTCGTTATTATCGTCGTTATTATCGTCGTTGTTATCGTCGTCATTATCGTCGTTAATATCGTCGTTATTATCGTCATTATCATCGTTGTTATCGTCGTTATTATCCTCATAATTATCGTCGTTAATATCGTCGTTATTGTCGTCATTTTCATCGACGTTATCTTTGTTATTATCCTCATAATTATCGTCGTTAATATCGTCGTTTTTTCGTTATTATCTTCGTTGTTATCGTTCCTAATATCGTCGTTATTTCGTCATTATCATCGTTGTTATCGTCGTTATTATCGTCGTTATTATCTTCGATATAACGTTATTATCGGCGTTATAATCAACGTTATTATCATCGCTATTATCGTCGTTATTATCGTCGTTATTATCGTCGATATTATCGTCGTTATCATCGTCGATATTATCGTCGTTATTATCGTCGTTATTATCGTCGTTAAAATCGTCGTTATTATTGTCATTATCATCGTTGTTATCGGCGTTAATATCGTCATTATCATAGCTATTATCGTCAAAATTATCGTCGTCAATGTCGTCGTTATTATCCTCATAATTATCGTCGTTAATATCGACGTTATTTTGTCATTATCATCGTTGTTATCGTTGTTATTATCCTCATTATTATCGTCGATATTATCGTCGTTATTATCGTCATTTTCATCGTTGTTATCTTCGTTATTATCCTCATAATTATCGTCGTTAATATCGTCGTTATTTTGTCATTATCATCGTTGTTATCGTCGTTATTATCGTCGTTATTATCTTCCATATAACGTTATTATCGGCGTTATAATCAACGTTAATATCATCGCTATTATCGTCGTTATTATCGTCGTTATTATCGTCGATATTATCGTCGTTATTATCGTCGATATTATCGTCGTTATTATCGTCGTTATTATCGTCGTTAAAATCGTCGTTATTATTGTCACTATCATCGTTGTTATCGGCGTTAATATCGTCATTATCATAGTTATTATCGTCAAAATTATCGTCGTCAATGTCGTCGTTATTATCCTCATAATTATCGTCGTTAATATCGTCGTTATTTCGTCATTATCATCGTTGTTATCGTCGTTATTATCGTCGTTATTATCTTCGATATAACGTTATTATCGGCGTTATAATCAACGTTAATATCATCGCTATTATCGTCGTTATTATCGTCGTTATTATCGTCGATATTATCGTCGTTATTATCGTCGATATTATCGTCGTTATTATCGTCGTTATTATCGTCGTTAAAATCGTAGATATTATTGTCATTATCATCGTTGTTATCGTCGTTAATATCGTCATTATCATAGTTATTATCGTCAAAATAATCGTCGTCAATGTCGTCGTTATTATCGTCATTATCATCGTTGCTATCGTCGTTATTATCCTCATAAATATCGTCGTTAATATCGTTGTTATTATCGTTATTATCATCGTTGTTATCGTCGTTATTCCGTCGTTATTATCTTCGATATAACGTTATTATCGGTGTTATAATCAACGTTAATATCATCGCTATTATCGTCGTTATTATCGTCGTTATTATCGTCGATATTATCGTCGTTATTATCGTCGATATTATCGTCGTTATAATCGTCGTTATTATCGTCGTTAAAATCGTAGATATTATTGTCATTATCATCGTTGTTATCGTCGTTAATATCGTCATTATCATAGTTATTATCGTCAAAATTATCGTCGTCAATGTCGTCGTTATTATCGTCATTATCATCGTTGCTATCGTCGTTATTATCCTCATAAATATCGTCGTTAATATCGTTGTTATTATCCTTATTATCATCGTTGTTATCGTCGTTATTCCGTCGTTATTATCTTCGATATAACGTTATTATCGGCGTTATAATCAACGTTAATATCATCGCTATTATCGTCGTTATTATCGTCGTTATTATCGTCGATATTATCGTCGTTATTATCGTCGATATTATCGTCGTTATTATCGTCGTTATTATCGTCGTTAAAATCGTAGATATTATTGTCATTATCATCGTTGTTATCGTCGTTAATATCGTCATTATCATAGTTATTATCGTCAAAATTATCGTCGTCAATGTCGTCGTTATTATCGTCATTATCATCGTTGCTATCGTCGTTATTATCCTCATAAATATCGTCGTTAATATCGTTGTTATTATCGTCATTATTATCGTCGATATTATCGTCGTTATTTTCGTCATTTTCATCGTTGTTATCTTCGTTATTATCCTCATAATTATCGTCGTTAATATCGTCGATATTTCGTCATTATCATCGTTGTTATTGTCGTTATTATCGACGTTATTATCTTCGATATAACGTTATTATCGGCGTTATAATCAACGTTAATATCATCGCTATTATCGTCGTTATTATCGTCGTTATTATCGTCGATATTATCGTCGTTATTATCGTCGATATTATCGTCGTTATTATCGCCGTTATTATCGTCGTTAAAATCGTCGTTATTATTGTCACTATCATCGTTGTTATCGGCGTTAATATCGTCGTTATCATAGTTATTATCGTCAAAATTATCGTCGTCAATGTCGTCGTTATTATCGTCATTATCATCGTTGCTATCGTCGTTATTATCCTCATAAATATCGTCGTTAATATCGTTGTTATTATCGTTATTATCATCGTTGTTATCGTCGTTATTTCGTCGTTATTATCGTCGATATTATCGTCGTTATTATCGTCGCCATTATCGTCTTTAATATCGTCGTTATTATAGTTATTATCATCGTTGTTATCGTCGTTATTATCCTCATAATTATCGTCGTTAATATCGTCGTTATTATCGTCATTTTCATCGATGTTATCTTCGTTATTATCCTCATAATTGTCGTCGTTAATATCGTCGTTATTTCGTCATTATCATCGTTGTTATCGTCGTTATTATCGTCGTTATTATCTTCGATATAACGTTATTATCGTCGTTATAATCAACGTTAATATCATCGCTATTATCGTCGTTATTATCGTCGTTATTATCGTCGTTATTATCGTCGTTATTATCGTCGTTGTTATCGTCGTCATTATCGTCGTTAATATCGTCGTTATTATCGTCATTATCATCGTTGTTATCGTCGTTATTATCCTCATAATTATCGTCGTTAATATCGTCGTTATTGTCGTCATTTTCATCGATGTTATCTTTGTTATTATCCTCATAATTATCGTCGTTAATATCGTCGTTTTTTCGTCATTATCTTCGTTGTTATCGTCCTTAATATCATCGTTATTTCGTCATTATCATCGTTGTTATCGTCGTTAATATCGTCGTTATTATCTTCGATATAACGTTATTATCGGCGTTATAATCAACGTTATTATCATCGCTATTATCGTCGTTATTATCGTCGATATTATCGTCGTCATTATCATAGCTATTATCGTCAAAATTATCGTCGTCAATGTCGTCGTTATTATCCTCATAATTATCGTCGTTAATATCGACGTTATTTCGTCATTATCATCGTTGTTATCGTTGTTATTATCCTCATTATTATCGTAGATATTATCGTCGTTATTATCGTCATTTTCATCGTTGTTATCTTCGCTATTATCCTCATAATTATCGTCGTTAATATCGTCGTTATTTTGTCATTATCATCGTTGTTATCGTCGTTATTATCGTCGTTATTATCTTCAATATAACGTTATTATCGGCGTTATAATCAACGTTAATATCATCGCTATTATCGTCGTTATTATCGTCGTTATTATCGTCGATATTATCGTCGTTATTATCGTCGTTATTATCGTCGTTAAAATCGTAGATATTATTGTCATTATCATCGTTGTTATCGTCGTTAATATCGTCATTATCATAGTTATTATCGTCAAAATAATCGTCGTCAATGTCGTCGTTATTATCGTCATTATCATCGTTGCTATCGTCGTTATTATCCTCATAAATATCGTCGTTAATATCGTTGTTATTATCGTTATTATCATCGTTGTTATCGTCGTTATTCCGTCGTTATTATCTTCGATATAACGTTATTATCGGTGTTATAATCAACGTTAATATCATCGCTATTATCGTCGTTATTATCGTCGTTATTATCGTCGATATTATCGTCGTTATTATCGTCGATATTATCGTCGTTATAATCGTCGTTATTATCGTCGTTAAAATCGTCGTTATTATTGTCATTATCATCGTTGTTATCGGCGTTAATATCGTCATTATCATAGTTATTATCGTCAAAATTATCGTCGTCAATGTCGTCGTTATTATCCTCATAATTATCGTCGTTAATATCGACGTTATTTTGTCATTATCATCGTTGTTATCGTTGTTAGTATCGTCATTATTATCGTCGATATTATCGTCGTTATTATCGTCATTTTCATCGTTGTTATCTTCGTTATTATCCTCATAATTATCGTCGTTAATATCGTTGTTATTTCGACATTATCATCGTTGTTATCGTCGTTATTATCGTCGTTATTATCTTCGATATAACGTTATTATCGGCGTTATAATCAACGTTAATATCATCGCTATTATCGTCGTTATTATCGTCGTTATTATCGTCGATATTAATGTCGTTATTATCGTCGATATTATCGTCGTTATTATCGTCGTTATTATCGTCGTTAAAATCGTAGATATTATTGTCATTATCATCGTTGTTATCGTCGTTAATATCGTCATTATCATAGTTATTATCGTCAAAATTATCGTCGTCAATGTCGTCGTTATTATCGTCATTATCATCGTTGCTATCGTCGTTATTATCCCCATAAATATCGTCGTTAATATCGTTGTTATTATTGTTATTATCATCGTTGTTATCGTCGTTATTTCGTCGTTATTATCTTCGATATAACGTTATTATCGGCGTTATAATCAACGTTAATATCATCGCTATTATCGTCGTTATTATCGTCGTTATTATCGTCGATATTATCGTCGTTATTATCGTCGATATTATCGTCGTTATTATCGTCGTTATTATCGTCGTTAAAATCGTAGATATTATTGTCATTATCATCGTTGTTATCGTCGTTAATATCGTCATTATCATAGTTATTATCGTCAAAATTATCGTCGTCAATGTCGTCGTTATTATCCTCATAATTATCGTCGTTAATATCGACGTTATTTTGTGATTATCATCGTTGTTATCGTTGTTATTATCGTCATTATTATCGTCGATATTATCGTCGTTATTATCGTCATTTTCATCGTTGTTATCTTCGTTATTATCCTCATAATTATCGTCGTTAATATCGTCGTTATTTCGTCATTATCATCGTTGTTATCGTCGTTATTATCGTCGTTATTATCTTCGATATAACGTTATTATCGGCGTTATAATCAACGTTAATATCATCGCTATTATCGTCGTTTTTATCGTCGTTATTATCGTCGATATTATCATCGTTATTATCGTCGACATTATCGTCGTTATTATCGTCGTTATTATCGTCGTTAAAATCGTAGATATTATTGTCAATATCATCGTTGTTATCGTCGTTAATATCGTCATTATCATAGTTATTATCGTCAAAATTATCGTCGTCAATGTCGTCGTTATTATCGTCATTATCATCGTTGCTATCGTCGTTATTATCCTCATAAATATCGTCGTTAATATCGTTGTTATTATCGTTATTATCATCGTTGTTATCGTCGTTATTTCGTCGTTATTATCTTCGATATAACGTTATTATCGGCGTTATAATCAACGTTAATATCATCGCTATTATCGTCGTTATTATCGTCGTTATTATCGTCGATATTATCGTCGTTATTATCGTCGATATTATCGTCGTTATTATCGCCGTTATTATCGTCGTTAAAATCGTCGTTCTTATTGTCACTATCATCTTTGTTATCGGCGTTAATATCGTCGTTATCATAGTTATTATCGTCAAAATTATCGTCGCCAATGTCGTCGTTATTATCGTCATTATCATCGTTGCTATCGTCGTTATTATCCTCATAAATATCGTCGTTAATATCGTTGTTATTTCGACATTATCATCGTTGTTATCATCGTTATTATCGTCGTTATTATCTTCGATATAACGTTATTATCGGCGTTATAATCAACGTTAATATCATCGCTATTATCGTCGTTATTATCGTCGTTATTATCGTCGATATTATCGTCGTTATTATCGTCGATATTATCGTCGTTATTATCGTCGTTATTATCGTCGTTAAAATCGTAGATATTATTGTCATTATCATCGTTGTTATCGTCGTTAATATCGTCATTATCATAGTTATTATCGTCAAAATTATCGTCGTCAATGTCGTCGTTATTATCGTCATTATCATCGTTACTATCGTCGTTATTATCCTCATAAATATCGTCGTTAATATCGTTGTTATTATCGTCATTACTATCGTCGATATTATCGTCGTTATTATCGTTACTTTCATCGTTGTTATCTTCGTTATTATCCTCATAATTATCGTCGTTAATATCGTCGTTATTTCGTCATTATCTTCGTTGTTATCGTCGTTATTATCGTCGTTATTATCTTCGATATAACGTTATTATCGGCGTTATAATCAACGTTAATATCATCGCTATTATTGTCGTTATTATCGTCGTTATTATCGTCGATATTATCGTCGTTATTATCGTCGATATTATCGTCGTTATTATCGTCGTTATTATCGTCGTTAAAATCGTAGATATTATTGTCATTATCATCGTTGTTATCGTCGTTAATATCGTCATTATCATAGTTATTATCGTCAAAATTATCGTCGTCAATGTCGTCGTTATTATCGTCATTATCATCGTTGCTATCGTCGTTATTATCCTCATAAATATCGTCGTTAATATCGTTGTTATTATCGTTATTATCATCGTTGTTATCGTCGTTATTTCGTCGTTATTATCGTCGATATTATCGTCGATATTATCGTCGTTATTATCGTCGTTATTATCGTCGTTAAAATCGTAGATATTATTGTCATTATCATCGTTGTTATCGTCGTTAATATCGTCATTATCATAGTTATTATCGTCAAAATTATCGTCGTCAATGTCGTCGTTATTATCGTCATTATCATCGTTGCTATCGTCGTTATTATCCTCATAAATATCGTCGTTAATATCGTTGTTATTATCGTTATTATCATCGTTGTTATCGTCGTTATTTCGTCGTTATTATCGTCGATATTATCGTCGTTATTATCGTCGCCATTATCGTCTTTAATTTCGTCGTTATTATAGTTATTATCATCGTTGTTATCGTCGTTATTATCCTCATAATTATCGTCGTTAATATCGTCGTTATTATCGTCATTTTCATCGATGTTATCTTCGTTATTATCCTCATAATTATCGTCGTTAATATCGTCGTTATTTCGTCATTATCATCGTTGTTATCGTCGTTATTATCGTCGTTATTATCTTCGATATAACGTTATTATCGGCGTTATAATCAACGTTAATATCATCGCTATTATCGTCGTTATTATCGTCGTTATCGTCGATATTATCGTCGTTATTATCGTCGATATTATCGTCGTTATTATCGTCGTTATTATCGTCGTTAAAATCGTCGTTATTATTGTCATTATCATCGTTGTTATCGGCGTTAATATCGTCATTATCATAGTTATTATCGTCAAAATTATCGTCGTCAATGACGTCGTTATTATCCTCATAATTATCGTCGTTAATATCGACGTTATTTTGTCATTATCATCGATGTTATCGTTGTTATTATCGTCATTATTATCGTCGATATTATCGTCGTTATTATCGTCATTTTCATCGTTGTTATCTTCGTTATTATCCTCATAATTATCGTCGTTAATATCGTCGTTATTTCGTCATTATCATCGTTGTTATCGTCGTTATTTCGTCGTTATTATCTTCGATATAACGTTATTATCGGCGTTATAATCAACGTTAATATCATCGCTATTATCGTCGTTATTATCGTCGTTATTGTCGTCGATATTATCGTCGTTATTATCGTCGATATTATCGTCGTTATTATCGTCTTTATTATCGTCGTTAAAATCGTCGTTATTATTGTCATTATCATCGTTGTTATCGGCGTTAATATCGTCATTATCATAGTTATTATCGTCAAAATTATCATCGTCAATGTCGTCGTTATTATCCTCATAATTATCGTCGTTAATATCGACGTTATTTTGTCATTATCATCGATGTTATCGTTGTTATTATCGTCATTATTATCGTCGATATTATCGTCGTTATTATCGTCATTTACATCGTTGTTATCTTCGTTATTATCCTCATAATTATCGTCGTTAATATCGTCGTTATTTCGTAATTATCATCGTTGTTATCGTCGTTATTATCGTCGTTATAATCTTCGATATAACGTTATTATCGGCGTTATGATCAACGTTAATATCATCGCTATTATCGTCGTTATTATCGTCGTTATTATCGTCGATATTATCGTCTTTATTATCGTCGATATTATCGTCGTTATTATCGTCGTTATTATCGTCGTTAAAATCGTCGTCATTATTGTCATTATCATCGTTGTTATCGGCGTTAATATCGTCATTATCATAGTTATTATCGTCAAAATTATCGTCGTCAATGTCGTCGTTATTATCGTTATTATCATCGTTGTCATCGTCGTTATTTCGTCGTTATTATCGTCGATATTATCGTCGTTATTATCGTCGCCATTATCGTCTTTAATATCGTCGTTATTATAGTTATTATCATCGTTGTTATCGTCGTTATTATCCTCATAATTATCGTCGTTAATATCGACGTTATTTTGTCATTATCATCGTTGTTATCGTTGTTATTATCGTCATTATTATCGTCGATATTATCGTCGTTATTATCGTCATTTTCATCGTTGTTATCTTCGTTATTATCCTCATAATTATCGTCGTTAATATCGTTGTTATTTCGTCATTATCATCGTTGATATCGTCGTTATTATCGTCGTTATTATCTTCGATATAACGTTATTATCGGCGTTATAATCAACGTTAATATCATCGCTATTATCGTCGTTATTATCGTCGTTATTATCGTCGATATTATCGTCGTTATTATCGTCGATATTATCGTAGTTATTATCGTCGTTATTATCGTCGTTAAAATCGTAGATATTATTGTCATTATCATCGTTGTTATCGTCGTTAATATCGTCATTATCATAGTTATTATCGTCAAATTATCGTCGTCAATGTCGTCGTTATTATCCTCATTATTATCGTCGATATTATCGTCGTTATTATCGTCATTTTCATCGTTGTTATCTTCGTTATTATCCTCATAATTATCGTCGTTAATATCGTCGTTATTTCGTCATTATCATCGTTGTTATCGTCGTTATTATCGTCGTTATTATCTTCGATATAACGTTATTATCGGCGTTATAATCAACGTTAATATCATCGCTATTATCGTCGTTATTATCGTCGTTATTATCGTCGATATTATCGTCGTTATTATCGTCGATATTATCGTCGTTATTATCGTCGTTATTATCGTCGTTAAAATCGTAGATATTATTGTCATTATCATCGTTGTTATCGTCGTTAATATCGTCATTATCATAGTTATTATCGTCAAAATTATCGTCGTCAATGTCGTCGTTATTATCCTCATTATTATCGTCGATATTATCGTCGTTATTATCGTCATTTTCATCGTTGTTATCTTCGTTATTATCCTCATAATTATCGTCGTTAATATCGTCGTTATTTCGTCATTATCATCGTTGTTATCGTCGTTATTATCGTCGTTATTATCTTCGATATAACGTTATTATCGGCGTTATAATCAACGTTAATATCATCGCTATTATCGTCGTTATTATCGTCGTTATTATCGTCGATATTATCGTCGTTATTATCGTCGATATTATCGTCGTTATTATCGTCGTTATTATCGTCGTTAAAATCGTAGATATTATTGTCATTATC
This sequence comes from Dolichovespula media, assembly GCA_911387685.1. Classification (NCBI taxonomy): domain Eukaryota; kingdom Metazoa; phylum Arthropoda; class Insecta; order Hymenoptera; family Vespidae; genus Dolichovespula; species Dolichovespula media. The sequence continues at coordinate 8,251,361 of OU426857.1, forward strand.
ATCGTTGTTATCGTCGTTAATATCGTCATTATCATAGTTATTATCGTCAAAATTATCGTCGTCAATGTCGTCGTTATTATCCTCATTATTATCGTCGATATTATCGTCGTTATTATCGTCATTTTCATCGTTGTTATCTTCGTTATTATCCTCATAATTATCGTCGTTAATATCGACGTTATTTTGTCATTATCATCGTTGTTATCGTTGTTATTATCGTCATTATTATCGTCGATATTATCGTCGTTATTTTCGTCATTTTCATCGTTGTTATCTTCGTTATTATCCTCATAATTATCGTCGTTAATATCGTCGTTATTTCGTCATTATCATCGTTGTTATCGTCGTTATTATCGTCGTTATTATCTTCGATATAACGTTATTATCGGCGTTATAATCAACGTTAATATCATCGCTATTATCGTCGTTATTATCGTCGTTATTATCGTCGATATTATCGTCGCTATTATCGTCGATATTATCGTCGTTATTATCGTCGTTATTATCGTCGTTAAAATCGTAGATATTATTGTCATTATCATCGTTGTTATCGTCGTTAATATCGTCATTATCATAGTTATTATCGTCAAAATTATCGTCGTCAATGTCGTCGTTATTATCCTCATTATTATCGTCGATATTATCGTAGTTATTTTCGTCATTTTCATCGTTGTTATCTTCGTTATTATCCTCATAATTATCGTCGTTAATATCGTCGTTATTTCGTCATTATCATCGTTGTTATCGTCGTTATTATCGTCGTTATTATCTTCGATATAACGTTATTATCGGCGTTATAATCAACGTTAATATCATCGCTATTATCGTCGTTATTATCGTCGTTATTATCGTCGATATTATCGTCGTTATTATCGTCGATATTATCGTCGTTATTATCGTCGTTATTATCGTCGTTAAAATCGTAGATATTATTGTCATTATCATCGTTGTTATCGTCGTTAATATCGTCATTATCATAGTTATTATCGTCAAAATTATCGTCGTCAATGTCGTCGTTATTATCCTCATTATTATCGTCGATATTATCGTCGTTATTATCGTCATTTTCATCGTTGTTATCTTCGTTATTATCCTCATAATTATCGTCGTTAATATCGTCGTTATTTCGTCATTATCATCGTTGTTATCGTCGTTATTATCGTCGTTATTATCTTCGATATAACGTTATTATCGGCGTTATAATCAACGTTAATATCATCGCTATTATCGTCGTTATTATCGTCGTTATTATCGTCGATATTATCGTCGTTATTATCGTCGATATTATCGTCGTTATTATCGTCGTTATTATCGTCGTTAAAATCGTAGATATTATTGTCATTATCATCGTTGTTATCGTCGTTAATATCGTCATTATCATAGTTATTATCGTCAAAATTATCGTCGTCAATGTCGTCGTTATTATCGTCATTATCATCGTTGCTATCGTCGTTATTATCCTCATAATTATCGTCGTTAATATCGACGTTATTTTGTCATTATCATCGTTGTTATCGTTGTTATTATCGTCATTATTATCGTCGATATTATCGTAGTTATTTTCGTCATTTTCATCGTTGTTATCTTCGTTATTATCCTCATAATTATCGTCGTTAATATCGTCGTTATTTCGTCATTATCATCGTTGTTATCGTCGTTATTATCGTCGTTATTATCTTCGATATAACGTTATTATCGGCGTTATAATCAACGTTAATATCATCGCTATTATCGTCGTTATTATCGTCGTTATTATCGTCGATATTATCGTCGCTATTATCGTCGATATTACCGTCGTTATTATCGTCGTTATTATCGTCGTTAAAATCGTAGATATTATTGTCATTATCATCGTTGTTATCGTCGTTAATATCGTCATTATCATAGTTATTATCGTCAAAATTATCGTCGTCAATGTCGTCGTTATTATCCTCATTATTATCGTCGATATTATCGTCGTTATTATCGTCATTTACATCGTTGTTATCTTCGTTATTATCCTCATAATTATCGTCGTTAATATCGTCGTTATTTCGTCATTATCATCGTTGTTATCGTTGTTATTATCGTCATTATTATCGTCGATATTATCGTAGTTATTTTCGTCATTTTCATCGTTGTTATCTTCGTTATTATCCTCATAATTATCGTCGTTAATATCGTCGTTATTTCGTCATTATCATCGTTGTTATCGTCGTTATTATCGTCGTTATTATCTTCGATATAACGTTATTATCGGCGTTATAATCAACGTTAATATCATCGCTATTATCGTCGTTATTATCGTCGTTATTATCGGTCGATATTATCGTCGTTATTATCGTCGATATTATCGTCGTTATTATCGTCGTTATTATCGTCGTTAAAATCGTAGATATATTGTCATTATCATCGTTGTTATCGTCGTTAATATCGTCATTATCATAGTTATTATCGTCAAAATTATCGTCGTCAATGTCGTCGTTATTATCCTCATTATTATCGTCGATATTATCGTCGTTATTATCGTCATTTTCATCGTTGTTATCTTCGTTATTATCCTCATAATTATCGTCGTTAATATCGTCGTTATTTCGTCATTATCATCGTTGTTATCGTCGTTATTATCGTCGTTATTATCTTCGATATAACGTTATTATCGGCGTATAATCAACGTTAATATCATCGCTATTATCGTCGTTATTATCGTCGTTATTATCGTCGATATTATCGTCGTTATTATCGTCGTTATTATCGTCGATATTATCGTCGTTATTATCGTCGATATTATCGTCGTTATTATCGTCGTTATTATCATCGTTAAAATCGTAGATTTTATTGTCATTATCATCGTTGTTATCGTCGTTAATATCGTCATTATCATAGTTATTATCGTCAAAATTATCTTCGTCAATGTCGTCGTTATTATCGTCATTATCATCGTTGCTATCGTCGTTATTATCCTCATAAATATCGTCGTTAATATCGTTGTTATTATCGTTATTATCATCGTTGTTATCGTCGTATTATCGTCGTTATTATCGTCGATTATAACGTTATTATCGGCGTTATAATCAACGTTATTATCATCGCTATTATCGTCGTTCTTATCGTCGTTATTATCGTTTATATTATCGATGTTATTATCGTCGATATTATCGTCGTTATTATCGTCGTTATTATCGTCGTTAAAATCGTCGTTATTATTGTCATTATCATCGTTGTTATCGGCGTTAATATCGTCATATCATAGTTATTATCGTCAAAATTATCGTCGTCAATGTCGTCGTTATTATCCTCATAATTATCGTCGTTATTATCGACGTTATTTTGTCATTATCATCGTTGTTATCGTTGTTATTATCGTCATTATTATCGTCGAAATTATCGTCGTTATTATCGTCATTTTCATCGTTGTTATCTTCGTTATTATCCTCATAATTATCGTCGTTAATATCGTCGTTATTTCGTCATTATCATCGTTGTTATCGTCGTTATTATCGTCGTTATTATCTTCGATATAACGTTATTAACGGCGTTATAATCAACGTTAATATCATCGCTATTATCGTCGTTATTATCGTCGTTATTATCGTCGATATTATCGTCGTTATTATCGTCGATATTATCGTCGTTATTATCGTCGTTATTATCGTCGTTATTATCGTCGTTATTATCGTCGTTATTATCGTCGTTATTATCGTCGTCATTATCGTCGTTAATATCGTCGTTATTATCGTCATTATTGTCGTTGATATCGTCGTTATAAATCCTCATAATTCACGTCTTTAATATCGTCGTTATTGTCGTCATTTTCATCGTTGTTATCTTCGTTATTATCCTCATAATTATCGTCGTTAATATCGTCGTTATTTCGTCATTATCATCGTTGTTATCGTCGTTATTATCGTCGTTATTAACTTCGATATAACGTTATTATCGGCGTTATAATCAACGTTAATATCATCGCTATTATCGTCGTTATTATCGTCGATATTATCGTCGTTATTATCGTCGTTATTATCGTCGTTAAAATCGTAGATATTATTGTCATTATCATCGTTGTTATCGTCGTTAATATCGTCATTATCATAGTTATTATCGTCAAAATTATCGTCGTCAATGTCGTCGTTATTATCCTCATAATTATCGTCGTTAATATCGACGCTATTTTGTCATTATCATCGTTGTTATCGTTGTTATTATCGTCATTATTATCGTCGATATTATCGTCGTTATTATCGTCATTTTCATCGTTGTTATCTTCGTTATTATCCTCATAATTATCGTCGTTAATATCGTCGTTATTTCGTCATTATCATCGTTGTTATCGTCGTTATTATCGTCGTAATTATCTTCGATATAACGTTATTATCGGCGTTATAATCAACGTTATTATCATCGCTATTATCGTCGTTATTATCATCGTTATTATCGTCGATATTATCGTCGTTATTATCGTCGATATTATCGTCGTTAGTATCGTCGTTATTATCGTCGTTAAAATCGTCGTTATTATTGTCATTATCATCGTTGTTATCGGCGTTAATATCGTCATTATCATAGTTATTATCGTCAAAATTATCGTCGTCAATGTCGTCGTTATTATCCTCATAATTATCGTCGTTAATATCGACGTTATTTTGTCATTATCATCGTTGTTATCTTTGTTATTATCGTCATTATTATCGTCGATATTATCGTCGTTATTATCGTCATTTTCATCGTTGTTATCTTCGTTATTATCCTCATAATTATCGTCGTTAATATCGTCGTCATTTCGTCATTATCATCGTTGTTATCGTCGTTATTATCGTCGTTAATATCGTCATTACCATAGTTATTATCGTCAAAATTATCGTCGTCAATGTCGTCGTTATTATCGTCGTTATTATCGTCGATATTATCGTCGTTATTATCGTCGATATTATCGTCGTTATTATCGTCGTTATTATCATCGTTAAAATCGTAGATTTTATTGTCATTATCATCGTTGTTATCGTCGTTAATATCGTCATTATCATAGTTATTATCGTCAAAATTATCTTCGTCAATGTCGTCGTTATTATCGTCATTATCATCGTTGCTATCGTCGTTATTATCCTCATAAATATCGTCGTTAATATCGTTGTTATTATCGTTATTATCATCGTTGTTATCGTCGTTATTATCGTCGTTATTATCTACGATATAAGGTTATTATCGGCGTTATAATCAACGTTAATATCATCGCTATTATTGTCGTTATTATCGTCGTTATTATTGTCGATATTATCGTCGTTATTATCGTCGATATCATCGTTATTATCGTCGTTATTATCGTCGTTAAAATCGTCGTTATTATTGTCATTATCATCGTTGTTATCGGCGTTAATATCGTCATTATCATAGTTATTATCGTCAAAATTATCGTCGTCAATGTCGTCGTTATTATCCTCATAATTATCGTCGTTAATATCGTCGTGATTTCGTCATTATCATCGTTGTTATCGTCGTTATTATCGTCGTTATTATCTTCGATATAACGTTATTATCGGCGTTATAATCAACTTTAATGTCATCGCTATTATCGTCTTTATTATCGTCGTTATTATCGTCGATATTATCGTCGTTATTATCGTCGATATTATCGTCGTTATTATCGTCGCCATTATCGTCTTTAATATCGTCGTTATTATAGTTATTATCATCGTTGTTATCGTCGTTATAATCCTCATATTTATCGTCGTTAATATCGTCGGTATTATCGTCATTGTCATCGTTTTTATCGTCGTTATTATCCTCATAATTATCGTCGTTAATATCATCGTTATTTCGTCATTATCATCGTTGTTATCGTCGTTATTATCTTCGATATAACGTTAGTATCGCCGTTATAATCAACGTTAATATCATCGCTATTATCGTCGTTATTATCGTCGTTATTATCGTCGATATTATCGTCGTTATTATCGTCGATATTATCGCCGTTATTATTGTCGTCATTATCGTCGTTAATATCGTCGTCATTATCGTCGTTAATATCGTCGTTATTATTGTCAATATCATCGTTGTTATCGTCGTTAATATCGTCATTATCATAGTTATTATCGTCAAATTATCGTCATCAATGTCGTCGTTATTATCGTCGTTATTATCATCGTTGTTATCGTCGTTATTATCCTCATAAATATCGTCGTTAATATCGACGTTATTTTGTCATTTTCATCGTTGTTATCGTCGTTATTATCGTCGTTATTATCGTCGTTATTATCGTCGTTATTATCATCGTTGTTATTGTCGTTTTTATCCTCATAAATATCGTCGTTAATATCGACGTTATTTTGTCATTATCATCGTTGTTATCGTTGTTATTATCGTCATTATTATCGTCGATATTATCGTCGTTATTATCGTCATTTTCATCGTTGTTATCTTCGTTATTATCCTCATAATTTCGTCGTTAATATCGTCGTTATTTCGTCATTATCATCGTTGATATCGTCGTTATTATCGTCGTTATTATCTTCGATATAACGTTATTATCGGCGTTATAATCAACGTTAATATCATCGCTATTATCGTCGTTATTATCGTCGTTATTATCGTCGATATTATCGTCGTTATTATCGTCGATATTTTCGTCGTTATTATCGTCGTTATTATCGTCGTTAAAATCGTAGATATTATGTCATTATCATCGTTTTTATCGTCGTTAATATCGTCATTATCATAGTTATTATCGTCAAAATTATCGTCGTCAATGTCGTCGTTATATCGTCGTTATTATCCTCATAATTATCGTCGTTAATATCGACGTTATTTTGTCATTATCATCGTTGTTATCGTTGTTATTATCGTCATTAATATCTTCGATATAACGTTATTATCGGCGTTATAATCAACGTTAATATCATCGCTATTATCGTCGTTATTATCGTCGTTATTATCGTCGATATTATCGTCATTTTCATCGTTGTTAGCTTCGTTATTATCCTCATAATTATCGTCGTTAATATCGTCGTTATTTCGTCATTATCATCGTTGTTATCGTCGTTATTATCGTCGATATTATCTTCGATATACGTTATTAACGGCGTTATAATCAACGTTAATATCATCGCTATTATCGTCGTTATTATCGTCGTTATTATCGTCGATATTATCGTCGTTATTATCGTCGATATTATCGTCGTTATTATCGTCGTTATTATCGTCGTTAAATCGTAGATATTATTGTCATTATCATCGTTGTTATCGTCGTTAATATCGTCATTATCATAGTTATTATCGTCAAAATTATCGTCGTCAATGTCGTCGTTATTATCCTCATAATTATCGTCGTTAATATCGACGCTATTTTGTCATTATCATCGTGTTATCGTTGTTATTATCGTCATTATTATCGTCGATATTAATCGTCGTTATTATCGTCATTTTCATCGTTGTTATCTTCGTTATTATCCTCATAATTATCGTCGTTAATATCGTCGTTATTTCGTCATTATCATCGTTGTTATCGTCGTTATTATCGTCGTTATTATCTTCGATATAACGTTATTATCGTCGTTATAATCAACGTTAATATCATCGCTATTATCGTCGTTAATATCGTCGTTATTATCGTCGATATTATCGTCGTTAGTATCGTCGATATTATCGTCGTTTATTATCGTCGTCATTATCGTCGTTAATATCGTCGTTATTATTGTCATTATCATCGTTGTTATCGTCGTTAATATCGTCATTATCATAGTTATTATCGTCAGATTATCGTCGTCAATGTCGTCGTTATTAGCGTCGTTATTATCATCGTTGTTATCGTCGTTATTATCGTCGTTATTATCTTCGATATAACGTTATTATCGTCGTTATAATCAACGTTAATATCATCGCTATTATCGTCGTTATTATCGTCGTTATTATCGTCGATATTATCGTCGTTATTATCGTCGATATTATCGTCGTTATTATCGTCGTCATTATCGTCGTTAATATCGTCGTTATTATTGACATTATCATCGTTGTTATCGTCGTTAATATCGTCATTATCATAGTTAATATCGTCAAAATTATCGTCGTCAATGTCGTCGTTATTATCGTCATTATCATCGTTGCTATCGTCGTTATTATCCTCATAAATATCGTCGTAAATACCGTTGTTATTATCGTTATTATCATCGTTGTTATCGTCGTTATTTCGTCGTTATTATCGTCGATATTATCGTCGTTATTATCGTCGCCATTATCGTCTTTAATATCGTCGTTATTATAGTTATTATCATCGTTGTTTTCGTCGTTATTATCCTCATAATTATCGTCGTTAATATCGTCGTTATTATCGTCATTTTCATCGATATTATCTTCGTTATTATCCTCATAATTGTCGTCGTTAATATCGTCGTTATTTCGTCATTATCATCGTTGTTATCGTCGTTATTATCGTCGTTATTATCTTCGATATAACGTTATTATCGGCGTTATAATCAACGTTAATATCATCGCTATTATCGTCGTTATTATCGTCGTTATTATCGTCGATATTATCGTCGTTATTATCGTTGATATTTTCGTCGTTATTATCGTCGTTATTATCGTCGTTAAAATCGTAGATATTATTGTCATTATCATCGTTTTTATCGTCGTTAATATCGTCATTATCATAGTTATTATCGTCAAAATTATCGTCGTCAATGTCGTCGTTATTATCGTCGTTATTATCCTCATAATTATCGTCGTTAATATCGACGTTATTTTGTCATTATCATCGTTGTTATCGTTGTTATTATCGTCATTAATATCTTCGATATAACGTTATTATCGGCGTTATAATCAACGTTAATATCATCGCTATTATCGTCGTTATTATCGTCGTTATTATCGTCGATATTATCGTCGTTATTATCGTCGATATTATCGTCGTTATTATCGTCGTTATTATCGTCGTTAAAATCGTCGTTATTATTGTCATTATCATCGTTGTTATCGGCGTTAATATCGTCATTATCATAGTTATTATCGTCAAAATTATCGTCGTCAATGTCGTCGTTATTATCCTCATAATTATCGTCGTTAATATCGACGTTATTTTGTCATTATCATCGTTGTTATCGTTGTTATTATCGTCATTATTATCGTCGATATTATCGTCGTTATTATCGTCATTTTCATCGTTGTTATCTTCGTTATTATCCTCATAATTATCGTCGTTAATATCGTCGTTATTTCGTCATTATCATCGTTGTTATCGTCGTTATTATCGTCGTTATTATCTTCGATATAACGTTATTATCGGCGTTATAATCAACGTTAATATCATCGCTATTATCGTCGTTTTTATCGTCGTTATTATCGTCGATATTATCATCGTTATTATCGTCGATATTATCGTCGTTATTATCGTCGTTATTATCGTCGTTAAAATCGTAGATATTATTGTCATTATCATCGTTGTTATCGTCGTTAATATCGTCATTTTCATAGTTACTATCGTCAAAATTATCGTCGTCAATGTCGTCGTTATTATCGTCATTATCATCGTTGCTATCGTCGTTATTATCCTCATAAATATCGTCGTTAATATCGTTGTTATTATCGTTATTATCATCGTTGTTATCGTCGTTATTTCGTCGTTATTATCGTCGATATTATCGTCGTTATTATCGTCGCCATTATCGTCTTTAATATCGTCGTTATTATAGTTATTATCATCGTTGTTATCGTCGTTAATATCGTCGTTTTTTCGTCATTATCATTGTTGTTATCGTTGTTATAATCGACGTGATTATCTTCGATATATCTTTATTATCGTCGTTAAATCAACGTTATTAACATCGTTATTAACATCGCTATTATCGTCGATATTGTCGTCGTTAATATCGTCGTTATTATCGTCATTATCATCGTTGCTATCGTCGTTATTATCCTCATAAATATCGTCGTTAATATCGTTGTTATTATCGTTATTATCATCGTTGTTATCGTCGTTATTTCGTCGTTATTATCGTCGATATTATCGTCGTTATTATCGTCGCCATTATCGTCTTTAATATCGTCGATATTATCGTCATTATCATCGTTGTTATCGTCGTTAATATCGTCGTTTTTTCGTCATTATCATCGTTGTTATCGTTGTTATAATCGTCGTGATTATCTTCGATATATCTTTATTATCGTCGTTAAATCAACGTTATTAACATCGTTATTATCATCGCTATTATCGTCGATATTGTCGTCGTTAATATCGTCGTTATTATCGTCATTATCATCGTTGTTATCGTCGTTATTATCCTCATAAATATCGTCGTTAATATCGATGTTATTTTGTCATTATCATCGTTGTTATCGTCGTTAATATCGTCATTATCATAGTTAATATCGTCAAAATTATCGTCGTTAATGTCGTCGTTAATATCGACGGTATTATCATCGTTGTTATCGTCGTTATTATCCTCATATTTATCGTCGTTAATATCGTCGTTATTTACGTCGTTATTGTAATCGTTGTTATCGTCGTTAATATCGTCATTATCATAGTTATTATTGTCGAAATTATCGTCGTCAATATCGTCGTTAATATCGTCGTTATTGTCATCATTATCATCGTTGTTATCGTCGTTATTATCGTCGTTATTATCGTCGATATTTTCGTCGTTATTATCGTCGCCATTATCGTCTTTAATATCGTCGTTATTATAGTTATTATCATCGTTGTTATCGTCGTTATAATCCTCATATTTATCGTCGTTAATATCGTCGGTATTATCGTCATTGTCATCGTTGTTATCGTCGTTATTATCCTCATAATTATCGTCGTTAATATCATCGTTATTTCGTCATTATCATCGTTGTTATCGTCGTTATTATCTTCGATATAACGTTAGTATCGCCGTTATAATCAACGTTAATATCATCGCTATTATCGTCGTTATTATCGTCGTTATTATCGTCGATATTATCGTCGTTATTATCGTCGATATTATCGTCGTTATTATCGTCGTTATTATCGTCGTTAAAATCGTCGTTATTATTGTCATTATCATCGTTGCTATCGTCGTTATTATCCTCATAAATATCGTCGTTAATATCGTTGTTATTATCGTTATTATCATCGTTGTTATCGTCGTTATTTCGTCGTTATTATCGTCGATATTATCGTCGTTATTATCGTCGCCATTATCGTCTTTAATATCGTCGATATTATCGTCATTATCATCGTTGTTATCGTCGTTAATATCGTCGTTTTTTCGTCATTATCATCGTTGTTATCGTTGTTATAATCGTCGTGATTATCTTCGATATATCTTTATTATCGTCGTTAAATCAACGTTATTAACATCGTTATTATCATCGCTATTATCGTCGATATTGTCGTCGTTAATATCGTCGTTATTATCGTCATTATCATCGTTGTTATCGTCGTTATTATCCTCATAAATATCGTCGTTAATATCGATGTTATTTTGTCATTATCATCGTTGTTATCGTCGTTAATATCGTCATTATCATAGTTAATATCGTCAAAATTATCGTCGTTAATGTCGTCGTTAATATCGACGGTATTATCATCGTTGTTATCGTCGTTATTATCCTCATATTTATCGTCGTTAATATCGTCGTTATTTACGTCGTTATTGTAATCGTTGTTATCGTCGTTAATATCGTCATTATCATAGTTATTATTGTCGAAATTATCGTCGTCAATATCGTCGTTAATATCGTCGTTATTGTCATCATTATCATCGTTGTTATCGTCGTTATTATCGTCGTTATTATCGTCGATATTTTCGTCGTTATTATCGTCGCCATTATCGTCTTTAATATCGTCGTTATTATAGTTATTATCATCGTTGTTATCGTCGTTATAATCCTCATATTTATCGTCGTTAATATCGTCGGTATTATCGTCATTGTCATCGTTGTTATCGTCGTTATTATCCTCATAATTATCGTCGTTAATATCATCGTTATTTCGTCATTATCATCGTTGTTATCGTCGTTATTATCTTCGATATAACGTTAGTATCGCCGTTATAATCAACGTTAATATCATCGCTATTATCGTCGTTATTATCGTCGTTATTATCGTCGATATTATCGTCGTTATTATCGTCGATATTATCGTCGTTATTATCGTCGTTATTATCGTCGTTAAAATCGTCGTTATTATTGTCATTATCATCGTTGTTATCGTCGTTAATATCGTCATTATCATAGTTATTATCGTCAAAATTATCGTCGTCAATGTCGTCGTTATTATCCTCATAATTATCGTCGTTAATATCGTCGTTATTTCGTCATTATCATCGTTGTTATCGTCGTTATTATCGTCGTTATTATCTTCGATATAACGTTATTATCGTCGCTATAATCAACGTTAATATCATCGCTATTATCGTCGTTAATATCGTCGTTATTATCGTCGATATTATCGTCGTTATTATCGTCGCCATTATCGTCTTTAATATCGTCGTTATTATAGTTATTATCATCGTTGTTATCGTCGTTATAATCCTCATATTTATCGTCGTTAATATCGTCGGTATTATCGTCATTGTCATCGTTGTTATCGTCGTTATTATCCTCATAATTATCGTCGTTAATATCATCGTTATTTCGTCATTATCATCGTTGTTATCGTCGTTATTATCTTCGATATAACGTTAGTATCGCCGTTATAATCAACGTTAATATCATCGCTATTATCGTCGTTATTATCGTCGTTATTATCGTCGATATTATCGTCGTTATTATCGTCGATATTATCGTCGTTATTATCGTCGTTATTATCGTCGTTAAAATCGTCGTTATTATTGTCATTATCATCGTTGTTATCGTCGTTAATATCGTCATTATCATAGTTATTATCGTCAAAATTATCGTCGTCAATGTCGTCGTTATTATCCTCATAATTATCGTCGTTAATATCGTCGTTATTTCGTCATTATCATCGTTGTTATCGTCGTTATTATCGTCGTTATTATCTTCGATATAACGTTATTATCGTCGCTATAATCAACGTTAATATCATCGCTATTATCGTCGTTAATATCGTCGTTATTATCGTCGATATTATCGTCGTTATTATCGTCGATATTATCGTCGTTATTATCGTCGTCATTATCGTCGTTAATATCGTCGTTATTATTGTCATTATCATCGTTGTTATCGTCGTTAATATCGTCATTATCATAGTTATTATCGTCAGAATTATCGTCGTCAATGTCGTCGTTATTAGCGTCGTTATTATCATCGTTGTTATCTTCGTTATTATCGTCGTTATTATCTTCGATATAACGTTATTATCGTCGTTATAATCAACGTTAATATCATCGCTATTATCGTCGTTATTATCGTCGTTATTATCGTCGATATTATCGTCGTTATTATCGTCGATATTATCGTCGTTATTATCGTCGTTATTATCGTCGTTAAAATCGTCGTTATTATTGTCATTATCATCGTTGTTATCGGCGTTAATATCGTCATTATCATAGTTATTATCGTCAAAATTATCGTCGTCAATGTCGTCGTTATTATCCTCATAATTATCGTCGTTAATATCGACGTTATTTTGTCATTATCATCGTTGTTATCGTTGTTAGTATCGTCATTATTATCGTCGATATTATCGCCGTTATTATCGTCACTTTCATCGTTGTTATCTTCGTTATTATCCTCATAATTATCGTCGTTAATATCGTCGTTATTTCGTCATTATCATCGTTGTTATCGTCGTTATTATCGTCATTTTCATCGATGTTATCTTTGTTATTATCCTCATAATTATCGTCGTTTATATCGTCGTTTTTTCGTCATAATCATCGTTGTTATCGTCCTTAATATCGTCATTTCGTCATTATCATCGTTGTTATCGTCGTTATTATCGTCGTTATTATCTTCGATATAACGTTATTATCGGCGTTATAATCAACGTTATGATCATCGCTATTATCGTCATTATTATCGTCGTTATTATCGTCGATATTATCGTCGTTATTATCGTCGATATTATCGTCGTTATTATCGTCGTTATTATCGTCGTTAAAATCGTCGTTATTATTGTCATTATCATCGTTGTTATCGGCGTTAATATCGTCATTATCATAGTTATTATCGTCAAAATTATCGTCGTCAATGTCGTCGTTATTATCCTCATAATTATCGTCGTTAATATCGACGTTATTTTGTCATTATCATCGTTGTTATCGTTGTTATTATCGTCATTATTATCGTCGATATTATCGTCGTTATTATCGTCATTTTCATCGTTGTTATCTTCGTTATTATCCTCATAATTATCGTCGTTAATATCGTCGTTCTTTCGTCATTATCATCGTTGTTATCGTCGTTATTATCGTCGTTATTATCTTCGATATAACGTTATTATCGGCGTTATAATCAACGTTAATGTCATCGCTATTATCGTCGTTATTATCGTCGTTATTATCGTCGATATTATCGTCGTTATTATCGTCGATATTATCGTCGTTATTATCGTCGTTATTATCGTCGTTAAAATCGTCGTTATTATTGTCACTATCATCGTTGTTATCGGCGTTAATATCGTCATTATCATAGTTATTATCGTCAAAATTATCGTCGTCAATGTCGTCGTTATTATCGTCATTATCATCGTTGCTATCGTCGTTATTATCCTCATAAATATCGTCGTTAATATCGTTGTTATTATCGTTATTATCATCGTTGTTATCGTCGTTATTTCGTCGTTATTATCGTCGTTATTATCGTCGTTATTATCGTCGTTATTATCCTCGTTATTATCGTCGTCATTATCGTCTTTAATATCGTCGTTATTATCGTCATTATCATCGTTGTTATCGTCGTTATTATCCTCATAATTATCGTCGTTAATATCGTCGTTATTGTCGTCATTTTCATCGATGTTATCTTTGTTATTATCCTCATAATTATCGTCGTTAATATCGTCGATTTTTCGTCATTATCATCGTTGTTATCGTCCTTAATATCGTCGTTATTTCGTCATTATCGTCGTTATTATCGTCGTTATTATCTTCGATATAACGTTATTATCGGCGTTATAATCAACGTTAATATCATCGCTATTATCGTCGTTATTATCGTCGTTATTATCGTCGATATTATCGTCGTTATTATCGTCGATATTATCGTCGTTATTATCGTCGTTATTATCGTCGTTAAAATCGTCGTTATTATTGTCATTATCATCGTTGTTATCGGCGTTAATATCGTCATTATCATAGTTATTATCGTCAAAATTATCGTCGTCAATGTCGTCGTTATTATCCTCATAATTATCGTCGTTAATATCGACGTTATTTTGTCATTATCATCGTTGTTATCGTTGTTATTATCGTCATTATTATCGTCGATATTATCGCCGTTATTATCGTCATTTTCATCGTTGTTATCTTCGTTATTATCCTCATAATTATCGTCGTTAATATTGTCGTTATTTCGTCATTATCATCGTTGTTATCGTCGTTTATATCGTCGTTATTATCTTCGATATAACGTTATTTTCGACGTTATAATCAACGTTAATATCATCGCTATTATCGTCGTTATTATCGTCGTTATTATCTTCGTTATTATCGTAGTTATTATCGTCGTTGTTATCGTCGTCATTATCGTCGTTAATATCGTCGTTATTATCGTCATTATCATCGTTGTTATCGTCGTTATTATCCTCATAATTATCGTCGTTAATATCGTCGTTATTGTCGTCATTTTCATCGATGTTATCTTTGTTATTATCCTCATAATTATCGTCGTTAATATCGTCGTTTTTTCGTCATTATCATCGTTGTTCTCGTCCTTAATATCGTCGTTATTTCGTCATTATCATCGTTGTTATCGTCGTTATTATCGTCGTTATTATCTTCGATATAACGTTATTATCGGCGTTATAATCAACGTTAATATCATCGCTATTATCGTCGTTATTATCGTCGTTATTATCGTCGATATTATCGTCGTTATTATCGTCGATATTATCGTCGTTATTATCGTCGTTATTATCGTCGTTAAAATCGTCGTTATTATTGTCACTATCATCGTTGTTATCGGCATTAATATCGTCATTGTCATAGTTATTATCGTCAAAATTATCGTCGTCAATGTCGTCGTTATTATCCTCTTAATTATCGTCGTTAATATCGTCGTTATTTCGTCATTATCATCGTTGTTATCGTCGTTATTATCGTCGTTATTATCTTCGATATAACGTTATTATCGGCGTTATAATCAACGTTAATATCATCGCTATTATCGTCGATATTATCGTCGTTATTATCGTCGATATTATCGTCGTTATTATCGTCGTTATTATCGTCGTTAAAATCGTCGTTATTATTGTCATTATCATCGTTGTTATCGGCGTTAATATCGTCATTATCATAGTTATTATCGTGAAAATTATCGTCGTCAATGTCGTCGTTATTATCGTCATTATCATCGTTGCTATCGTCGTTATTATCCTCATAAATATCGTCGTTAATATCGTTGTTATTATCGTTATTATCATCGTTGTTATCGTCGTTATTTCGTCGTTATTATCGTCGATATTATCGTCGTTATTATCGTCGCCATTATCGTCTTTAATATCGTCGTTATTATAGTTATCATCATCGTTGTTATTATCCTCATAATTATCGTCGTTAATATCGTCGTTATTATTGTCATTTTCATCGATGTTATCTTCGTTATTATCCTCATAATTATCGTCGTTAATATCGTCGTTATTTCGTCATTATCATCGTTGTTATCGTCGTTATTATCGTCGTTATTATCTTCGATATAACGTTATTATCGGCGTTATAATCAACGTTATGATCATCGCTATTATCGTCATTATTATCGTCGTTATTATCGTCGATATTATCGTCATTATTATCGTCGATATTATCGTCGTTATTATCGTCGTTATTATCGTCGTTAAAATCGTCGTTATTATTGTCATTATCATCGTTGTTATCGGCGTTAATATCGTCATTATCATAGTTATTATCGTCAAAATTATCGTCGTCAATGTCGTCGTTATTATCCTCAAAATTATCGTCGTTAATATCGACGTTATTTTGTCATTATCATCGTTGTTATCGTTGTTATTATCGTCATTATTATCGTCGATATTATCGTCGTTATTATCGTCATTTTCATCGTTGTTATCTTCGTTATTATCCTCATAATTATCGTCGTTAATATCGTCGTTATTTCGTCATTATCATCGTTGTTATCGTCGTTATTATCGTCGTTATTATCTTCGATATAAC
Source organism: Dolichovespula media (assembly GCA_911387685.1). Classification (NCBI taxonomy): domain Eukaryota; kingdom Metazoa; phylum Arthropoda; class Insecta; order Hymenoptera; family Vespidae; genus Dolichovespula; species Dolichovespula media. Next base: position 8,268,595 of record OU426857.1, read on the forward strand.
GTTATTATCGGCGTTATAATCAACGTTAATGTCATCGCTATTATCGTCGTTATTATCGTCGTTATTATCGTCGATATTATCGTCGTTATTATCGTCGATATTATCGTCGTTATTATCGTCGTTATTATCGTCGTTAAAATCGTCGTTATTATTGTCATTATCATCGTTGTTATCGGCGTTATTATCGTCATTATCATAGTTATTATCGTCAAAATTATCGTCGTCAATGTCGTCGTTATTATCGTCATTATCATCGTTGCTATCGTCGTTATTATCCTCATAAATATCGTCGTTAATATCGTTGTTATTATCGTTATTATCATCGTTGTTATCGTCGTTATTTCGTCGTTATTATCGTCGATATTATCGTCGTTATTATCGTCGCCATTATCGTCTTTAATATCGTCGTTATTATAGTTATCATCATCGTTGTTATTATCCTCATAATTATCGTCGTTAATATCGTCGTTATTATTGTCATTTTCATCGATGTTATCTTCGTTATTATCCTCATAATTATCGTCGTTAATATCGTCGTTATTTCGTCATTATCATCGTTGTTATCGTCGTTATTATCGTCGTTATTATCTTCGATATAACGTTATTATCGTCGTTATAATCAACGTTAATATCATCGCTATTATCGTCGTTATTATCGTCGTTATTATCGTCGTTATTATCGTCGTTATTATCCTCGTTATTATCGTCGTCATTATCGTCTTTAATATCGTCGTTATTATCGTCATTATCATCGCTGTTATCGTCGTTAATATCGTCATTATAATCGTTGTTATCGTCGTTATTATCCTCAAAATTATCGTCGTTATTTCGTCATTTTCATCGTTGTTATCGTCGTTATTATCGTCATTATTATCTTCGTTATAACGTTATTATCGTCGTTGTAATCAACGTTAATATCATCGCTATTATCGTCGTTATTATCGTCGTTATTTTGTCAATATCATCGTTAAAATCGTCATTATCATAGTTATTATCGTCAAAATTATCGTCGTTAATGTCGTCGTTATTATCGACGGTATTATCATCGTTGTTATCGTCGTTATTATCCTCATTATTATCGACGTTATAATCAACGCTAATATCATCGCTATTATCGTCGTTATTATCGTCGTTATTATCGTCGATATTATCGTCGTTATTATAGTCGATATTATCGTTGTTATTATCCTCATAATTATCGTTGTTTTATATCGTCGTTATTATCGTCATTATCATCGTTCTTATAGTCGTTATTATCCTCATAATTATCGTCGTTAATATCGTCGTTATTTTGTCAATATCATCGTTGTTATCGTCGTTAATATCGTCATAATCATAGTTATTATCGTCAAAATTATCGTCGTCAATGTCGTCGTTATTATCGTCGTTATTATCCTCATAATTATCGTCGTTATTTTGTCATTATCATCGTTGTTTCCATCGTTATTATCGTCGTTATTATCTTCGATATAACGTTATTATCGTCGTTATAATCAACGTTAATATCATCCGTATTATCGTCGTTATTATCGTCGTTATTATTGTCGATATTATCGTCGTTATTATCGTCGATATTATCGTCGTTATTATCGTCGTCATTATCGTCTTTAATATCGTCGTTATTATCCTCATAATTATCGTCGTTAATAACGTCCTTATTTTGTCAATATCATCGTTGTTTTCGTCGTTATAATCGTCGTGATTATCTTCAATATATCTTTATTATCGTCGTTAAATCAACTTTATTATCATCGCTATTATCGTCGATATTATCGTCGTTAATATCGTCGTTATTATCGTCATTATCATCGTTGTTATCGTCGTTAATATCGTCATTATCATCGTTGTTATCGTCGTTAATATCCTCATAATTATCATCGTTTGTATCGTCGTTATTATCGTCATTATCATCGTTGTTATCGTCGTTATTATTCTCATAATTATCGTCGTTAATATCGTCGTTATTTTGTCATTATCATCGTTAATATCGTCATTATCATAGTTATTATCGTCAAAATTATCGTTGTCAATGTCGTCGTTATTATCGTCGTTATTATCATCGTTGTTATCGTCGTTTTTATCCTCATAATTATCGTCGTTAATATCGAAAATATTTTATCATTATCATCGTTGTTATCGTCGTTATTATCGTCGTTATTATCGTCGATATTATCGTCGTTATTATAGTCGTCATTTTCGTCGTTATTATCGACGTTATTATCATCGTTGTTATCGTCGTTATTATCCTCATAATTATCGTCGTTATTATTGTCGTTATTATCGTCATTATCATCGTTGTTTTCGTCGTTATTGTTGTCAAAATTATCGTTGTTAATATCGTCGTTATTATCGTCATTTTCATCGTTGTTATCGTCGTTATAATCGTCGTGATTATCTTCTATATATTATTATTATCGTCGTTAAATCAACGTTATTATCATCGTTATTATCATCGCTATTATCGTCGATATTTTCGTCGTTAAAATCGTCGTTATTATCGTCATTATCATCGCTGTTATCGTCGTTAATATCGTCATTATAATCGTTGTTATCGTCGTTATTATCCTCAAAATTATCGTCGTTATTTCGTCATTTTCATCGTTGTTATCGTCGTTATTATCGTCATTATTATCTTCGATATAACGTTATTATCGTCGTTGTAATCAACGTTAATATCATCGCTATTATCGTCGTTATTATCGTCGTTATTTTGTCAATATCATCGTTAAAATCGTCATTATCATAGTTATTATCGTCAAAATTATCGTCGTTAATGTCGTCGTTATTATCGACGGTATTATCATCGTTGTTATCGTCGTTATTATCCTCATTATTATCGACGTTATAATCAACGCTAATATCATCGCTATTATCGTCGTTATTATCGTCGTTATTTTCGTCGATATTATCGTCGTTATTATAGTCGATATTATCGTTGTTATTATCCTCATAATTATCGTTGTTTATATCGTCGTTATTATCGTCATTATCATCGTTGTTATCGTCGTTATTATTCTCATAATTATCGTCGTTAATATCGTCGTTATTTTGTCATTATCATCGTTGTTATCGTCGTTAATATCGTCATTATCATAGTTATTATCGTCAAAATTATCGTTGTCAATGTCGTCGTTATTATCGTCGTTATTATCATCGTTGTTATCGTCGTTTTTATCCTCATAATTATCGTCGTTAATATCGAAAATATTTTATCATTATCATCGTTGTTATCGTCGTTATTATCGTCGTTATTATCGTCGATATTATCGTCGTTATTATAGTCGTCATTATCGTCGTTATCATCGACGTTATTATCATCGTTGTTATCGTCGTTATTATCCTCATAATTATCGTCGTTATTATTGTCGTTATTATCGTCATTATCATCGTTGTTTTCGTCGTTATTGTCGTCAAAATTATCGTCGTTAATATCTTCGTTATTATCGTCATAATCATCGCTGTTATCGTCGTTAATATCTTCATTATCATCGTTGTTATCGTCGTTATTATCCTCAAAATTATCGTCGTTATTTCGTCATTTTCATCGTTGTTATCGTCGTTATTATCGTCATTATTATCTTCGATATAACGTTATTATCGTCGTTATAATCAACGTTAATATCATCGCCATTATCGTCGATATTATCGTCGTTAATATCGTCGTTATTATCGTCATTTTCATCGTTGTTATCGTCGTTAATATCGTCATTATCATCGTTGTTATCGTCGTTATTATCCTCATAATTATCGTCGTTTATATCGTCGTTATTATCGTCATTATCATCGTTGTTATCGTCGTTATTATCCTCATAATTATCGTCGTTAATATCGTCGTTATTTTGTCAATATCATCGTTGTTATCGTCGTTAATATCGTCATTATCATAGTTATTATCGTCAAAATTATCGTTGTCATTGTCGTCGTTATTATCGTCGTTATTATCATCGTTGTTATCGTCGTTTTTATACTCATAATTATCCTCGTTAATATCGAAAATATTTTTTCATTATCATCATTGTTATCGTCGTTATTATCGTCGTTATTATAGTCGATATTATCGTCGTTATTATAGTCCTCATTATCGTCGTTATTATCGACGTTATTATCATCGTTGTTATCGTCGTTATTATGCTCATAATTATCGTCGTTATTATTGTCGTTATTATCGTTATTATCATCGTTGTTTTCGTCGTTATTGTCGTCAAAATTATCGTCGTTAATATCGTCGTTATTATCGTCATTATCATCGTTGTTATCGTCGTTATTATCCTCATAATTATCATCGTTTGTATCGTCGTTATTATCGTCATTATCATCGTTGTTATCGTCGTTATTATTCTCATAATTATCGTCGTTAATATCGTCGTTATTTTGTCATTATCATCGTTAATATCGTCATTATCATAGTTATTATCGTCAAAATTATCGTTGTCAATGTCGTCGTTATTATCGTCGATATTATCGTCGTTATTATAGTCGATATTATCGTTGTTATTATCCTCATAATTATCGTTGTTTATATCGTCGTTATTATCGTCATTATCATCGTTCTTATAGTCGTTATTATCCTCATAATTATCGTCGTTAATATCGTCGTTATTTTGTCAATATCATCGTTGTTATCGTCGTTAATATCGTCATAATCATAGTTATTATCGTCAAAATTATCGTCGTCAATGTCGTCGTTATTATCGTCGTTATTATCCTCATAATTATCGTCGTTATTTTGTCATTATCATCGTTGTTTCCATTGTTATTATCGTCGTTATTATCTTCGATATAACGTTATTATCGTCGTTATAATCAACGTTAATATCATCCGTATTATCTTCGTTATTATCGTCGTTATTATTGTCGATATTATCGTCGTTATTATCGTCGATATTATCGTCGTTATTATCGTCGTCATTATCGTCGTTAATATCGTCGTTATTATCCTCATAATTATCGTCGTTAATAACGTCGTTATTTTGTCAATATCATCGTTAAAATCGTCATTATCATAGTTATTATCGCCAAAATTATCGTCGTTAATGTCGTCGTTATTATCGACGGTATTATCATCGTTGTTATCGTCGTTATTATCCTCATTATTATCGACGTTATAATCAACGCTAATATCATCGCTATTATCGTCGTTATTATCGTCGTTATTATCGTCGATATTATCGTCGTTATTATAGTCGATATTATCGTTGTTATTATCCTCATAATTATCGTTGTTTATATCGTCGTTATTATCGTCATTATCATCGTTCTTATAGTCGTTTTTATCCTCATAATTATCGTCGTTAATATCGTCGTTATTTTGTCAATATCATCGTTGTTATCGTCGTTAATATCGTCATAATCATAGTTATTATCGTCAAAATTATCGTCGTCAATGTCGTCGTCATTATCGTCGTTATTATCCTCATAATTATCGTCGTTATTTTGTCATTATCATCGTTGTTTCCATCGTTATTATCGTCGTTATTATCTTCGATATAACGTTATTATCGTCGTTATAATCAACGTTAATATCATCCGTATTATCGTCGTTATTATCGTCGTTATTATTGTCGATATTATCGTCGTTATTATCGTCGATATTATCGTCGTTATTATCGTCGTCATTATCGTCGTTAATATCGTCGTTATTATCCTCATAATTATCGTCGTTAATATCGTCGTTATTTTGTCATTATCATCGTTGTTTTCGTCGTTATAATCGTCGTGATTATCTTCAATATATCTTTATTATCGTCGTTAAATCAACTTTATTATCATCGCTATTATCGTCGATATTATCGTCGTTAATATCGTCGTTATTATCGTCATTATCATCGTTGTTATCGTCGTTAATATCGTCATTATCATCGTTGTTATCGTCGTTATTATCGTCGTTATTATCGTCGATATTATCGTCGTTATTATAGTCGTCATTATCGTCGTTATTATCGTCGTTATTATCATCGTTGTTATCGTCGTTATTATCCTCATAATTATCGTCGTTATTATTGTCGTTATTATCGTCATTATCATCGTTGTTTCGTCGTTATTGTCGTCAAAATTATCGTCGTTAATATCTTCGTTATTATCGTCATAATCATCGCTGTTATCGTCGTTAATATCGTCATTATCATCGTTGTTATCGTCGTTATTATCCTCAAAATTATCGTCGTTATTTCGTCATTTTCATCGTTGTTATCGTCGTTATTATCGTCATTATTATCTTCGATATAACGTTATTATCGTCGTTATAATCAACGTTAATATCATCGCTATTATCGTCGATATTATCGTCGTTAATATCGTCGTTATTATCGTCATTTTCATCGTTGTTATCGTCGTTAATATCGTCATTATCATCGTTGTTATCGTCGTTATTATCCTCATAATTATCGTCGTTTATATCGTCGTTATTATCGTCATTATCATCGTTGTTATCGTCGTTATTATTCTCATAATTATCGTCGTTAATATCGTCGTTATTTTGTCATTATCATCGTTGTTATCGTCGTTAATATCGTCATTATCATAGTTATTATCGTCAAAATTATCGTTGTCAATGTCGTCGTTATTATCGTCGTTATTATCATCGTTGTTATCGTCGTTTTTATCCTCATAATTATCGTCGTTAATATCGAAAATATTTTATCATTATCATCGTTGTTATCGTCGTTATTATCGTCGTTATTATAGTCGATATTATCGTCGTTATTATAGTCCTCATTATCGTCGTTATTATCGACGTTATTATCATCGTTGTTATCGTCGTTATTATGCTCATAATTATCGTCGTTATTATTGTCGTTATTATCGTTATTATCATCGTTGTTTTCGTCGTTATTGTCGTCAAAATTATCGTCGTTAATATCGTCGTTATTATCGTCATTATCATCGTTGTTATCGTCGTTATTATCGTCCTTATCATAGTTATTATCGTCAAAATTATCGTCGTTAATGTCGTCGTTATTATCGACGGTATTATCATCGTTGTTATCGTCGTTATTATCCTCATTATTATCGACGTTATAATCAACGCTAATATCATCGCTATTATCGTCGTTATTATCGTCGTTATTATCGTCGATATTATCATCGTTATTATAGTCGATATTATCGTTGTTATTATCCTCATAATTATCGTCGTTAATATCGTCGTTATTTTGTCAATATCGTCGTTGTTATCGTCGTTAATATCGTCATAATCATTGTTATTATCGTCAAAATTATCGTCGTCAATGTCGTCGTTATTATCGTTGTTATTATCCTCATAATTATCGTCGTTATTTTGTCATTATCATCGTTGTTTCCATCGATATTATCGTCGTTATTAAATTCGATATAACGTTATTATCGTCGTTATAATCAACGTTAATATCATCCGTATTATCGTCGTTATTATCGTCGTTATTATCGTCGATATTATCGTAGTTATTATCGTCGATATTATCGTCGTTATTATCGTCGTCATTATCGTCGTTAATATCGTCGTTATTATCCTCATAATTATCGTCGTTATTTTGTCAATATCATCGTTGGTATCGTCGTTATAATCGTCGTAAATATCGTCGTTATTATCGTCATTATCATCGTTGTTATCGTCGTTAATATCGTCATTATCATCGTTGTTATCGTCGTTATTATCGTCGTTATTATCTTCGATATAACGTTATTATCGTCGTTATAATCAACGATAATATCATCGCTATTATCATCGTTATTATCGTCGTTATTATCGTCGATATTATCGTCGTTATTATCGTCGATATTATCGTCGTTATTATCGTCGTCATTATCGTCGTTAATAACGTCGTCATTATCGTCGTTAATATCGTCGTTATCGTCGTTAATATCGTCATTATCATAGTTATTATCGTCAAAATTATCGTAGTTAATGTCGTCGTTATTATCGACGGTATTATCATCGTTGTTATCGTCGTTATTATCCTCATAATTATCGTCGTTAAAATCGTCATTATTGTCGTCGTTATTATCATCGTTGTTATCGTCGTTATTATCCTCATAAATATCGTCGTTAATATCGACGTTATTTTGTCATTATCAACGTTGTTATCGTCGTTATTATCGTCGATATTATCGTCGTTATTATCGTCGCCATTATCGTCTTTAATATCGTCGTTATTATCGTCATTATCATCGTTGTTATTGTCGTTATTATCCTCATAATTATCGTCGTTAATATCGTCGTTATTTCGTCATTATCATCGTTGTTATCGTCGTTATTATCGTCGTTATTATCTTCGATATAAGGTTATTATCGTCCTTATAATCAACGTTAATATCATCGCTATTATCGTCGTTATTATCGTCGTTATTATCGTCGATATTATCGTCGTTATTATCGTCGATATTATCGTCGTTATTATCGTCGTCATTATCGTCGTTAATATCGTCGTTATTATTGTCATTATCATCGTTGTTATCGTCGTTAATATCGTCATTATCATCGTTATTATCGTCGTTATTATCGTCGATATTATCGTCGTTATTATCGTCGATATTATCGTCGTTATTATCGTCGTCATTATCGTCGTTAATATCGTCGTCATTATCGTCGTTAATATCGTCGTTATCGTCGTTAATATCGTCATTATCATAGTTATTATCGTCAAAATTATCGTCGTTAATGTCGTCGTTATTATCGACGGTATTATCATCGTTGTTATCGTCGTTATTATCCTCATAATTATCGTCGTTAAAATCGTCGTTATTGTCGTCGTTATTATCATCGTTGTTATCGTCGTTATTATCCTCATATTTATCGTTGTTAATATCGTCGTTATTTCGTCATTATCCTCGTTGTTATCGTCGTTATTATCGTCGATATTATCTTCGATATAACGTTATTATCGTCGTTATAATCAACGTTAATATCATCGCTATTATCGTCGTTATTATCGTCGTTATTATCGTCGATATTATCGTCGTTATTATCGTCGATATTATCGTCGTTATTATCGTCGTCAGTATCGTCGTTAATATCGTCGTCATTATCGTCGTTAATATCGTCGTTATCGTCGTTAATATCGTCATTATCATAGTTATTATCGTCAAATTTATCGTCGTCAATGTCGTCGTTATTATCGTCGTTATTATCATCGTTGTTATCGTCGTTATTATCCTCATAAATATCGTCGTTAATATCGACGTTATTTTGTCATTATCAACGTTGTTATCGTCGTTATTATCGTCGTTATTATCGTCGATATTATCGTCGATATTATCGTCGCCATTATCGTCTTTAATATCGTCGTTATTATCGTCATTATCATCGTTGTTATAGTCGTTATTATCCTCATAATTATCGTCGTTAATATCGTCGTTATTTCGTCATTATCATCGTTGTTATCGTCGTTATTATCGTCGTTATTATCTTCGATATAAAGTTATTATCGTCGTTATAATCAACGTTAATATCATCGCTATTATCGTCGTTATTATCGTCGTTATTATCGTCGATATTATCGTCGTTATTATCGTCGATATTATCGTCGTTATTATCGTCGTCATTATCGTCGTTAATATCGTCGTTATTATTGTCATTATCATCGTTGTTATCGTCGTTAATATCGTCATTATCATAGTTATTATCGTCAAAATTATCGTCGTCAATGTCGTCGTTATTATCGTCATTATTATCGTCGTTAATATCGTCGTTATTGTCGTCATTTTCATCGGTGTTATCTTTGTTATTATCCTCATAATTATCGTCGTTAATATCGTCGTTTTTTCGTCATTATCATCGTTGTTATCGTCCTTAATATCGTCGTTATTTCGTCATTATCATCGTTGTTATCGTCGTTATTATCGTCGATATTATCGTCGTTATTATCGTCGATATTATCGTCGTTATTATCGTCGTTATTATAGTCGTTAAAATCGTCGTTATTATTGTCATTATCATCGTTGTTATCGCTTTTAATATCGTCATTATCATAGTTATTATCGTCAAAATTATCGTCGTCAATGTCGTCATTATTATCGTCGTTATTATCCTCATAATTATCGTCGTTAATATCGACGTTATTTTGTCATTATCATCGTTGTTATCGTTGTTATTATCGTCATTAATATCATCGATATTATCGTCGTTATTATCGTCGTCATTATCGTCGTTAATATCGTCGTTATTATCGTCATTATCATCGTTGTTATCGTCGTTATTATCCTCATAATTATCGTCGTTAATATCGTCGTCATTGTCGTCATTTTCATCGATGTTATCTTCGTTATTATCCTCATAATTATCGTCGTTAATATTGTCGTTTTTTCGTCATTATCATCGTTGTCATCGTCGTTAATATCGTCGTTATTTCGTCATTATCATCGTTGTTATCGTCGTTATTATCGTCGTTATTATCTTCAATATAACGTTATTATCGACGTTATAATCAACGTTAATATCATCGCTATTATCGTCGTTATTATCGTCGTTATTATCGTCGATATTATCATCGTTATTATCGTCGATATTATCGTCGTTATTATCGTCGTTATTATCGTCGTTAAAATCGTCGTTATTATTGTCATTATCATCGTTGTTATCGCTTTTAATATCGTCATTATCATAGTTATTATCGTCAAAATTATCGTCGTCAATGTCGTCGTTATTATCCTCATAATTATCGTCGTTAATATCGACGTTATTTTGTCATTATCATCGTTGTTATCGTTGTTATTATCGTCATTATTATCGTCGATATTATCGTCGTTATTATCGTCATTTTCATCGTTGTTATCTTCGTTATTATCCTAATAATTATCGTCGTTAATATCGTCGTTATTTCGTCATTATCATCGTTGTTATCGTCGTTATTATCGTCTTTATTATCTTCGATATAACATTATTATCGGCGTTATAATCAACGTTAATATCATCGCTATTATCGTCGTTATTATCGTCGTTATTATCGTCGTTATTATCGTCGTTATTATCGTCGTTAAAATCGTCGTTATTATTGTCATTATCATCGTTGTTATCGTCGTTATTATCCTCATAATTATCGTCGTTATTATCGTCGTTATTATCGTTATTATCATCGTTGTTATCGTCGTTAATATCGTCATTATCATAGTCATTATCGTCAAAATTATCGTCGTCAATTTCGTCGTTATTATCCTCATAATTATCGTCGTTAATATCGACGTTATTTTGTCATTATCATCGTTGTTATCGTTGTTATTATCGTCATTACTATCGTCGATATTATCGTCGTTATTATCGTCATTTTCATCGTTGTTATCTTCGTTATTTCCTCATAATTATCGTCGTTAATATCGTCGTTATTTCGTCATTATCATCGTTGTTATCGTCGTTATTATTATTGTCGTTATTATCTTCGTTATAACGTTATTATCGGCGTTATAATCAACGTTAATATCATCGCTATTATCGCCGTTATTATCGTCGTTATTATCGTCGATATTATCGTCGTTATTATCGTCGATATTATCGTCGTTATTATCGTCGTTATTATAGTCGTTAAAATCGTCGTTATTATTGTCATTATCATCGTTGTTATCGCTTTTAATATCGTCATTATCATAGTTATTATCGTCAAAATTATCGTCGTCAATGTCGTCGTTATTATCCTCATAATTATCGTCGTTAATATCGACGTTATTTTGTCATTATCATCGTTGTTATCGTTGTTATTATCGTCATTATTATCGTCGATATTATCGTCGTTATTATCGTCATTTTCATCGTTGTTATCTTCGTTATTAACCTAATAATTATCGTCGTTAATATCGTCGTTATTTCGTCATTATCATCGTTGTTATCGTCGTTATTATCGTCTTTATTATCTTCGATATAACATTATTATCGGCGTTATAATCAACGTTAATATCATCGCTATTATCGTCGTTATTATCGTCGTTATTATCGTCGTTATTATCGTCGTTATTATCGTCGTTAAAATCGTCGTTATTATTGTCATTATCATCGTTGTTATCGTCGTTATTATCCTCATAATTATCGTCGTTATTATCGTCGTTATTATCGTTATTATCATCGTTGTTATCGTCGTTAATATCGTCATTATCATAGTCATTATCGTCAAAATTATCGTCGTCAATGTCGTCGATATTATCGTCGTTATTATCATCGTTGTTATCGTCATTATTATCCTCATAAATATCGTCTTTAATATCAACGTTATTTTGTCATTATCATCGCTATTATCGTCGTTATTATCGTCGTTATTATCGTCGATATTATCGTCGTTATTATCGTCGCCATTATCGTCTTTAATATCGTCTTTATTATCATCATTATCATCGTTGTTATCGTCGTTATTATTCTCATAATTATCGTCGTTAATTTCGTCGTTATTATCGTCATTATCATCGTTGTTATCGTCGTTAATATCGCTATTATCATCGTTGTTATTGTCGTTATTATCCTCAAAATTATCGTCGTTATTTCCTCAATTTCATCGTTGTTATCGTCGTTAATATCGTCGTTATTATCTTCGATATAACGTTATTATCGTCGTTAAAATCAACGTTAATATCATCGCTATTATCGTCGTTATTATCGTCGTTAATATCATCGTTGTTATCGTCATTATTATCCTCATAAATATCGTCGTTAATATCGACGTTATTTTGTCATTATCATCGCTATTATCGTCGTTAATATCGTCGTCATTATCGTCCTTAATATCGTCGTTAATATCGACGTTATTTTGTCATTATCATCGTAGTTATTGTCGTTATTATCGTTGTTATTATCGTCGATATTATCGTCGTTATTATCGTCATTATCATCGTTGTTATCGTCGTTATTATCCTCATAATTATCGTCGTTAATATCGTCGATATTATCGTCATTGTCATCGTTGTTATCGTCGTTATTATCCTCATAATTATCGTCGTTATTATCGTCTAATTATCATCGTTGTTATCGTCGTTAATATCGTCATTATCATCGTTGTTATTGTCGTTATTATAGTCAAAATTATCGTCGTTATTTCCTCATTTTCATCGTTGTTATCGTCGTTATTATCGTCGTTATTATCTTCGATATAACGTTATTATCGTCGTTAAATTCAACGTTAATATCATCGCTATTATCGTCGTTATTATCGTCGTTATTATCATCGTTGTTATCGTCATTATTATCCTCATAAATATCGTCGTTAATATCGACGTTATTTTGTCATTAGCATCGTAGTTATCGTCGTTATTATCGTTGTTATTATCGTCGATATTATTGTCGTTATTATCGTCGCCATTATCGTCTTTAATATCGTCGTTATTATAGTTATTTTCATCGATGTTATCTTCGTTATTATCCTCATAATTATCGGCGTTAATATCGTCGTTATTTCGTCATTATCATCGTTGTTATCGTCGTTATTATCGTCGTTATTATCTTCGATATAACGTTATTCTCGTCGTTATAATCAACGTTAATATCATCGCTATTATCGTCGTTATTATCGTCGTTATTATTGTCGATATTATCGTCGTTATTATCGTCGTCATTATCGTCGTTAATATCGTCGCTATTATTGTCATTATCATCGTTGTTATCGTCCTTAATATCGTCATTATCATAGTTATTATCGTCAAAATTATCGTCGTCAATGTCGTCGTTATAATCCTCATAATTATCGTCGTTAATATCGACGTTATTTTGTCATTATCATCGTTGTTATCGTTGTTATTATCGTCATTATTATCGTCGTTATTATCGTTGTTATTATCGTCATTTTCATCGATGTTATCTTCGTTATTATCCTCATAATTATCGGCGTTAATATCGTCGTTATTTCGTCATTATCATCGTTGTTATCGTCGTTATTATCGTCGTTATTATCTTCGATATAACGTTATTCTCGTCGTTATAATCAACGTTAATATCATCGCTATTATCGTCGTTATTATCGTCGTTATTATTGTCGATATTATCGTCGTTATTATCGTCGTCATTATCGTCGTTAATATCGTCGCTATTATTGTCATTATCATCGTTGTTATCGTCCTTAATATCGTCATTATCATAGTTATTATCGTCAAAATTATCGTCGTCAATGTCGTCGTTATAATCCTCATAATTATCGTCGTTAATATCGACGTTATTTTGTCATTATCATCGTTGTTATCGTTGTTATTATCGTCATTATTATCGTCGTTATTATCGTTGTTATTATCGTCATTTTCATCGTTGTTATCTTCGTTATTATCCTCATAATTATCGTCGTTAATATCGTCGTTATTTCGTCATTATCATCGTTGTTATCGTCGTTATTATCGTCGTTATTATCTACGATATAACGTTATTATCGTTGTTATAATCAACGTTAATATCATCGCTTTTATCGTCGTTATTATCGTCGCTATTATCGTCGATATTATCGTCGTTATTATCGTCGATATTATCGTCGTTATTATCGTCGTTATTATTTCCATTTTCATGTTTTTTATCGTCGTTATTATCCTCATTATTATCATCGTTAATATCGTCGTTATTTTCGTCGTTATTATCGTCCTTCTTATCGTCATTAACATCGTTATTATCGTCGTTATTTTCGTCATAATTATCGTCGTTATTATCGTCATTATCACCGTTAATTACGTCGTTATTATCGTCGTTATTATCGTCGTTATTATGGTTGTAATTTTCGTTGATATTATCGTCATTATCATCGTTAATATCGTCGTTATTATCGTCGTTATTATTGTCGTTATTATCGTCGTTATTGTCGTCATTATCAACGTTAATATCGTCGTTATTATCGTCGATATTATCGTCGTTATTATCGTCGATATTATCGTCGTTATTATTGTCGTTATTATCGTCGTTAAAATCGTAGATATTATTGTCATTATCATCGTTGTTATCGTCGTTAATATCGTCATTATCATAGTTATTATCGTCAAAATTATCGTCGTCAATGTCGTCGTTATTATCGTCATTATCATCGTTGCTATCGTCGTTATTATCCTCAAAAATATCGTCGTTAATATCGTTGTTATTATCGTTATTATCATCGTTGTTATCGTCGTTATTTCCTCGTTAATATCGTCGATATTATCGTCGTTATTATCGTCGCCATTATCGTCTTTAATATCGTCGTTATTATAGTTATTATCATCGTTGTTATCGTCGTTGTTATCCTCATAATTATCGTCGTTAATACCGTCGTTATTATCGTCATTTTCATCGATGTTATTTTCGTTATTATCCTCATAATTATCGTCGTTAATATCGTCGTTATTTCGTCATTATCATCGTTTTTATCGTCGTTATTATCGTCGTTATTATCTTCGATATAACGTTATTATCGGCGTTATAATCAACGTTAATATCATCGCTATTATCGTCGTTATTATCGTCGTTATCGTCGATATTATCGTCGTTATTATCGTCGATATTATCGTCGTTATTATCGTCGTTATTATCGTCGTTAAAATCGTCGTTATTATTGTCATTCTCATCGTTGTTATCGGCGTTAATATCGTCATTATCATAGTTATTATCGTCAAAATTATCGTCGTCAATGTAGTCGTTATTATCCTCATAATTATCGTCGTTAATATCGACGTTATTTTGTCATTATCATCGTTGTTATCGTTGTTATTATCGTCATTATTATCGTCGATATTATCGTCGTTATTATCGTCATTTTCATCGTTGACATCTTCGTTATTATCCTCATAATTATCGTCGTTAATATCGTCGTTACTTCGTCATTATCATCGTTGTTATCGTCGTTATTATCGTCGTTATTATCTTCGATATAACGTTATTATCGGTGTTATAATCAACGTTAATATCATCGCTATTATCGTCGTTATTATCGTCGTTATTATCGTCGATATTATCGTCGTTATTATCGTCGTTATTATCGTCGTTAAAATTGTAGATATTATTGTCATTATCATCGTTGTTATCGTCGTTAATATCGTCATTATCATAGTTATTATCGTCAAAATTATCGTCGTCAATGTCGTCGTTATTATCCTCATAATTATCGTCGTTAATATCGACGTTATTTTGTCATTATCATCGTTGTTATCGTTGTTATTATCGTCATTATTATCGTCGATATTATCGTCGTTATTATCGTCATTTTCATCGTTGTTATCTTCGTTATTATCCTCATAATTATCGTCGTCAATATCGTCGTTATTTCGTCATTATCATCGTTGTTATCGTCGTTATTATCGTCGTTATTATCTTCGATATAACGTTATTATCGGCGTTATAATCAACGTTAATATCATCGCTATTATCGTCGTTATTATCGTCGTTATTTTCGTCGATATTATCGTCGTTATTATCGTCGATATTATCGTCGTTATTATCGACGTTATTATCGTCGTTAAAATCGTAGATATTATTGTCATTATCATCGTTGTTATCGTCGTTAATATCGTCATTATCATAGTTATTATCGTCAAAATTATCGTCGTCAATGTCGTCGTTATTATCGTCATTATCATCGTTGCTATCGTCGTTATTATCCTCATAAATATCGTCGTTAATATCGTTGTTATTATCGTTATTATCATCGTTGTTATCGTCGTTATTTCCTCGTTATTATCGTCGATATTATCGTCGTTATTATCGTCGCCATTATCGTCTTTAATATCGTCGTTATTATAGTTATTATCATCGTTGTTATCGTCGTTGTTATCCTCATAATTATCGTCGTTAATATCGTCGTTATTATCGTCATTTTCATCGATGTTATTTTCGTTATTATCTTCATAATTATCGTCGTTAATATCGTCGTTATTTCGTCATTATCATCGTTTTTATCGTCGTTATTATCGTCGTTATTATCTTCGATATAACGTTATTATCGTCGTTATAATCAACGTTAATATCATCGCTATTATCGTCGTTATTATCGTCGTTATTTTCGTCGTTATTATCGTCGTTATTATCGTCGTCATTATCGTCGTTAATTTCGTCGTTATTATCGTCATTATCATCGTTGTTATCGTCGTTATTATCCTCATAATTATCGTCGTTAATATCGTCGTTATTGTCGTCATTTTCATCGATGTTATCTTTGTTATTATCCTCATAATTATCGTCGTTAATATCGTCGTTTTTTGGTCATTATCATCGTTGTTATCGTCCTTAATATCGTCGTTATTTCGTCATTATCATCGTTGTTATCGTCATTATTATCGTCGTTATTATCATCGATATAACGTTATTATCGGCGTTATAATCAACGTTATTATCATCGCTATTATCGTCGTTATTATCGTCGTTATTATCGTCGATATTATCGTCGTTATTATCGTCGATATTATCGTCGTTATTATCGTCGTTATTATCGTCGTTAAAATCGTCGTTATTATTGTCATTATCATCGTTGTTATCGGCGTTAATATCGTCATTATCATAGTTATTATCGTCAAAATTATCGTCGTCAATGTCGTCGTTATTATCCTCATAATTATCGTCGTTAATATCGACGTTATTTTGTCATTATCATCGTTGTTATCGTTGTTATTATCGTCATTATTATCGTCGATATTATCGTCGTTATTATCGTCATTTTCATCGTTGTTATCTTCGTTATTATCCTCATAATTATCGTCGTTAATATCGTCGTTATTTCGTCATTATCATCGTTGTTATCGTCGTTATTATCGTCGTTATTATCTTCGATATAACGTTATTATCGACGTTATAATCAACTTTAATGTCATCGCTATTATCGTCGTTATTATCGTCGTTATTATCGTCGATATTATCGTCGTTATTATCGTCGATATTATCGTCGATATTATCGTCGATATTATCGTCGATATTATCGTCGTTTTATCGTCGATATTATCGTCGTTATTATCGTCGTTATTATGTCGTTATTATCATCGTTGTTATCGTCATTATTATTTTCATAAATATCGTCGTTAATATCGACGTTATTTTGTCATTATCATCGCTATTATCGTCGTTAATATCGTCGTCATTATCGTCGTTAATATCGTCGTTATTATTGTCATTATTATCGTTGTTATCGTCGTTAATATCGTCATTATCATAGATATTATCGTCAAAATTATCGTCGTTAATATCGTCGTTATTATCGTCATTATCATCGTTGTTATCGTCGTTATTATCCTCATAATTATCGTCGTTAATATCGTTGTTATTATCGTTATTATCTTCGTTGTTATCGTCGTTATTATCGTCGTTATTATCGTCGCCATTATCGTCTTTAATATCGTCGTTATTATCGTTATTATCATCGTTGTTATCGTCGTTATTATCCACATAATTATCGTCGTTAATATCGTCTCTATTATCGTCATTTTCATCGTTGTTATCGTCGTTATTATCCTTATAATTATCGTCGTTAATATCGTCGTTATTTCGTCATTATCATCGTTGTTTTTGTTCGTTATTATCGTCGTTATTATCTTCGATATAACGTTATTATCGTCGTTATAATCAACGCTAATATCATCGCTATTATCGTCGTTATTATCGTCGTTATTATCGACGATATTATCGTCGTTATTATCGTCGATATTATCGTCGATATTATCGTCGTTATTATCGTCGATATTATCGTCGTTATTATCGTCGATATTATCGTCGTTATCATCGTCGTCATTATCGTCGTTAATATCGTCGTCATTATCGTCGTTAATATCGTCGTTATAGTCGTTAATATCGTCATTATCATAGTTATTATCGTCAAAATTATCGTTGTCAATGTCGTCGTTATTATCGTCGTTATTATCATCGTTGTTATCGTCGTTATTATCCTCATAAATATCGTCGTTAATATCGACGTTATTTTGTCATTATCATCGTAGTTATCGTCGTTATTATCGTTGTTATTATCGTCGAAATTATCGTCGTTATTATCGTCGCCATTATCGTCTTTAATATCGTCGTTATTGTCGTCATTATCATCGTTGTTATCGTCGTTATTATCCTCATAATTATCGTCGTTAATATCGTCGTTATTATCGTCATTATCATCGTTGTTATCGTCGTTAATATCGCTATTATCATCGTTGTTATTGTCGTTATTATCTTCAAAATTATCGTCGTTATTTCCTCATTTTCATCGTTGTTATCGTCGTTATTATCGTCGTTATTATCTTCGATATAACGTTATTATCGTCGTTAAAATCAACGTTAATATCATCGCTATTATCGTCGTTATTATCGTCGTTAATATCATCGTTGTTATCGTCATTATTATCCTCATAAATATCGTCGTTAATATCGTCATTATAATCGTTGTTATCGTCCTTATTATCCTCATAATTATCGTCGTTAATATCGTCGTTATTTTGTCATTATCATCGCTATTATCGTCGTTATTATCGTCGTTATTATCGTCGATATTATCGTCGTTATTATCGTCGATATTATCGTCGTTATAATCGTCGTCATTATCGTCGTTAATATCGTCGTTATTATCGTCGTTAATATCGTCGTTATAATTGTCATTATCATCGTCATTATCATATTTATTATCGTCAAAATTATCGTCGACAATGTCGTCGTTATTATCGTCATTATCATCGTTGTTATCGTCGTTATTATCCTTATAATTATCGTCGTTAATATCGTTGTAATTATCGTTATTATCATCGTTGTTATCGTCGTTATTATCGTCGTTATTATCGTCGATATTATCGTCGTTATTATCGTCGCCATTATCGTCTTTAATATCGTCGTTATTATCGTTATTATCATCGTTGTTATCGTCGTTATTATCCACATAATTATCGTCGTTAAAGTCGTCGTTATTTTCGTCATTTTCATCGTTGTTATCTTCGTTATTATCCTCATAATGATCGTCGTTAATATCGTCGTTATTATCTTTGATATAACGTTATTATCGTCGTTATAATCAACGTTAATATCATCGCCATTATCGTCGTTATTATCGTCGTTATTATCGTCGATATTATCGTCGATATTATCGTCGTTATTATCGTCGATTTTATCGTCGTTATTATCGTCGTCATTATCGTCGTTAATATCGTCGTTATTATTGTCATTATCATCGTTTTATCGTCGTTATTAAATTCGATATAACGTTATTATCGTCGTTATAATCAACGTTAATATCATCGCTATTATCGTCGTTATTATTGTCGTTATTATCGTCGATATTTTCGTCGTTATTATCGTCGATATTATCGTCGTTATTATCGTCGTCATTATCGTCGTTATTATCGTCGTCATTATCGTCGTTAATATCGTCGTTATTATCGTCATTATCATCGTTGTTATGGTCGTTATTATCCTCATAATTATTGTCGTTAATATCGTCGTTATTATCGTTATTATCATCGTTGTTATCGTCGTTATTATCCACATAATTATCGTCGTTAAAGTCGTCGTTATTTTCGTCATTTTCATCGTTGTTATCTTCGTTATTATCCTCATAATGATCGTCGTTACTATCGTCGTTATTATTTTCGATATAACGTTATTAACGTCGTTATAATCATCGTTAATATCATCGCTATTATCGTCGTTATTATCGTCGATATTATCGTCGTTATTATCGTCGTTATTATCGTCGTTATTATCGTCGTTAAAATCGTCGTTATTATTGTCATTATCATCGTTGTTATCGTAGTTAATATCGTCATTATCATAGTTATTATCGTCCAAATTATCGTCGTCAATGTCGTCGTTATTATCGTCATTATCATCGTTGCTATCGTCGTTATTATCCTCATAAATATCATCGTTAATATCGTTGTTATTATCGTTATTTTCATCGTTGTTATCGTCGTCATTTCGTCGTTATTATCGTCGATATTATCGTCGTTATTATCGTCGCCATTATCGTCTTTAATATCGTCGATATTATCGTCATTATCATCGTTGTTATCGTCGTTATTATCCTCAAAATTATCGTCGTTATTTCGTCATTTTCATCGTTGTTATCGTCGTTATTATCCTCATAATTATCGTCGTTAATATCGTTGTTATTATCGTTATTATCATCGTTGTTATCGTCGTTATTATCGTCGTTATTATCGTCGATATTATCGTCGTTATTATCGTCGATATTATCGTCGTTATTATCGTCGTTATTAACGTCGTTAAAATCGTCGTTATTATTGTCATTATCATCGTTGTTATCGTCATTAATATCGTCATTATCATAGTTATTATCGTCAGAATTATCGTCGTCAATTTCGTCGTTATTAGTATCGTTATTATCTTCGATATAACGTTATTATCGTCGTTATAATCAACGTTAATATCATCGCTATTATCGTCGTTATTATCGTCTTTATTATCGTCGATATTATCGTCGTTATTATCGTCGATATTATCGTCGTTATTATCGTCGTCATTATCGTCGTTAATATCGTCGTTATTATTGTCTTTATCATCGTTGTTATCGTCGTTAATATCGTCATTATCATAGTTATTATCGTCAAAATTATCGTCTTCAATGTCGTCGTTAATATCGTCGTTATTATCATCGTTGTTATCGTCGTTATTATCGTCGTTATTATCTTCGATATAACGTTATTATCGTCGTTATAATCAACGTTAGTATCATCGCTATTATCGTCGTTATTATCGTCGTTATTATCGTCGATATTATCGTCGTTATTATCGTCGATATTATCGTCGTTATTATCGTCGTCATTATCGTCGTGAATATCGTCGTCATTATCGTCGTTAATATCGTCGTTATCGTCGTTAATATCGTCATTATCATCGCTGTTATCGTCGTTATTATTGTAATTGTCATCGTTGTTTTCGTCGTTATTATCCTCATAATTATCGTCGTTATTATCGTCGTTATTATCGTCATTATCATCGTTGTTATCGTCGTTAATATCGTCATTATCATAGTTATTATCGTCAAATTATCGTCGTCAATGTCGTCGTTATTATCGTCGATATTATCATCGTTGTTATCGTCATTATTATCCTCATAAATATCGTCGTTAATATCGACGTTATTTTGTCATTATCATCGCTATTATCGTCGTTATTATCGTCGTTATTATCGTCGATATTATCGTCGTTATTATCGTCGATATTATCGTCGATATTATCGTCGATATTATCGTCGTTTTATCGTCGATATTATCGTCGTTATTATCGTCGTTATTATGTCGTTATTATCATCGTTGTTATCGTCATTATTATTTTCATAAATATCGTCGTTAATATCGACGTTATTTTGTCATTATCATCGCTATTATCGTCGTTAATATCGTCGTCATTATCGTCGTTAATATCGTCGTTATTATTGTCATTATTATCGTTGTTATCGTCGTTAATATCGTCATTATCATAGATATTATCGTCAAAATTATCGTCGTTAATATCGTCGTTATTATCGTCATTATCATCGTTGTTATCGTCGTTATTATCCTCATAATTATCGTCGTTAATATCGTTGTTATTATCGTTATTATCTTCGTTGTTATCGTCGTTATTATCGTCGGTATTATCGTCGCCATTATCGTCTTTAATATCGTCGTTATTATCGTTATTATCATCGTTGTTATCGTCGTTATTATCCACATAATTATCGTCGTTAATATCGTCGTTATTATCGTCATTTTCATCGTTGTTATCGTCGTTATTATCCTTATAATTATCGTCGTTAATATCGTCGTTATTTCGTCATTATCATCGTTGTTTTTGTTCGTTATTATCGTCGTTATTATCTTCGATATAACGTTATTATCGTCGTTATAATCAACGCTAATATCATCGCTATTATCGTCGTTATTATCGTCGTTATTATCGACGATATTATCGTCGTTATTATCGTCGATATTATCGTCGATATTATCGTCGTTATTATCGTCGATATTATCGTCGTTATTATCGTCGATATTATCGTCGTTATCATCGTCGTCATTATCGTCGTTAATATCGTCGTCATTATCGTCGTTAATATCGTCGTTATAGTCGTTAATATCGTCATTATCATAGTTATTATCGTCAAAATTATCGTTGTCAATGTCGTCGTTATTATCGTCGTTATTATCATCGTTGTTATCGTCGTTATTATCCTCATAAATATCGTCGTTAATATCGACGTTATTTTGTCATTATCATCGTAGTTATCGTCGTTATTATCGTCGTTAATATCGTCGTTATAATTGTCATTATCATCGTCATTATCATATTTATTATCGTCAAAATTATCGTCGACAATGTCGTCGTTATTATCGTCATTATCATCGTTGTTATCGTCGTTATTATCCTTATAATTATCGTCGTTAATATCGTTGTAATTATCGTTATTATCATCGTTGTTATCGTCGTTATTATCGTCGTTATTATCGTCGATATTATCGTCGTTATTATCGTCGCCATTATCGTCTTTAATATCGTCGTTATTATCGTTATTATCATCGTTGTTATCGTCGTTATTATCCACATAATTATCGTCGTTAAAGTCGTCGTTATTTTCGTCATTTTCATCGTTGTTATCTTCGTTATTATCCTCATAATGATCGTCGTTAATATCGTCGTTATTATCTTCGATATAACGTTATTATCGTCGTTATAATCAACGTTAATATCATCGCCATTATCGTCGTTATTATCGTCGTTATTATCGTCGATATTATCGTCGATATTATCGTCGTTATTATCGTCGATTTTATCGTCGTTATTATCGTCGTCATTATCGTCGTTAATATCGTCGTTATTATTGTCATTATCATCGTTTTATCGTCGTTATTAAATTCGATATAACGTTATTATCGTCGTTATAATCAACGTTAATATCATCGCTATTATCGTCGTTATTATTGTCGTTATTATCGTCGATATTTTCGTCGTTATTATCGTCGATATTATCGTCGTTATTATCGTCGTCATTATCGTCGTTAATATCGTCGTTATTGTCGTCATTATCATCGTTGTTATCGTCTTTATTATCCTCATAATTATCGTCGGTAATTTCGTCGTTATTTCGTCATTATCATCGTTGTTATCGTCGTTATTATCGTCGTTATTATCTTCGATATAACGTTATTATCGTCGTTATAATCAACGTTAATATCATCGCTATTATCGTCGTTATTATCGTCGATATTATCGTCGTTATTATCGTCGTTATTATCGTCGTTAAAATCGTCGTTATTATTGTCATTATCATCGTTGTTATCGTAGTTAATATCGTCATTATCATAGTTATTATCGTCCAAATTATCGTCGTCAATGTCGTCGTTATTATCGTCATTATCATCGTTGCTATCGTCGTTATTATCCTCATAAATATCATCGTTAATATCGTTGTTATTATCGTTATTTTCATCGTTGTTATCGTCGTCATTTCGTCGTTATTATCGTCGATATTATCGTCGTTATTATCGTCGCCATTATCGTCTTTAATATCGTCGATATTATCGTCATTTTCATCGTTGTTATCTTCTTTATTATTTTCATAATTATCGTCGTTAATATCGTCGTTATTTCGTCATTATCATCGTTGTTATCGTCGTTATTATCCTCAAAATTATCGTCGTTATTTCGTCATTTTCATCGTTGTTATCGTCGTTATTATCCTCATAATTATCGTCGTTAATATCGTTGTTATTATCGTTATTATCATCGTTGTTATCGTCGTTATTATCGTCGTTATTATCGTCGATATTATCGTCGTTATTATCGTCGATATTATCGTCGTTATTATCGTCGTTATTAACGTCGTTAAAATCGTCGTTATTATTGTCATTATCATCGTTGTTATCGTCATTAATATCGTCATTATCATAGTTATTATCGTCAGAATTATCGTCGTCAATTTCGTCGTTATTAGTATCGTTATTATCTTCGATATAACGTTATTATCGTCGTTATAATCAACGTTAATATCATCGCTATTATCGTCGTTATTATCGTCTTTATTATCGTCGATATTATCGTCGTTATTATCGTCGATATTATCGTCGTTATTATCGTCGTCATTATCGTCGTTAATATCGTCGTTATTATTGTATTTATCATCGTTGTTATCGTCGTTAATATCGTCATTATCATAGTTATTATCGTCAAAATTATCGTCTTCAATGTCGTCGTTAATATCGTCGTTATTATCATCGTTGTTATCGTCGTTATTATCGTCGTTATTATCTTCGATATAACGTTATTATCGTCGTTATAATCAACGTTAGTATCATCGCTATTATCGTCGTTATTATCGTCGTTATTATCGTCGATATTATCGTCGTTATTATCGTCGATATTATCGTCGTTATTATCGTCGTCATTATCGTCGTGAATATCGTCGTCATTATCGTCGTTAATATCGTCGTTATCGTCGTTAATATCGTCATTATCATCGCTGTTATCGTCGTTATTATTGTAATTGTCATCGTTGTTTTCGTCGTTATTATCCTCATAATTATCGTCGTTATTATCGTCGTTATTATCGTCATTATCATCGTTGTTATCGTCGTTAATATCGTCATTATCATAGTTATTATCGTCAAATTATCGTCGTCAATGTCGTCGTTATTATCGTCGTTATTATCATCGTTGTTATCGTCATTATTATCCTCATAAATATCGTCGTTAATATCGACGTTATTTTGTCATTATCATCGCTATTATCGTCGTTATTATCGTCGTTATTATCGTCGATATTATCGTCGTTATTATCGTCGATATTATCGTCGATATTATCGTCGATATTATCGTCGTTTTATCGTCGATATTATCGTCGTTATTATCGTCGTTATTAACGTCGTTATTATCATCGTTGTTATCGTCATTATTATTTTCATAAATATCGTCGTTAATATCGACGTTATTTTGTCATTATCATCGCTATTATCGTCGTTAATATCGTCGTCATTATCGTCGTTAATATCGTCGTTATTATTGTCATTATCATCGTTGTTATCGTCGTTAATATCGTCATTATCATAGATATTATCGTCAAAATTATCGTCGTTAATATCGTCGTTATTATCGTCATTATCATCGTTGTTATCGTCGTTATTATCCTCATAATTATCGTCGTTAATATCGTTGTTATTATCGTTATTATCTTCGTTGTTATCGTCGTTATTATCGTCGTTATTATCGTCGCCATTATCGTCTTTAATATCGTCGTTATTATCGTTATTATCATCGTTGTTATCGTCGTTATTATCCACATAATTATCGTCGTTAATATCGTCGTTATTATCGTCATTTTCATCGTTGTTATCGTCGTTATTATCCTTATAATTATCGTCGTTAATATCGTCGTTATTTCGTCATTATCATCGTTGTTTTTGTTCGTTATTATCGTCGTTATTATCTTCGATATAACGTTATTATCGTCGTTATAATCAACGCTAATATCATCGCTATTATCGTCGTTATTATCGTCGTTATTATCGACGATATTATCGTCGTTATTATCGTCGATATTATCGTCGATATTATCGTCGTTATTATCGTCGATATTATCGTCGTTATTATCGTCGATATCATCGTTATTATCGTCGTTATTATCGTCGTTAAAATCGTCGTTATTATTGTCATTATCATCGTTGTTATCGGCGTTAATATCGTCATTATCATAGTTATTATCGTCAAAATTATCGTCGTCAATGTCGTCGTTATTATCCTCATAATTATCGTCGTTAATATCGACGTTATTTTGTCATTATCATCGTTGTTATCGTTGTTATTATCGTCATTATTATCGTCGATATTATCGTCGTTATTATCGTCATTTTCATCGTTGTTATCTTCGTTATTATCCTCATAATTATCGTCGTTAATATCGTCGTCATTTCGTCATTATCATCGTTGTTATCGTCGTTATTATCGTCGTTATTATCTTCGATATAACGTTATTATCGGCGTTATAATCAACGTTAATATCATCGCTATTATCGTCGTTATTATCGTCGATATTATCGTCGTTATTATCGTCGATATTATCGTCGTTATTATCGTCGATATTATCATCGTTAATATCGTCGTTATTATCGTCATTATCATCGTTGTTATCGACGTTAATATCGTCATTATCATAGTTATTATCGTCGTAATTATCGTCAAAATTATCTTCGTTAATGTCTTCGTTATTATCGTCGATATTATTGTCGTTAATATCGTTGTTATTATCGTCATTATCATCGTTGTTATCGGCGTTATTATCCTCATAATTATTTTCGTTAATATCGTCGTTAATATCGTCATTATCATAGTTATTATCGTCGAAATTATCGTCAAAATTATCGACGTTAATGTCTTCGTTATTATCGTCGTTATTATTGTCGTTAATATCGTCGTTATTATCGTCAATATAATCGTTGTTATCGTCGTTATTATCCTCATAATTATAGTCGTTAATATCGTCGTTATTATCGTCGTTATTATCATCGTTGTTATCGTCGTTATTATCCTTATAATTATCGTCGTTAATATCGACGTTATTTTGTCATTATCATCGTTGATATCGTCGTTATTATCGTCGTTATTATCTTCGATATAACGTTATTATCGTCGTTAAAATCAACGTTAATATCATCACTATTATCGTCGTTAATATCGTCGTTATTTCGTCATTATCATCGTTGTTATCGTCGTTAGTATCTACGATATAACGTTATTATCGTTGTTATAATCAACGTTAATATCATCGCTTTTATCGTCGTTATTATCGTCGCTATTATCGTCGATATTATCGTCGTTATTATCGTCGATATTATCGTCGTTATTATCGTCGTTATTATCTCCATTTTCATGTTTTTTATCGTCGTTATTATCCTCATTATTATCATCGTTAATATCGTCGTTATTTTCGTCGTTATTATCGTCCTTCTTATCGTCATTAACATCGTTATTATCGTCGTTATTATCGTCATAATTATCGTCGTTATTATCGTCATTATCACCGTTAATTACGTCGTTATTATCGTCGTTATTATCGTCGTTATTATGGTCGTAATTTTCGTTGATATTATCGTCATTATCATCGTTAATATCGTCGTTATTATCGTCGTTATTATTGTCGTTATTATCGTCGTTATTGTCGTCATTATCAACGTTAATATCGTCGTTAATATCGTCGTTATTATCGTCGTTATTATCGTCGTTATTATCGTCGTTATTATCGCCGTTATTATCGTAAGTATTTTCGTCGATGTTATCGTCGTTAATATCGTCGTTATTATCGTTGTTATTATCGTCGGTATTTTCGTCGTTATTATCGTCGTTAATATCGTCGTTAATATCGTCGTTATAATCGTCGATTTCATCGTCATTATCATCGTTATTATCGTCGTTATTATCATCGATGTTATCTTCGTTATTATCCTCATAATTATCGTCGTTAATATCGTCGTTATTTCTTCATTATCATCGTTGTTATCGTCGTTATTATCGTCGATATTATCTTCGATATAACGTTATTATCATCGTTATAATCAACGTTAATATCATCGCTAATATCGTCGTTATTATCGTCGTTATTATCGTCGTTATTATCGTCGTTATTATCGTCGATATTATCGTCGTTATTTTCATCGTCATTATCGTCGTTAATATCGTCGTTATTATTGTCATTATCATCGCTGTTATCGTCAAATTATCGTCGTTAATGTCGTCGTTATTATCGACGGTATTATCTTCCTAGTTATCGTCGTTATTATCCTAGTTGTTATCGTCGTTATTATCCTCATAATTATCGTCGTTAATATCGACGATATTTTGTCATTATCATCGTTGTTATCGTCGTTATTATCGTCGTTATTATCTTCGATATAAGGTTATTATCGGCGTTATAATCAACGTTAATATCATCGCTATTATCGTCGTTATTATCGTCGTTATTATCGTCGATATTATCGTCGTTATTATCGTCGATATTATCGTTATTATCGTCGTTATTATCGTCGTTAAAATCGTCGTTATTATTGTCATTATCATCGTTGTTATCGGCGTTAATATCGTCATTATCATAGTTATTATCGTCAAAATTATCGTCGTCAATGTCGTCGTTATTATCCTCATAATTATCGTCGTTAATATCGTCGTTATTTCGTCATTATCATCGTTGTTATCGTCGTTATTATCGTCGTTATTAACTTCGATATAACGTTATTATCGGCGTTATAATCAACGTTAATATCATCGCTATTATCGTCGTTATTATCGTCGTTATTATCGTCGATATTATCGTCGTTATTATCGTCGATATCATCGTTATTATCGTCGTTATTATCGTCGTTAAAATCGTCGTAATTATTGTCATTATCATCGTTGTTATCGGCGTTAATATCGTCATTATCATAGTTATTATCGTCAAAATTATCGTCGTCAATGTCGTCGTTATTATCCTCATAATTATCGTCGTTAATATCGACGTTATTTTGTCATTATCATCGTTGTTATCGTTGTTATTATCGTCATTATTATCGTCGATATTATCGTCGTTATTATCGTCATTTTCATCGTTGTTATCTTCGTTATTATCCTCATAATTATCGTCGTTAATATCGTCGTCATTTCGTCATTATCATCGTTGTTATCGTCGTTATTATCGTCGTTATTATCTTCGATATAACGTTATTATCGGCGTTATAATCAACGTTAATATCATCGCTATTATCGTCGTTATTATCGTCGATATTATCGTCGTTATTATCGTCGATATTATCGTCGTTATTATCGTCGTTATTATCGTCGTTAAAATCGTAGATATTATTGTCATTATCATCGTTGTTATCGTCGTTATTATCGTCGTTATTAACTTCGATATAACGTTATTATCGGCGTTATAATCAACGTTAATATCATCGCTATTATCGTCGTTATTATCGTCGTTATTATCGTCGATATTATCGTCGTTATTATCGTCGATATTATCGTCGTTATTATCGTCGTTATTATCGTCGTTAAAATCGTCGTTATTATTGTCATTATCATCGTTGTTATCGGCGTTAATATCGTCATTATCATAGTTATTATCGTCAAAATTATCGTCGTCAATGTCGTCGTTATTATCCTCATAATTATCGTCGTTAATATCGACGTTATTTTGTCATTGTCATCGTTGTTATCTTTGTTATTATCGTCATTATTATCGTCGATATTATCGTCGTTATTATCGTCATTTTCATCGTTGTTATCTTCGTTATTATCCTCATATTTATCGTCGTTAATATCGTCGTTATTTCGTCATTATCATCGTTGTTATCGTCGTTATTATCGTCGTTATTATCTTCGATATAACGTTATTATCGGCGTTATAATCAACGTTACTATCATCGCTATTATCGTCGTTATTATCGTCGTTATCGTCGATATTATCGTCGTTATTATCGTCGATATTATCGTCGTTATTATCGTCGTTATTATCGTCGTTAAAATCGTCGTTATTATTGTCATTATCATCGTTGTTATCGTCGTTAATATCGTCATTATCATAGTTATTATCGTCAAAATTATCGTCGTCAATGTCGTCGTTATTATCCTCATAATTATCGTCGTTAATATCGACGTTATTTTGTCATTATCATCGTTGTTATCGTTGTTATTATCGTCATTATTATCGTCGATATTATCGTCGTTATTATCGTCATTTTCATCGTTGTTATCATCGTTATTATCCTCATAATTATCGTCGTTAATATCGTCGTCATTTCGTCATTATCATCGTTGTTATCGTCGTTATTATCGTCGTTATTATCTTCGATATAACGTTATTATCGGCGTTATAATCAACGTTAATATCATCGCTATTATCGTCGTTATTATCGTCGATATTATCGTCGTTATTATCGTCGATATTATCGTCGTTATTATCGTCGTTATTATCGTCGTTAAAATCTTAGATATTATTGTCATTATCATCGTTGTTATCGTCGTTAATATCGTCATTACCATAGTTATTATCGTCAAAATTGTCGTCGTCAATGTCGTCGTTATTATCGTCATTATCATCGTTGCTATCGTCGTTATTATCCTCATAAATATCGTCGTTAATATCGTTGTTATTATCGTTATTATCATCGTTGTTATCGTCGTTATTTCGTCGTTATTATCGTCGTTATTATCGTCGTTATTATCGTCGTCATTATCGTCGTTAATATCGTCGTTATTATCGTCATTATCATCGTTGTTATCGTCGTTATTATCCTCATAATTATCATCGTTAATATCGTCGTTATTGTCGTCATTTTCATCGATGTTATCTTTGTTATTATCCTCATAATTATCGTCGTTAATATCGTCGTTTTTTCGTCATTATCATCGTTGTTATCGTCCTTAATATCGTCGTTATTTCGTCATTATCATCGTTGTTATCGTCGTTATTATCGTCGTTATTATCTTCGATATAAGGTTATTTTCGGCGTTATAATCAACGTTATTATCATCGCTATTATCGTCGTTATTATCGTCGTTATTATCGTCGATATTATCGTCGTTATTATCGTCGATATTATCGTTATTATCGTCGTTATTATCGTCGTTAAAATCGTCGTTATTATCGTCGTTATTATCGTCGATATTATCGTCGTTATTATCGTCGATATTATCGTCGTTATTATCGTCGTTATTATCGTCGTTAAAATCGTAGATATTATTGTCATTATCATCGTTGTTATCGGCGTTAATATCGTCATTATCATAGTTATTATCGTCAAAATTATCGTCGTCAATGTCGTCGTTATTATCCTCATAATTATCGTCGTTAATATCGTCGTTATTTCGTCATTATCATCGTTGTTATCGTCGTTATTATCGTCGTTATTATTTTCGATATAACGTTATTATCGGCGTTATAATCAACGTTAATATCATCGCTATTATCGTCGTTATTATCGTCGTTATTATCGTCGATATTATCGTCGTTATTATCGTCGATATTATCGTCGTTATTATCGTCGTTATTATCGTCGTTAAAATCGTAGATATTATTGTCATTATCATCGTTGTTATCGTCGTTAATATCGTCATTATCATAGTTATTATCGTCAAAATTATCGTCGTCAATGTCGTCGTTATTATCCTCATAATTATCGTCGTTAATATCGACGTTATTTTGTCATTATCATCGTTGTTATCGTTGTTATTATCGTCATTATTATCGTCGATATTATCGTCGTTATTATCGTCATTTTCATCGTTGTTATCTTCGTTATTATCCTCATAATTATCGTCGTTAATATCGTCGTTATTTCGTCATTATCATCGTTGTTATCGTCGTTATTATCGTCGTTATTATCTTCGATATAACGTTATTATCGGCGTTATAATCAACGTTAATATCATCGCTATTATCGTCGTTTTTATCGTCGTTATTATCGTCGATATTATCATCGTTATTATCGTCGATATTATCGTCGTTATTATCGTCGTTATTATCGTCGTTAAAATCGTAGATATTATTGTCATTATCATCGTTGTTATCGTCGTTAGTATCGTCATTATCATAGTTATTATCGTCAAAATTATAGTCGTCAATGTCGTCGTTATTATTGTCATTATCATCGTTGCTATCGTCGTTATTATCCTCATAAATATCGTCGTTAATATCGTTGTTATTATCGTTATTATCATCGTTGTTATTGTCGTTATTTCGTCGTTATTATCGTCGATATTATCGTCGTTATTATCGTCGCCATTATCGTCTTTAATATCGTCGATATTATAGTTATTATCATCGTTGTTATCGTTGTTATTATCGTCATTATTATCGTCGATATTATCGTCGTTATTATCGTCATTTTCATCGTTGTTATCTTCGTTATTATCCTCATAATTATCGTCGTTAATATCGTCGTCATTTCGTCATTATCATCGTTGTTATCGTCGTTATTATCGTCGTTATTATCTTCGATATAACGTTATTATCGGCGTTATAATCAACGTTAATATCATCGCTATTTTCGTCGTTATTATCGTCGATATTATCGTCGTTATTATCGTCGATATTATCGTCGTTATTATCGTCGTTATTATCGTCGTTAAAATCGTAGATATTATTGTCATTATCATCGTTGTTATCGTCGTTAATATCGTCATTACCATAGTTATTATCGTCAAAATTATCGTCGTCAATGTCGTCGTTATTATCGTCATTATCATCGTTGCTATCGTCGTTATTATCATCATAAATATCGTCGTTAATATCGTTGTTATTATCGTTATAATCATCGTTGTTATCGTCGTTATTTCGTCGTTATTATCGTCGTTATTATCGTCGTTATTATCGTCGTCATTATCGTCGTTAATATCGTCGTTATTATCGTCATTATCATCGTTGTTATCGTCGTTATTATCCTCATAATTATCGTCGTTAATATCGTCGTTATTGTCGTCATTTTCATCGATGTTATCTTTGTTATTATCCTCATAATTATCGTCGTTAATATCGTCGTTTTTTCGTCATTATCATCGTTGTTATCGTCGTTAATATCGTCGTTATTTCGTCATTATCATCGTTGTTATCGTCGTTATTATCGTCGTTATTATCTTCGATATAACGTTATTATCGTCGTTATAATCAACGTTAATATCATCGCTATTATCGTCGTTAATATCGTCGTTATTATCGTCGATATTATCGTCGTTATTATCGTCGATATTATCGTCGTTATTATCGTCGTCATTATCGTCGTTAATATCGTCGTTATTATTGTCATTATCATCGTTGTTATCGTCGTTAATATCGTCATTATCATAGTTATTATCGTCAGAATTATCGTCGTCAATGTCGTCGTTATTAGCGTCGTTATTATCATCGTTGCTATCGTCGTTATTATCCTCATAAATATCGTCGTAAATACCGTTGTTATTATCGTTATTATCATCGTTGTTATCGTCGTTAGTTCGTCGTTATTATCGTCGATATTATCGTCGTTATTATCGTCGCCATTATCGTCTTTAATATCGTCGTTATTATAATTATTATCATCGTTGTTATCGTCGTTATTATCCTCATAATTATCGTCGTTAATATCGTCGTTATTATCGTCATTTTCATCGATATTATCTTCGTTATTATCCTCATAATTGTCGTCGTTAATATCGTCGTTATTTCGTCATTATCATCGTTGTTATCGTCGTTATTATCGTCGTTATTATCTTCGATATAACGTTATTATCGTCGTTATTATCGTCGTTATAATCAACGTTAATATCATCGCTATTATCGTCGTTATTATCGTCGTTATTATCGTCGTCATTATCGTCGTTAATATAATCGTTATTATCGTCATTATCATCGTTGTTATCGTCGTTATTATCCTCATAATTATCGTTGTTAATATCGTCGTTATTGTCGTCATTTTCATCGATGTTATCTTTGTTATTATCCTCATAATTATCGTCGTTAATATCGTCGTTTTTTCGTCATTATCATCGTTGTTATCGTCCTTAATATCGTCGTTATTTCGTCATTATCATCGTTGTTATCGTCGTTATTATCGTCGTTATTATCTTCGATATAACGTTATTATCGGCGTTATAATCAACGTTAATATCATCGCTATTGTCGTCGTTATTATCGTCGTTATTATCCTCATAATTATCGTCGTTAATATCGACGTTATTTTGTCATTATCATCGTTGTTATCGTTGTTATTATCGTCATTAATATCTTCGATATAACGTTATTATCGGCGTTATAATCAACGTTAATATCATCGCTATTATCGTCGTTATTATCGTCGTTATTATCGTCGATATTATCGTCATTATTATCGTCGTTATTATCGTCGTTATTATCGTCGTTATTATCGTCGTTATTATCGTCGTTATTATCGTCGTCATTATCGTCGTTAATATCGTCGTTAATATCGTCATTATCATCGTTGTTATCGTCGTTATTATCCTCATAATTATCGTCGTTAATATCGTCGTTATTGTCGTCATTTTCATCGTTGTTATCTTCGTTATTATCCTCATAATTATCGTCGTTAATATCGTCGTCATTTCGTCATTATCATCGTTGTTATCGTCGTTATTATCGTCGTTATTATCTTCGATATAACGTTATTATCGGCGTTATAATCAACGTTAATATCATCGCTATTATCGTCGTTATTATCGTCGATATTATCGTCGTTATTATCGTCGTTATTATCTTCGTTAAAATCGTAGATATTATTGTCATTATCATCGTTGTTATCGTCGTTAATATCGTCATTACCATAGTTATTATCGTCAAAATTATCGTCGTCAATGTCGTCGTTATTATCGTCAATATCATCGTTGCTATCGTCGTTATTATCCTCATAAATATCGTCGTTAATATCGTCGTTATTATCGTTATTATCATCGATGTTATCTTTGTTATTATCCTCATAATTATCGTCGTTAATATCGTAGTTTTTTCGTCATTATCATCGTTGTTATCGTCCATAATATCGTCGTTATTTCGTCATTATCATCGTTGTTAACGTCGTTATTATCGTCGTTATTATCTTCGATATAAGGTTATTATCGGCGTTATAATCAACGTTAATATCATCGCTATTATCGTCGTTATTATCGTCGTTATTATCGTCGATATTATCGTCGTTATTATCGTCGATATCATCGTTATTATCGTCGTTATTATCGTCGTTAAAATCGTCGTTATTATTGTCATTATCATCGTTGTTATCGGCGTTAATATCGTCATTATCATAGTTATTATCGTCAAAATTATCGTCGTCAATGTCGTCGTTATTATCCTCATAATTATCGTCGTTAATATCGTCGTTATTGCGTCATTATCATCGTTGTTATCGTCGTTATTATCGTCGTTATTATCTTCGATATAACGTTATTAACGGCGTTATAATCAACGTTAATATCATCGCTATTATCGTCGTTAATATCGTCGTTATTATCGTCGATATTATCGTCGTTATTATCGTCGATATTATCGTCGTTATTATCGTCGTCATTATCGTCGTTAATATCGTCGTTATTATTGTCATTATCATCGTTGTTATCGTCGTTAATATCGTCATTATCATAGTTATTATCGTCAGAATTATCGTCGTCAATGTCGTCGTTATTAGCGTCGTTATTATCATCGTTGTTATCGTCGTTATTATCGTCGTTATTATCTTCGATATAACGTTATTATCGTCGTTATAATCAACGTTAATATCATCGCTATTATCGTCGTTATTATCGTTGTTATTATCGTCGATATTATCGTCGTTATTATCGTCGATATTATCGTCGTTATTATCGTCGTCATTATCGTCGTTAATATCGTCGTTATTATTGACATTATCATCGTTGTTATCGTCGTTAATATCGTCATTATCATAGTAATTATCCTCAAAATTATCGTCGTCAATGTCGTCGTTATTATCGTCATTATCATCGTTGTTATCGTCGTTATTATCCTCATAATTATCGTCGTTAATATCGTTGTTATTATCGTTATTATCATCGTTGTTATCGTCGTTATTTCGTCGATATTATCGTCGATATTATCGTCGTTATTATCGTCGCCATTATCGTCTTTAATATCGTCGTTATTATAGTTATTATCATCGTTGTTATCGTCGTTATTATTTTCATAATTATCGTCGTTAATATCGTCGCTATTATCGTCATTTTCATCGTTGTTATCTTCGTTATTATCCTCATAATTATCCTCATATTTATCGTCGTTAATATCGTCGTCATTTCGTCATTATCATCGTTGTTATCGTCGTTATTATCGTCGTTATTATCTTCGATATAACGTTATTATCGGCGTTATAATCAACGTTAATATCATCGCTATTATCGTCGTTATTATCGTCGATATTATCGTCGTTATTATCGTCGATATTATCGTCGTTATTATCGTCGTTATTATCGTCGTTAAAATCGTAGATATTATTGTCATTATCATCGTTGTTATCGTCGTTAATATCGTCATTACCATAGTTATTATCGTCAAAATTATCGTCGTCAATGTCGTCGTTATTATCGTCATTATCATCGTTGCTATCGTCGTTATTATCCTCATAAATATCGTTGTTAATATCGTTGTTATTATCGTTATTATCATCGTTGTTATCGTCGTTATTTCGTCGTTATTATCGTCGTTATTATCGTCGTTAATATCGTCGTCAATATCGTCGTTAATATCGTCGTTATTGTCATCATTATCATCGTTGTTATCGTCGTTATTATCGTCGTTATTATCGTCGATATTTTCGTCGTTATTATCGTCGCCATTATCGTCTTTAATATCGTCGTTATTATAGTTATTATCATCGTTGTTATCGTCGTTATAATCCTCATATTTATCGTCGTTAATATCGTCGGTATTATCGTCATTGTCATCGTTGTTATCGTCGTTATTATCCTCATAATTATCGTCGTTAATATCATCGTTATTTCGTCATTATCATCGTTGTTATCGTCGTTATTATCTTCGATATAACGTTAGTATCGCCGTTATAATCAACGTTAATATCATCGCTATTATCGTCGTTATTATCGTCGTTATTATCGTCGATATTATCGTCGTTATTATCGTCGATATTATCGCCGTTATTATTGTCGTCATTATCGTCGTTAATATCGTCGTCATTATCGTCGTTAATATCGTCGTTATTATTGTCAATATCATCGTTGTTATCGTCTTTAATATCGTCATTATCATAGTTATTATCGTCAAAATTATCGTCATCAATGTCGTCGTTATTATCGTCGTTATTATCATCGTTGTTATCGTCGTTATTATCCTCATAAATATCGTCGTTAATATCGACGTTATTTTGTCATTTTCATCGTTGTTATCGTCGTTATTATCGTCGTTATTATCGTCGTTATTATCATCGTTGTTATTGTCGTTTTAATCCTCATAAATATCGTCGTTAATATCGACGTTATTTTGTCATTATCATCGTTGTTATCGTTGTTATTATCGTCATTATTATCGTCGATATTATCGTCGTTATTATCGTCATTTTCATCGTTGTTATCTTCGTTATTATCCTCATAATTTCGTCGTTAATATCGTCGTTATTTCGTCATTATCATCGTTGTTATCGTCGTTATTATCGTCGTTATTATCTTCGATATAACGTTATTATCGGCGTTATAATCAACGTTAATATCATCGCTATTATCGTCGTTATTATCGTCGTTATTATCGTCGATATTATCGTCGTTATTATCGTCGATATTTTCGTCGTTATTATCGTCGTTATTATCGTCGTTAAAATCGTAGATATTATTGTCATTATCATCGTTTTTATCGTCGTTAATATCGTCATTATCATAGTTATTATCGTCAAAATTATCGTCGTCAATGTCGTCGTTATTATCGTCGTTATTATCCTCATAAATATCGTCGTTAATATCGTTGTTATTATCGTTATTATCATCGTTGTTATCGTCGTTATTATCGTCGTTATTATCTTCGATATAACGTTATTATCGTCGTTATAATCAACGTTAATATCATCGCTATTATCGTCGTTATTATCGTCGTTATTATCGTCGATATTATCGTCGTTATTATCGTCGATATTATCGTCGTTATTATCGTCGTCATTATCGTCGTTAATATCGTCGTTATTATTGACATTATCATCGTTGTTATCGTCGTTAATATCGTCATTATCATAGTAATTATCCTCAAAATTATCGTCGTCAATGTCGTCGTTATTATCGTCATTATCATCGTTGTTATCGTCGTTATTATCCTCATAATTATCGTCGTTAATATCGTTGTTATTATCGTTATTATCATCGTTGTTATCGTCGTTATTTCGTCGATATTATCGTCGATATTATCGTCGTTATTATCGTCGCCATTATCGTCTTTAATATCGTCGTTATTATAGTTATTATCATCGTTGTTATCGTCGTTATTATTTTCATAATTATCATCGTTAATATCGTCGTTATTATCGTCATTTTCATCGTTGTTATCTTCGTTATTATCCTCATAATTATCCTCATATTTATCGTCGTTAATATCGTCGTCATTTCGTCATTATCATCGTTGTTATCGTCGTTATTATCGTCGTTATTATCTTCGATATAACGTTATTATCGGCGTTATAATCAACGTTAATATCATCGCTATTATCGTCGTTATTATCGTCGATATTATCGTCGTTATTATCGTCGATATTATCGTCGTTATTATCGTCGTTATTATCGTCGTTAAAATCGTAGATATTATTGTCATTATCATCGTTGTTATCGTCGTTAATATCGTCATTACCATAGTTATTATCGTCAAAATTATCGTCGTCAATGTCGTCGTTATTATCGTCATTATCATCGTTGCTATCGTCGTTATTATCCTCATAAATATCGTTGTTAATATCGTTGTTATTATCGTTATTATCATCGTTGTTATCGTCGTTATTTCGTCGTTATTATCGTCGTTATTATCGTCGTTATTATCGTCGTCATTATCGTCGTTAATATCGTCGTTATTATCGTCATTATCATCGTTGTTATCGTCGTTATTATCCTCATAATTATCGTCGTTAATATCGTCGTTATTGTCGTCATTTTCATCGATGTTATCTTTGTTATTATCCTCATAATTATCGTCGTTAATATCGTCGTTTTTTCGTCATTATCATCGTTGTTATCGTCCTTAATATCGTCGTTATTTCGTCATTATCATCGTTGTTATCGTCGTTATTATCGTCGTTATTATCTTCGATATAAGGTTATTATCGGCGTTATAATCAACGTTAATATCATCGCTATTATCGTCGTTATTATCGTCGTTATTATCGTCGATATTATCGTCGTTATTATCGTCGATATTATCGTTATTATCGTCGTTATTATCGTCGTTAAAATCGTCGTTATTATTGTCATTATCATCGTTGTTACCGGCGTTAATATCGTCATTATCATAGTTATTATCGTCAAAATTATCGTCGTCAATGTCGTCGTTATTATCCTCATAATTATCGTCGTTAATATCGTCGTTATTTCGTCATTATCATAGTTGTTATCGTCAAAATTATCGTCGTCAATGTCGTCGTTATTATCCTCATAATTATCGTCATTAATATCGACGCTATTTTGTCATTATCATCGTTGTTATC
This sequence comes from Dolichovespula media, assembly GCA_911387685.1. Classification (NCBI taxonomy): domain Eukaryota; kingdom Metazoa; phylum Arthropoda; class Insecta; order Hymenoptera; family Vespidae; genus Dolichovespula; species Dolichovespula media. The sequence continues at coordinate 8,308,588 of OU426857.1, forward strand.
GTTGTTATTATCGTCATTATTATCGTCGATATTATCGTCGTTATTATCGTCATTTTCATCGTTGTTATCTTCGTTATTATCCTCATAATTATCGTCGTTAATATCGTCGTTATTTCGTCATTATCATCGTTGTTATCGTCGTTAATATCGTCCTTATTATCTTCGATATAACGTTATTATCGGCGTTATAATCAACGTCAATGTCATCGCTATTATCGTCGTTATTATCGTCGTTATTATCGTCGATATTATCGTCGTTATTATCGTCGATATTATCGTCGTTATTATCGTCGTTATTATCGTCGTTAAAATCGTAGATATTATTGTCATTATCATCGTTGTTATCGTCGTTAATATCGTCATTATCATAGTTATTATCCTCAAAATTATCGTCGTCAATGTCGTCGTTATTATCGTCATTATCATCGTTGCTATCGTCGTTATTATCCTCATAAATATCGTCGTTAATATCGTTGTTATTATCGTTATTATCATCGTTGTTATCGTCGTTATTTCGTCGTTATTATCGTCGATATTATCGTCGTTATTATCGTCGCCATTATCGTCTTTAATATCGTCGTTATTATAGTTATTATCATCGTTGTTATCGTCGTTATTATTTTCATAATTATCGTCGTTAATATCGTCGTTATTATCGTCATTTTCATCGTTGTTATCTTCGTTATTATCCTCATAATTATCGTCGTTAATATCGTCGTTATTTCGTCATTATCATCGTTGTTATCGTCGTTATTATCGTCGTTATTATCTTCGATATAACGTTATTATCGGCGTTATAATCAACGTTAATATCATCGCTATTATCGTCGTTTTTATCGTCGTTATTATCGTCGATATTATCATCGTTATTATCGTTGATATTATCGTCGTTATTATCGTCGTTATTATCGTCGTTAAAATCGTAGATATTATTGTCATTATCATCGTTGTTATCGTCGTTAATATCGTCATTATCATAGTTATTATCGTCAAAATTATCTTCGACAATGTCGTCGTTATTATCGTCATTATCATCGTTGCTATCGTCGTTATTATCCTCATAAATATCGTCGTTAATATCGTTGTTATTATCGTTATTATCATCGTTGTTATCGTCGTTATTATACGTAGTTATTATCTTCGATATAACGTTATTATCGGCGTTATAATCAACGTTATTATCATCGCTATTATCGTCGTTATTATCGTCGTTATCATCGTCGATATTATCGTCGTTATTATCGTCGATATTATCGTCGTTATTATCGTCGTCATTATCGTCGTTAATATCGTCGTTATTATTGACATTATCATCGTTGTTATCGTCGTTAATATCGTCATTATCATAGTTATTATCGTCAAAATTATCGTCGTCAATGTCGTCGTTATTATCGTCATTATCATCGTTGCTATCGTCGTTATTATCCTCATAAATATCGTCGTAAATACCGTTGTTATTATCGTTATTATCATCGTTGTTATCGTCGTTATTTCGTCGTTATTATCGTCGATATTATCGTCGTTATTATCGTCGCCATTATCGTCTTTAATATCGTCGTTATTATAGTTATTATCATCGTTGTTATCGTCGTTATTATCCTCATAATTATCGTCGTTAATATCGTCGTTATTATCGTCATTTTCATCGATATTATCTTCGTTATTATCCTCATAATTGTCGTCGTTAATATCGTCGTTATTTCGTCATTATCATCGTTGTTATCGTCGTTATTATCGTCGTTATTATCTTCGATATAACGTTATTATCGTCGTTATTATCGTCGTTATAATCAACGTTAATATCATCGCTATTATCGTCGTTATTATCGTCGTTATTATCGTCGTTATTATCGTCGTCATTATCGTCGTTAATATAATCGTTATTATCGTCATTATCATCGTTGTTATCGTCGTTATTATCCTCATAATTATCGTCGTTAATATCGTCGCTATTGTCGTCATTTTCATCGATGTTATCTTTGTTATTATCCTCATAATTATCGTCGTTAATATCGTCGTTTTTTCGTCATTATCATCGTTGTTATCGTCCTTAATATCGTCGTTATTTCGTCATTATCATCGTTGTTATCGTCGTTATTATCGTCGTTATTATCTTCGATATAACGTTATTATCGGCGTTATAATCAACGTTAATATCATCGCTATTATCGTCGTTATTATCGTCGTTATTATCCTCATAATTATCGTCGTTAATATCGACGTTATTTTGTCATTATCATCGTTGTTATCGTTGTTATTATCGTCATTAATATCTTCGATATAACGTTATTATCGGCGTTATAATCAACGTTAATATCATCGCTATTATCGTCGTTATTATCGTCGTTATTATCGTCGATATTATCGTCATTATTATCGTCGTTATTATCGTCGTTATTATCGTCGTTATTATCGTCGTTATTATCGTCGTTATTATCGTCGTCATTATCGTCGTTAATATCGTCGTTATTATCGTCATTATCATCGTTGTTATCGTCGTTATTATCCTCATAATTATCGTCGTTAATATCGTCGTTATTGTCGTCATTTTCATCGTTGTTATCGTCGTTATTATCCTCATAATTATCGTCGTTAATATCGTCGTTATTGTCGTCATTTTCATCGATGTTATCTTTGTTATTATCCTCATAATTATCGTCGTTAATATCGTCGTTTTTTCGTCATTATCATCGTTGTTATCGTCCTTAATATCGTCGTTATTTCGTCATTATCATCGTTGTTATCGTCGTTATTATCGTCGTTATTATCTTCGATATAACGTTATTATCGGCGTTATAATCAACGTTAATATCATCGCTATTATCGTCGTTATTATCGTCGTTATTATCGTCGATATTATCGTCGTTATTATCGTCGATATTATCGTTATTATCGTCGTTATTATCGTCGTTAAAATCGTCGTTATTATTGTCATTATCATCGTTGTTATCGGCGTTAATATCGTCATTATCATAGTTATTATCGTCAAAATTATCGTCGTCAATGTCGTCGTTATTATCCTCATAATTATCGTCGTTAGTATCGTCGTTATTTCGTCATTATCATCGTTGATATCGTCGTTATTATCGTCGTTATTATCTTCGATATAACGTTATTAACGGCGTTATAATCAACGTTAATATCATCGCTATTATCGTCGTTATTATCGTCGTTATCGTCGATATTATCGTCGTTATTATCGTCGATATTATCGTCGTTATTATCGTCGTTATTATCGTCGTTAAAATCGTCGTTATTATTGTCATTATCATCGTTGTTATCGTCGTTAATATCGTCATTATCATAGTTATTATCGTCAAAATTATCGTCGTCAATGTCGTCGTTATTATCCTCATAATTATCGTCGTTAATATCGACGTTATTTTGTCATTATCATCGTTGTTATCGTTGTTATTATCGTCATTATTATCGTCGATATTATCGTCGTTATTATCGTCATTTTCATCGTTGTTATCTTCGTTATTATCCTCATAATTATCGTCGTTAATATCGTCGTCATTTCGTCATTATCATCGTTGTTATCGTCGTTATTATCGTCGTTATTATCTTCGATATAACGTTATTATCGGCGTTATAATCAACGTTAATATCATCGCTATTATCGTCGTTATTATCGTCGATATTATCGTCGTTATTATCGTCGATATTATCGTCGTTATTATCGTCGTTATTATCGTCGTTAAAATCGTAGATATTATTGTCATTATCATCGTTGTTATCGTCGTTAATATAGTCATTACCATAGTTATTATCGTCAAAATTATCGTCGTCAATGTCGTCGTTATTATCGTCATTATCATCGTTGTTATCGTCGTTATTATCCTCATAATTATCGTCGTTAATATTGTTGTTATTATCGTTATTATCATCGTTGTTATCGTCGTTATTATGTCGTTATTATCGTCGATATTATCGTCGTTATTATCGTCGCCATTATCGTCTTTAATATCGTCGTTATTATAGTTATTATCATCGTTGTTATCGTCGTTATTATCCTTATAATTATCGTCGTTAATATCGTCGTTATTATCGTCATTTTCATCGATGTTATCTTCGTTATTATCCTCATAATTAGCGGCGTTAATATCGTCGTTATTTCGTCATTATCATCGTTGTTATCGTCGTTATTATCGTCGTTATTATCTTCGATATAACGTTATTATCGTCGTTATAATCCACGTTAATATCATCGCTATTATCGTCGTTATTATCGTCGTTATTATTGTCGATATTATCGTCGTTATTATCGTCGTCATTATCGTCGTTAATATCGTCGCTATTATTGTCATTATCATCGTTGTTATCGTCCTTAATAACGTCATTATCATAGTTATTATCGTCAAAATTATCGTCGTCAATGTCGTCGTTATAATCCTCATAATTATCGTCGTTAATATCGACGTTATTTTGTCATTAACATCGTTGTTATCGTTGTTATTATCGTCATTATTATCGTCGTTATTATCGTTGTTATTATCGTCATTTTCATCGTTGTTATCGTCGTTATTATCGTCGTTATTATCTACGATATAACGTTATTATCGTTGTTATAATCAACGTTAATATCATCGCTTTTATCGTCGTTATTATCGTCGCTATTATCGTCGATATTATCGTCGTTATTATCGTCGATATTATCGTCGTTATTATCGTCGTTATTATCTCCATTTTCATGTTTTTTATCGTCGTTATTATCCTCATTATTATCATCGTTAATATCGTCGTTATTTTCGTCGTTATTATCGTCCTTCTTATCGTCATTAACATCGTTATTATCGTCGTTATTATCGTCATAATTATCGTCGTTATTATCGTCATTATCACCGTTAATTACGTCGTTATTATCGTCGTTATTATCGTCGTTATTATGGTCGTAATTTTCGTTGATATTATCGTCATTATCATCGTTAATATCGTCGTTATTATCGTCGTTATTATTGTCGTTATTATCGTCGTTATTGTCTTCATTATCAACGTTAATATCGTCGTTAATATCGTCGTTATTATCGTCGTTATTATCGTCGTTATTATCGCCGTTATTATCGTAGGTATTTTCGTCGATGTTATCGTCGTTAATATCGTCGTTATTATCGTTGTTATTATCGTCGGTATTTTCGTCGTTATTATCGTCGTTAATATCGTCGTTAATATCGTCGTTATAATCGTCGATTTCATCGTCATTATCATCGCTATTATCGTCGTTATTATCATCGATGTTATCTTCGTTATTATCCTCATAATTATCGTCGTTAATATCGTCGTTATTTCTTCATTATCATCGTTGTTATCGTCGTTATTATCGTCGTTGTTATCTTCGATATAACGTTATTATCATCGTTATAATCAACGTTAATATTATCGCTAATATCGTCGTTATTATCGTCGTTATTATCGTCGTTATTATCGTCGTTGTTATCGTCGATATTATCGTCGTTATTATCGTCGATATTATCGTCGTTATTTTGTCAATATCATCGTTGTTATCGTCGTTAATATCGTCATTATCATTGTTATTATCGTCAAAATTATCGTCGTTAATGTCGTCGTTATTATCGACGGTGTTATTATCGTTGTTATCGTCGTAATTATCCTCATAATTATCGTCGTTTATATCGTCGTTATTATCGTCATTATCATCGTTGTTATCGTCGTTATTTTCCTCATAATTATCGTCGTTAATATCGTCGTTATTTTGTCAATATCATCGTTGTTATCGTCGTTAATATCGTCATTATCATAGTTATAATCGTCAAAATTATCGTTGTCAATGTCGTCGTTATTATCGTCGTTATTATCATCGTTGTTATCGTCGTTATTATCCTCATAAATATCGTCGTTAATATCGACGTTATTTTGTCATTATCATCGTAGTTATCGTCGTTATTATCGTTGTTATTATCGTCGATATTATCGTCGTTATTATCGTCGCCATTATCGTCTTTAATATCGTCGTTATTATCGTCATTATCATCGCTGTTATCGTCGTTATTATTGTCATTGTCATCGTTGTTTTCGTCGTTATTATCCTCATAATTATCGTCGTTATTATCGTCGTTATTATCGTCATTATCATCGTTGTTATCGTCGTTAATATCGTCATTATCATAGTTATTATCGTCAAAATTATCGTCGTCAATGTCGTCGTTATTATCGTCGTTATTATCATCGTTGTTATCGTCATTATTATTTTCATAAATATCGTCGTTAATATCGACGTTATTTTGTCATTATCATCGCTATTATCGTCGTTAATATCGTCGTCATTATCGTCGTTAATATCGTCGTTATTATAGTCATTATCATCGTTGTTATCGTCGTTAATATCGTCATTATCATAGTTATTATCGTCAAAATTATCGTCGTTAATATCGTCGTTATTATCGTCATTATCATCGTTGTTATCGTCGTTATTATCCTCATAATTATCGTCGTTAATATCATCGTTATTTTGTCAAAATCATCGTCGTTAATGTCGTCGTTATTATCGTCATTATCTACGTTGTTATCGTCATAAATATCATCGTTAATATCGTCGTTATTATTGTCATTATCTTCTTTTTATCGTCGTTATTATCGTCGTTATTATCGTCTTTATTATCGTCGTTATTATCTTCGTTAATATCGTCGTTAATATCGTCATTATGATCGTTGTTATCGTCCTTATCATCCTCATAATTATCGTCGTTAATATCGTCGTTATTTTGTCATAATCATCGTCGTTAATGTCGTCGTTATTATCGTCATTATCATCGTTGTTATCGTCCTTATTATCCTCATAATTATCGTCGTTAATATCGTCGTTATTTTTTCATAATCATCGTCGTTAATGTCGTCGTTATTATCGTCATTATCTACGTTGTTATCGTCATAAATATCATCGTTAATATCGTCGTTATTATTGTAATTATCTTCTTTTTATCGTCGTTATTATCATCGTTATTATCGTCGTTAATATCGTCGTTATTATCGTCGTTATTATCGTCGTTATTATCGTCGTTAATATCGTCGTTAATATCGTCATTATAATCGTTGTTATCGTCCTTATTATCCTCATAATTATCGTCGTTAATATCGTCGTTATTATCGTCAATATCATCGTTGTTATCGTCCTTATTATCCTCATAATTATTGTCGTTAATATCGTCGTTATTTTGTCATAATCATCGTCGTTAATGTCGTCGTTATTATCGTCATTATCTTCGTTGTTATCGTCGTTATTATCCTCATAATTATCGTCGTTAATATCGTCGTTATTTTGACATAATCATCGTCGTTAATGTTGTCGTTATTATCGTCATTATCTACGTTGTTATCGTCATAAATATCATCGTTAATATCGTCGTTATTATTGTCATCATCTTCTTTTTATCGTCGTTATTATCGTCGTTAAAATCGTCTTTATTATCGTCGTTATTATCGTCGTTAATATCGTCGTTATTATCGTCGTTATTATCGTCGTTAATATCGTCGTTAATATCGTCATTATCATCGTTGTTATCGTCCTTATTATCCTCATAATTATCGTCGTTAATATCGTCGTTATTTTGTCATAATCATCGTCGTTAATGTCGTCGTTATTATCGTCATTATCATCGTTGTTATCGTCCTTATCATCCTCATAATTATCATCGTTAATATCGTCGTTATTTTGTCATAACCATCGTCGTTAATGTCGTCGTTATTATCGTCATTATCTACGTTGTTATCGTCATAATTATCATCGTTAATATGGTCGTTATTATTGTCATTATCTTCTTTTTATCGTCGTTATGATCGTCGTTAATATCGTCGTTATTATCGTCGTTATTATCGTCGTTAATTTCGTCGTTATTATCCTCAAAATTATCGTCGTTAATATCGTCGATATTTTGTAATAATCATCGTCGTTAATGTCGTCGTTATTATCGTCATTATCATCGTTGTTATCGTCCTTATCATCCTCATAATTATCTTTCTTAACATCGTCGTTATTTTGTCTTAATCATCGTCGTTAATGTCGTCGTTATTATCGTCATTATCTACGTTGTTATCGTCATAAATATCATCGTTAATATCGTCGTTATTATTGTCATTATCTTCTTTTTATCGTCGTTATTATCGTCGTTAATATCGTCGTTATCATCGTCGTTATTATCGTCGTTAATGTCGTCGTTAATATCGTCATTATCATCGTTGTTATCGTCCTTATCATCCTCATAATCATCGTCGTTAATATCGTCTTTATTTTGTCATAGTCATCGTCGTTAATGTCGTCGTTATTATCGTCATTATCTTCGTTGTTATCGTCGTTATTATCCTCATAATTATCGTCGTTAATATCGTCGTTATTTTGTCATAATCATCGACGTTAATGTCGTCGTTATTATCGTCATTATCTTCGTTGTTATCGTCATAATTATCATCGTTAATATCGTCGTTATTATTGTCATTATCTTCTTTTTATCGTCGTTATTATCGTCGTTAATATCGTCGTTATTATCGTCGTTATTATCGTCGTTAATATCGTCGTTATTATCGTCGTCATTATCGTCGTTATTATTGTCGTTAATATCGTCGTTAATATCGTCATTATAATCGTTGTTATCGTCCTTATTATCCACATAATTATCGTCGTTAATATCGTCGTTATTATCGTCATTATCATCGTTGTTATCGTCCTTATCATCCTCATAATTATCGTCCGTAATATCGTCGTTATTTTGTCATATTCATCGTCGTTAATGTCGTCTTTATTATCGTCATTATCTTCGTTGTTATCGTCGTTATTATCCTCATAATTATCGTCGTTATTATCGTCGTTATTATGTCATAATCATTGTCGTTAATGTCGTCGTTATTATCGTCATTATCTTCGTTGTTATCGTCGTTATTATTCTCATAATTATCGTCGTTAATATCGTCGTTATTTTGTCATAATCATCGTCGTTAATGTCGTCGTTATTATCGTCATTATCTACGTTGTTATCGTCATAAATATCATCGTTAATATCGTCGTTATTATTGCCATTATCTTCTTTTTATCGTCGTTATTATCGTCGTTAATATAGTCGTTATCATTGTCGTTATTATCGTCGTTAATGTCGTCGTTATTATCGTCATTATCTACGTTGTTATCGTCCTTATCATCCTCATAAATATCGTCGTTAATATCGTCGTTATTTTGTCATAATCATCGTCGTTAATGTCGTCGTTATTATCGTCATTATCTTCGTTGTTATCGTCGTTATTATCCTCATAATTATCGTCGTTAATATCATCGTTATTTTGTCAAAATCATCGTCGTTAATGTCGTCGTTATTATCGTCATTATCTACGTTGTTATCGTCATAAATATCATCGTTAATATCGTCGTTATTATTGTCATTATCTTCTTTTTATCGTCGTTATTATCGTCGTTATTATCGTCTTTATTATCGTCGTTATTATCTTCGTTAATATCGTCGTTAATATCGTCATTATGATCGTTGTTATCGTCCTTATCATCCTCATAATTATCGTCGTTAATATCTTCGTTATTTTGTCATAATCATCGTCGTTAATGTCGTCGTTATTATCGTCATTATCATCGTTGTTATCGTCCTTATCATCCTCATAATTATCGTCGTTAATATCGTCTTTATTTTGTCATAATCATCGTCGTTAATATCGTCGTTATTATCGTCGTTATTATCGTCGTTAATATCGTCGTTAATATCGTCATTATCATCGTTGTTATCGTCCTTATCATCCTCATAATTATCGTCGTTAATATCGTCGTTATTTTGTCATAATCATCGTCGTTAATGTCGTCGTTATTATCGTCATTATCATCGTTGTTATCGTCCTTATTATCCTCATAATTATCGTCGTTAATATCGTCGTTATTTTTTCATAATCATCGTCGTTAATGTCGTCGTTATTATCGTCATTATCTACGTTGTTATCGTCATAAATATCATCGTTAATATCGTCGTTATTATTGTAATTATCTTCTTTTTATCGTCGTTATTATCGTCCTTATTATCCTCATAATTATCGTCGTTAATATCGTCGTTATTTTGTCAAAATCATCGTCGTTAATGTCGTCGTTATTATCGTCATTATCTATGTTGTTATCGTCATAAATATCATCGATAATATCGTCGTTATTATTGTCATTATCTTCTTTTTATCGTCGTTATTAACGTCGTTATTATCGTCGTTAATATCGTCGTTAATATCGTCATTATCATCGTTGTTATCGTCCTTATTATCCTCATAATTATCGTCGTTAATATCGTCGTTATTTTGTCATAATCATCGTCGTTAATATCGTCGTTATTTAGTCATAATCATCGACGTTAATGTCGTCGTTATTATCGTCATTGACATCGTTGTTATCGTCATATTTATCATCGTTAATATCGTCGTTATTATTGTCATTATCTTCTTTTTATCGTCGTTATTATCGTCGTTAATATCGTCTTTATTATCGTCGTTATTATCGTCGTTAATATCGTTGTTAATATCGTCATTATCATTGTTGTTATCGTCCTTATCATCCTCATAATTATCGTCGTTAATATCGTCGTTATTTTGTCATAATCATCGTCGTTAATGTCGTCGTTATTATCGTCATTATCATCGTTGTTATCGTCCTTATTATCCTCATAATTATCGTCGTTAATATCGTCGTTATTTTGTCATAATCATCGTCGTTAATGTCGTCGTTATTATCGTCATTATCATCATTGTTATCGTCCTTATCATCCTCATAATTATCGTCGTTAATATCGTCGTTATTTTGTTATAATCATCGTCGTTAATGTCGTCGTTATTATCGTCATTATCTTCGTTGTTATTGTCGTTAATATCCTCATAATTATCGTCGTTAATATCATCGTTTTTTTGTCATAATCATCGTCGTTAATGTCGTCGTTATTATCGTCATTATCTACGTTGTTATCGTCATAAATATCATCGTTAATATCGTCGTTATTATTGTCATTATCTTCTTTTTATCGTCGTTATTATCGTCGTTAATATCGTCTTTATTATCGTCGTTATTATCGTCGTTAATATCGTCGTTAATATCATCATTATCATCGTTGTTATCGTCCTTATCATCCTCATAATTGTCGTCGTTAAAATCGTCGTTATTTTGTCATAATCATCGTCGTTAATATCGTCGTTAATATCGTCATTATCATCGTTGTTATCGTCCTTATTATCCTCATAATTAACGTCGTTAATATCGTCGTTATTTTGTCATAATCATCGTCGTTAATGTCGTCGTTATTATCGTCATTATCATCGTTGTTATCGTCCTTATCATCCACATAATTACTGTCGTTAATATCGTCGTTATTTTGTCATAATCATCGTCGTTAATGTCGTCGTTATTATCGTCATTATCTTCGTTGTTATCGTCATAATTATCATCGTTAATATCGTCGTTATTATTGTCATTATCTTCTTTTTATCGTCGTTATTATCGTCGTTAATATCGTCTTTATTATCGTCGTTATTATCGTCGTTAATATCGTCGTTAATATCGTCATTATCATCGTTGTTATCGTCCTTATCATCCTCATAATTGTCGTCGTTAATATCGTCGTTATTTTGTCATAATCATCGTCGTTAATATCGTCGTTATTATCGTCATTATCATCATTGTTATCGTCCTTATCATCCTCATAATTATCGTCGTTAATATTGTCGTTATTTTGTTATAATCATCGTCGTTAATGTCGTCGTTATTATCGTCATTATCTTCGTTGTTATTGTCGTTAATATCCTCATAATTATCGTCGTTAATATCATCGTTTTTTTGTCATAATCATCGTCGTTAATGTCGTCGTTATTATCGTCATTATCTACGTTGTTATCGTCATAAATATCATCGTTAATATCGTCGTTATTATTGTCATTATCTTCTTTTTATCGTCGTTATTATCGTCGTTAAAATCGTCTTTATTATCGTCGTTATTATCGTCGTTAATATCGTCGTTAATATCATCATTATCATCGTTGTTATCGTCCTTATCATCCTCATAATTGTCGTCGTTAAAATCGTCGTTATTTTGTCATAATCATCGTCGTTAATATCGTCGTTAATATCGTCATTATCATCGTTGTTATCGTCCTTATTATCCTCATAATTAACGTCGTTAATATCGTCGTTATTTTGTCATAATCATCGTCGTTAATGTCGTCGTTATTATCGTCATTATCATCGTTGTTATCGTCCTTATCATCCTCATAATTATCGTCGTTAATATCGTCGTTATTTTGTCATAATCATCGTCGTTAATGTCGTCGTTATTATCGTCATTATCTACGTTGTTATCTTCATAAATATCATCGTTAATATCGTCGTTATTATTGTCATTATCTTCTTTTTATCGTCGTTATTATCGTCGTTAATATCGTCTTTATTATCGTCATTATTATCGTCGTTAATATCGTCGTTAATATCGTCATTATCATCGTTGTTATCGTCCTTATTATCCTCATAATTATCGTCGTTAATATCGTCGTTATTTTGTCATAATCATCGTCGTTAATGTCGTCGTTATTATCGTCATTATCTACGTTGTTATCATCATAAATATCATCGTTAATATCGTCGTTATTATTGTCATTATCTTCTTTTAATCGTCGTTATTATCGTCGTTAATATCGTCGTTATTATCGTCGTTATAATCGTCGTTAATATCGTCGTTAATATCGTCATTATCATCGTTGTTATCGTCCTTATTATCCTCATAATTATCGTCGTTAATATCGTCGTTATTTTGTCATAATCATCGTCGTTAATGTCGTCGTTATTATCGTCATTATCATCGTTGTTATCGTCCTTATCATCCTCATAATTATCATCGTTAATATCGTCGTTATTATTGTCATTATCTTCTTTTTATCGTCGTTATTATCGTCGTTAATATCGTCTTTATTATCGTCGTTATTATCGTCGTTAATATCGTCGTTAATATCGTCATTATCATCGTTGTTATCGTCCTTATCATCCTCATAATCATCGTCGTTAATATCGTCGTTATTTTGTCATAATCATCGTCGTTAATGTCGTCGTTATTATCGTCATTATCTACGTTGTTATCGTCATAAATATCATCGTTAATGACAATAATAACGACGATAATTATGAGGAAAATAAGGACGATAACAACGATGATAATGACGATATTAACGACGATATTAACGACGATAATAACGACGATAATAACGACGATATTAACGACGATAATAACGACGATAAAAAGAAGATAATGACAATAATAACGACGATATTATCTTCTTTTTATCGTCGTTATTATCGTCGTTAATATCGTCGTTATTAACGTCGTTATTATCGTCGTTAATATCGTCGTTAATATCGTCATTATCATCGTTGTTATCGTCCTTATCATCCTCATAATTATCGTCGTTAATATAGTCGTTATTTTGTCATAATCATCGTCGTTAATGTCGTCGTTATTATCGTCATTATCTTCGTAGTTATCGTCGTTATTATCGTCATTATCTTCGTAGTTATCGTCGTTATTATCGTCATTATCTTCGTAGTTATCGTCGTTATTATCGTCGTTAATATAGTCGTAATTATCGTCATTATCGTCGTTCTTATCATCATAATTATAGACGTTATTATCGTAGTTAATATCGTCATTGTCATCGTTGTTATCGTCGTTATTATCCTCATAATTATCGTCGTTAATATCGTCATTATCTTCGCTGTTATCGTCATAATTATCATCGTTAATATCGTCGTTATTATTGTCATTATCTTCTTTTTATCGTCGTCATTATCATCGTTAATATCGTCGTTAATATCGTCGTTAATATCGTCATTATCATCGTTGTTATCGTCCTTATTATCCTCATAATTATTGTCGTTAATATCGTCGTTATTTTGTCATAAACATCGTCGTTAATGTCGTTGTTATTATCGTCATTATCTTCGTTGTTACCGTCGTTATTATCCTCATAATTATCGTCGTTAATATCGTCGTTATTTTGTCATAATCATCGTCGTTAATGTCGTCGTTATTATCGTCATTATCTTCGTTGTTATCGTCGTTATTATCCTCATAATTATCGTCGTTAATATCGTCGTTATTTTGACATAATCATCGTCGTTAATGTCGTCGTTATTATCGTCATTATCTACGTTGTTATCGTCATAAATATCATCGTTAATATCGTCGTTACTATTGTCATTATCTTCTTTTTATCGTCGTTATTATCGTCGTTAATATCGTCGTTATTATCGTCGTTATTATCGTCGTTAATATCGTCGATAATATCGTCATTATCATCGTTGTTATCGTCCTTATTATCCTCATAATTATCGTCGTTAATATCGTCGTTATTTTGTCATAATCATCGTCGTTAATGTCGTCGTTATTATCGTCATTTTCATCGTTGTTATCGTCCTTATCATCCTCATAATTATCATCGTTAATATCGTCGTTATTTTGTCATAATCATCGTCGTTAATGTCGTCGTTATTATCGTCATTATCTTCGTTGTTATCGTCGTTATTATCCTCATAATTATTGTCGTTAATATCGTCGTTATTTTGACATAATCATCGTCGTTAATGTCGTCGTTATTATCGTCATTATCTACGTTGTTATCGTCATAAATATCATCGTTAATATCGTCGTTACTATTGTCATTATCTTCTTTTTATCGTCGTTATTATCGTCGTTATTATCGTCATTATCATCGTTGTTATCGTCCTTATCATCCTCATAATTATCATCGTTAATATCGTCGTTATTTTGTCATAACCATCGTCGTTAATGTCGTCGTTATTATCGTCATAATTATCATCGTTAATATCGTCGTTATTATTGTCATTATCTCCTTTTTATCGTCATTATGATCGTCGTTAATATCGTCGTTATTATCTTCGTTATTATCGTCGTTAATGTCGTCGTTATTATCGTCATTATCTACGTTGTTATCGTCCTTATCATCCTCATAATTATCGTCGTTAATATCGTCGTTATTTTGTCATAATCATCGTCGTTAATGTCGTCGTTATTATCGTCATTATCTTCGTTGTTATCGTCGTTATTATCCTCAAAATTATCGTCGTTAATATTGTCGTTATTTTGTAATAATCATCGTCGTTAATGTCGTCGTTATTTTCGTCATTATCATCGTTGTTATCGTCCTTATCATCCTCATAATTATCGTTCTTAACATCGTCGTTATTTTGTCTTAATCATCGTCGTTAATGTCGTCGTTATTATCGTCATTATCTTCGTTATTACCGTCGTTATTACCCTCATAATTATCGTCGTTAATATCGTCGTTATTTTGTCATAATCATCGTCGTTAATGTCGTCGTTATTATCGTCATTATCTTCGTTGTTATCGTCGTTATTATCCTCATAATTATCGTCGTTAATATCGTCGTTATTTTGACATAATCATCGTCGTTAATGTCGTCGTTATTATCGTCATTATCTACGTTGTTATCGTCATAAATATCATCGTTAATATCGTCGTTATTATTGTCATTATCTTCTTTTTATCGTCGTTATTATCGTCGTTAATATCGTCTTTATTATCGTCGTTATTATCGTCGTTAATATCGTCGTTAATATCGTCATTATCATCGTTGTTATCGTCCTTATTATCCTCATAATTATCGTCGTTAATATCGTCGTTATTTTGTCATAATCATCGTCGTTAATGTCGTCATTATTATCGTCATTATCTACGTTGTTATCGTCCTTATCATCCTCATAATTATCGTCGTTAATATCGTCGTTATTTTATCATAAACATCGTCGTTAATGTCGTCGTTATTATCGTCATTATTTTCGTTGTAATCGTCCTTATCATCCTCATAATTATCGTCGTTAATATCGTCGTTATTTTGTCATAATCATCGTCGTTAATGTCGTCGTTATTATCGTCATTATCTACGTTGTTATCGTCATAAATATCATCGTTAATATCGTCGTTATTATTGTCATTATCTTCTTTTTATCGTCGTTATTATCGTCGTTAATATCGTCGTTATTATCGTCGTTATTATCGTCGTTAATATCGTCGTTAATATCGTCATTATCATCGTTGTTATCGTCCTTATCATCCTCATAATTATCGTTGTTAATATCGTCGTTATTTTGTCATAATCATCCTCGTTAATGTCGTCGTTATTATCGTCATTATCATCGTTGTTATCGTCCTTATCATCCTCATAATTATCGTCGTTAATATCGTCGTTATTTTGTCATAATCATCGTCGTTAATGTCGTCGTTATTATTGTCATTATCTACGTTGTTATCGTCATAAATATCATCGTTAATATCGTCGTTATTATTGTCATTATCTTCTTTTTATCGTCTTTATTATCGTCGTTATTATCGTCGTTAATATCGTCGTTATTATCGTCGTTATTATTGCCGTTAATATCGTCATTAATATCGTCATTATCATCGTTGTTATCGTCCTTATTATCCTCATAATTATCGTCGTTAATATCGTCGTTATTTTGTCATAATCATCGTCGTTAATGTCGTCGTTATTATCGTCATTATCATCGTTGTTATCGTCGTTATCATCCTCATAATTATCGTCGTTAATATCGTCGTTATTTTGTCATAATCATCGTCGTTAATGTCGTCGTTATTATCGTCATTATCCTCGTTGTTATCGTCATAATTATCATAGTTAATATCGTCGTTATTATTGTCAGTATCTTCTTTTTATCGTCGTTATTATCGTCGTTAATATCGTCTTTATTATCGTCGTTATTATCGTCGTTAATATCGTCGTTAATATCGTCGTTAATATCGTCATTATCATCGTCGTTATCGTCCTTATTATCCTCATAATTATCGTCGTTAATATCGTCGTTATTTTGTCATAATCATCGTCGTTAATATCGTCGTTATTTTGTCATAATCATCGACGTTAATGTCGTCGTTATTATCGTCATTATCTTCGTTGTTATCGTCATAATTAACATCGTTAATATCGTCGTTATTATTGTCATTATCTTCTTTTTATCGTCGTTATTATCGTCGTTAATATCGTCTTTATTATCGTCGTTATTATCGTCGTTAATATCGTCGTTAATATCGTCATTATCATCGTTGTTATCGTCCTTATCATCCTCATAATTATCGTCGTTAATATCGTCGTTATTTTGTCATAATCATCGTCGTTAATGTCGTCGTTATTATCGTCATTATCTTCGTTGTTATCGTCGTTATTATCCTCATAATTATCGTCGTTAATATCGTCGTTATTTTGTCATAATCATCGTCGTTAATGTCGTCGTTATTATCGTCATTATCTACGTTGTTATCGTCATAAATATCATCGTTAATATCGTCGTTATTATTGTCATTTTCTTCTTTTTATCGTCGTCATTATCGTCGTTATTATCGTCTTTATTATCGTCGTTATTATCGTCGTTAATATCGTCGTTAATATCGTCATTATCATCGTTGTTATCGTCCTTATCATCCTCATAATCATCGTCGTTAATATCGTCATTATTTTGTCATAATCATCGTCGTTAATGTCGTCGTTATTATAGTCATTATCTTCGTTGTTATCGTCGTTATTATCCTCATAATTATCGTCGTTAATATCGTCGTTATTTTGTCATAATCATCGTCGTTAATGTCGTCGTTATTATCGTCATTATCTTCGTTGTTATCGTCGTTATTATCTTCATAATTATCGTCGTTAATATCGTCGTTATTTTGTCATAATCATCGTCGTTAATGTCATCGTTATTATCGTCATTATCTACGTTGTTATCGTCATAAATATCATCGTTAATATCGTCGTTATTATTGTCATTATCTTCTTTTTATCGTCGTTATTATCGTCGTTAATATCGTCGTTATTATCATCGTTATTATCGTCGTTAATATCGTCGTTATTATCGTCGTTATTATCGTCGTTATTATCGTCGCTAATATCGTCGTTAATATCGTCATTATAATCGTTGTTATCGTCCTTATTATCCTCATAATTATCGTCGTTAATATCGTCGTTATTATCGTCATTATCATCGTTGTTATCGTCCTTATTATCCTCATAATTATTGTCGTTAATATCGCCGTTATTTTGTCATAATCATCGTCGTTAATGTCGTCGTTATTATCGTCATTATCTTCGTTGTTATCGTCGTTATTATCCTCATAATTATCGTCGTTAATATCGTCGTTATTTTGACATAATCATCGTCGTTAATGTTGTCGTTATTATCGTCATTATCTACGTTGTTATCGTCATAAATATCATCGTTAATATCGTCGTTATTATTGTCATCATCTTCTTTTTATCGTCGTTATTATCGTCGTTAATATCGCCGTTATTATCGTCGTTATTATCGTCGTTAATATCGTCGTTAATATCGTCATTATCATCGTTGTTATCGTCCTTATTATCCTCATAATTATCGTCGTTAATTTCGTCGTTATGTTGTCATAATCATCGTCGTTAATGTCGTCGTTATTATCGTCATTATCTTCGTTGTTATCGTCGTTATTATCCTCATAATTATCGTCGTTAATATCGTCGTTATTTTGTCATAATCATCGTCGTTAATGTCGTCGTTATTATCGTCATTATCTTCGTTGTTATCGTCGTTATTATCTTCATAATTATCGTCGTTAATATCGTCGTTATTTTGTCATAATCATCGTCGTTAATGTCATCGTTATTATCGTCATTATCTACGTTGTTATCGTCATAAATATCATCGTTAATATCGTCGTTATTATTGTCATTATCTTCTTTTTATCGTCGTTATTAACGTCGTTATTATCGTCGTTAATATCGTCGTTAATATCGTCATTATCATCGTCGTTATCGTCCTTATTATCCTCATAATTATCGTCGTTAATATCGTCGTTATTTTGTCATAATCATCGTCGTTAATATCGTCGTTATTTTGTCATAATCATCGACGTTAATGTCGTCGTTATTATCGTCATTATCTTCGTTGTTATCGTCATAATTAACATCGTTAATATCGTCGTTATTATTGTCATTATCTTCTTTTTATCGTCGTTATTATCGTCGTTAATATCGTCTTTATTATCGTCGTTATTATCGTCGTTAATATCGTCGTTAATATCGTCATTATCATCGTTGTTATCGTCCTTATCATCCTCATAATTATCGTCGTTAATATCGTCGTTATTTTGTCATAATCATCGTCGTTAATGTCGTCGTTATTATCGTCATTATCTTCGTTGTTATCGTCGTTATTATCCTCATAATTATCGTCGTTAATATCGTCGTTATTTTGTCATAATCATCGTCGTTAATGTCGTCGTTATTATCGTCATTATCTACGTTGTTATCGTCATAAATATCATCGTTAATATCGTCGTTATTATTGTCATTTTCTTCTTTTTATCGTCGTTATTATCGTCGTTATTATCGTCTTTATTATCGTCGTTATTATCGTCGTTAATATCGTCCTTAATATCGTCATTATCATCGTTGTTATCGTCCTTATCATCCTCATAATCATCGTCGTTAATATCGTCATTATTTTGTCATAATCATCGTCGTTAATGTCGTCGTTATTATAGTCATTATCTTCGTTGTTATCGTCGTTATTATCCTCATAATTATTGTCGTTAATATCGTCGTTATTTTGTCATAATCATCGTCGTTAATGTCGTCGTTATTATCGTCATTATCTTCGTTGTTATCGTCGTTATTATCTTCATAATTATCGTCGTTAATATCGTCGTTATTTTGTCATAATCATCGTCGTTAATGTCATCGTTATTATCGTCATTATCTACGTTGTTATCGTCATAAATATCATCGTTAATATCGTCGTTATTATTGTCATTATCTTCTTTTTATCGTCGTTATTATCGTCGTTAATATCGTCGTTATTATCATCGTTATTATCGTCGTTAATATCGTCGTTATTATCGTCGTTATTATCGTCGTTATTATCGTCGCTAATATCGTCGTTAATATCGTCATTATAATCGTTGTTATCGTCCTTATTATCCTCATAATTATCGTCGTTAATATCGTCGTTATTATCGTCATTATCATCGTTGTTATCGTCCTTATTATCCTCATAATTATCGTCGTTAATATCGCCGTTATTTTGTCATAATCATCGTCGTTAATGTCGTCGTTATTATCGTCATTATCTTCGTTGTTATCGTCGTTATTATCCTCATAATTATCGTCGTTAATATCGTCGTTATTTTGACATAATCATCGTCGTTAATGTTGTCGTTATTATCGTCATTATCTACGTTGTTATCGTCATAAATATCATCGTTAATATCGTCGTTATTATTGTCATCATCTTCTTTTTATCGTCGTTATTATCGTCGTTAATATCGCCGTTATTATCGTCGTTATTATCGTCGTTAATATCGTCGTTAATATCGTCATTATCATCGTTGTTATCGTCCTTATTATCCTCATAATTATCGTCGTTAATTTCGTCGTTATGTTGTCATAATCATCGTCGTTAATGTCGTCGTTATTATCGTCATTATCTTCGTTGTTATCGCCGTTATTATCCTCATAATTATCGTCGTTAATATCGTCGTTATTTTGTCATAATCATCGTCGTTAATGTCGTCGTTATTATCGTCATTATCTTCGTTGTTATCGTCGTTATTATCTTCATAATTATCGTCGTTAATATCGTCGTTATTTTGTCATAATCATCGTCGTTAATGTCATCGTTATTATCGTCATTATCTACGTTGTTATCGTCATAAATATCATCGTTAATATCGTCGTTATTATTGTCATTATCTTCTTTTTATCGTCGTTATTATCGTCGTTAATATCGTCGTTATTATCATCGTTATTATCGTCGTTAATATCGTCGTTATTATCGTCGTTATTATCGTCGTTATTATCGTCGTTAATATCGTCGTTAATATCGTCATTATAATCGTTGTTATCGTCCTTATTATCCTCATAATTATCGTCGTTAATATCGTCGTTATTATCGTCATTATCATCGTTGTTATCGTCCTTATTATCCTCATAATTATTGTCGTTAATATCGTCGTTATTTTGTCATAATCATCGTCGTTAATGTCGTCGTTATTATCGTCATTATCTTCGTTGTTATCGTCGTTATTATCCTCATAATTATCGTCGTTAATATCGTCGTTATTTTGACATAATCATCGTCGTTAATGTTGTCGTTATTATCGTCATTATCTACGTTGTTATCGTCATAAATATCATCGTTAATATCGTCGTTATTATTGTCATCATCTTCTTTTTATCGTCGTTATTATCGTCGTTAATATCGTCATTATCATCGTTGTTATCGTCCTTATTATCCTCATAATCATCGTCGTTAATATCGTCGTTATTTTGTCATAATCATCGTCGTTAATGTCGTCGTTATTATCGTCATTATCTACGTTGTTATCGTCATAAATATCATCGTTAATATCGTCGTTATTATTGTCATTATCTTCTTTTTATCGTCGTTATTATCGTCGTTATTATCGTCGTTAATATCGTCGTTAATATCGTCATTATCATCGTTGTTATCGTCCTTATTATCCTCATAATTATCGTCGTTAATATCGTCGTTATTTTGTCATAATCATCGTCGTTAATATCGTCATTATTTTGTCATAATCATCGTCGTTAATGTCGTCGTTATTATCGTCATTATCTTCGTTGTTATCGTCGTTATTATCCTCATAATTATCGTCGTTAATATCGTCGTTATTTTGTCATAATCATCGTTGTTAATGTCGTCGTTATTATCGTCATTATCTACGTTGTTATCGTCATAAATATCATCGTTAATATCGTCGTTATTATTGTCATTATCTTCTTTTTATCGTCGTTAATATCGTCGTTAATATCTTCGTTATTTTGTCATAATCTTCGTCGTTAATGTCGTCGTTATTATCGTCATTATCTTCGATGTTAACGTCGTTATTATCCTCATAATTATCGTCGTTAATATCGTCGTTATTTTGTCATAATCATCGTCGTTAATGTCGTCGTTATTATCGTCATTATCTAAGTTGTTATCGTCATAAATATCATCGTTAATATCGTCTTTATTATTGTCATTATCTTCTTTTTATCGTCGTTATTATCGTCGTTAATATCGTCCTTATTATCGTCGTTATTATCGTCGTTAATATCGTCGTTAATACCGTCATTATCACCGTTGTTATCGTCCTTATTATCCTCATAATTATCGTCGTTAATATCGTCGTTATTTTGTCATAATCATCGTCGTTAATGTCATCGTTATTATCGTCATTATCTACGTTGTTATCGTCATAAATATCATCGTTAATATCGTCGTTATTATTGTCATTATCTTCTTTTTATCGTCGTTATTATCGTCGTTAATATCGTCGTTATTATCATCGTTATTATCGTCGTTAATATCGTCGTTATTATCGTCGTTATTATCGTCGTTATTATCGTCGTTAATATCGTCGTTAATATCGTCATTATAATCGTTGTTATCGTCCTTATTATCCTCATAATTATCGTCGTTAATATCGTCGTTATTATCGTCATTATCATCGTTGTTATCGTCCTTATTATCCTCATAATTATTGTCGTTAATATCGTCGTTATTTTGTCATAATCATCGTCGTTAATGTCGTCGTTATTATCGTCATTATCTTCGTTGTTATCGTCGTTATTATCCTCATAATTATCGTCGTTAATATCGTCGTTATTTTGACATAATCATCGTCGTTAATGTTGTCGTTATTATCGTCATTATCTACGTTGTTATCGTCATAAATATCATCGTTAATATCGTCGTTATTATTGTCATCATCTTCTTTTTATCGTCGTTATTATCGTCGTTAATATCGTCATTATCATCGTTGTTATCGTCCTTATTATCCTCATAATCATCGTCGTTAATATCGTCGTTATTTTGTCATAATCATCGTCGTTAATGTCGTCGTTATTATCGTCATTATCTACGTTGTTATCGTCATAAATATCATCGTTAATATCGTCGTTATTATTGTCATTATCTTCTTTTTATCGTCGTTATTATCGTCGTTATTATCGTCGTTAATATCGTCGTTAATATCGTCATTATCATCGTTGTTATCGTCCTTATTATCCTCATAATTATCGTCGTTAATATCGTCGTTATTTTGTCATAATCATCGTCGTTAATATCGTCATTATTTTGTCATAATCATCGTCGTTAATGTCGTCGTTATTATCGTCATTATCTTCGTTGTTATCGTCGTTATTATCCTCATAATTATCGTCGTTAATATCGTCGTTATTATCGTCATTATCATCGTTGTTATCGTCCTTATTATCCTCATAATTATTGTCGTTAATATCGTCGTTATTTTGTCATAATCATCGTCGTTAATGTCGTCGTTATTATCGTCATTATCTTCGTTGTTATCGTCGTTATTATCCTCATAATTATCGTCGTTAATATCGTCGTTATTTTGACATAATCATCGTCGTTAATGTTGTCGTTATTATCGTCATTATCTACGTTGTTATCGTCATAAATATCATCGTTAATATCGTCGTTATTATTGTCATCATCTTCTTTTTATCGTCGTTATTATCGTCGTTAATATCGTCATTATCATCGTTGTTATCGTCCTTATTATCCTCATAATCATCGTCGTTAATATCGTCGTTATTTTGTCATAATCATCGTCGTTAATGTCGTCGTTATTATCGTCATTATCTACGTTGTTATCGTCATAAATATCATCGTTAATATCGTCGTTATTATTGTCATTATCTTCTTTTTATCGTCGTTATTATCGTCGTTATTATCGTCGTTAATATCGTCGTTAATATCGTCATTATCATCGTTGTTATCGTCCTTATTATCCTCATAATTATCGTCGTTAATATCGTCGTTATTTTGTCATAATCATCGTCGTTAATATCGTCATTATTTTGTCATAATCATCGTCGTTAATGTCGTCGTTATTATCGTCATTATCTTCGTTGTTATCGTCGTTATTATCCTCATAATTATCGTCGTTAATATCGTCGTTATTTTGTCATAATCATCGTCGTTAATGTCGTCGTTATTATCGTCATTATCTACGTTGTTATCGTCATAAATATCATCGTTAATATCGTCGTTATTATTGTCATTATCTTCTTTTTATCGTCGTTAATATCGTCGTTAATATCTTCGTTATTTTGTCATAATCTTCGTCGTTAATGTCGTCGTTATTATCGTCATTATCTTCGATGTTAACGTCGTTATTATCCTCATAATTATCGTCGTTAATATCGTCGTTATTTTGTCATAATCATCGTCGTTAATGTCGTCGTTATTATCGTCATTATCTACGTTGTTATCGTCATAAATATCATCGTTAATATCGTCTTTATTATTGTCATTATCTTCTTTTTATCGTCGTTATTATCGTCGTTAATATCGTCCTTATTATCGTCGTTATTATCGTCGTTAATATCGTCGTTAATACCGTCATTATCACCGTTGTTATCGTCCTTATTATCCTCATAATTATCGTCGTTAATATCGTCGTTATTTTGTCATAATCATCGTCGTTAATGTCGTCGTTATTATCGTCATTATCATCGTTGTTATCGTCCTTATTATCCTCATAATTATTGTCGTTAATATCGCCGTTATTTTGTCATAATCATCGTCGTTAATGTCGTCGTTATTATCGTCATTATCTTCGTTGTTATCGTCGTTATTATCCTCATAATTATCGTCGTTAATATATCGTTATTTTGACATAAACATCGTCGTTAATGTTGTCGTTATTATCGTCATTATCTACGTTGTTATCGTCATAAATATCATCGTTAATATCGTCGTTATTATTGTCATCATCTTCTTTTTATCGTCGTTATTATCGTCGTTAATATCGCCGTTATTATCGTCGTTATTATCGTCGTTAATATCGTCGTTAATATCGTCATTATCATCGTTGTTATCGTCCTTATTATCCTCATAATTATCGTCGTTAATATCGTCGTTATTTTGTCATAATCATCGTCGTTAATGTCGTCGTTATTATCGTCATTATCTACGTTGTTATCGTCATAAATATCATCGTTAATATCGTCGTTATTATTGTCATTTTCTTCTTTTTATCGTCGTTATTATCGTCGTTAATATCGTCGTTATTATCGTCGTTATTATCGTCGTTAATATCGTCGTTAATATCGTCATTATCATCGTTGTTATCGTCCTTATTATCCTCATAATCATCGTCGTTAATATCGTCGTTATTTTGTCATAATCATCGTCGTTAATGTCGTCGTTATTATCGTCATTATCTACGTTGTTATCGTCATAAATATCATCGTTAATATCGTCGTTATTATTGTCATTATCTTCTTTTTATCGTCGTTATTATCGTCGTTAATATCGTCGTTATTATCATCGTTATTATCGTCGTTAATATCGTCGTTATTATCGTCGTTATTATCGTCGTTATTATCGTCGTTAATATCGTCGTTAATATCGTCATTATAATCGTTGTTATCGTCCTTATTATCCTCATAATTATCGTCGTTAATATCGTCGTTATTATCGTCATTATCATCGTTGTTATCGTCCTTATTATCCTCATAATTATTGTCGTTAATATCGTCGTTATTTTGTCATAATCATCGTCGTTAATGTCGTCGTTATTATCGTTATTATCTTCGTTGTTATCGTCGTTATTATCCTCATAATTATCGTCGTTAATATCGTCGTTATTTTGACATAATCATCGTCGTTAATGTTGTCGTTATTATCGTCATTATCTACGTTGTTATCGTCATAAATATCATCGTTAATATCGTCGTTATTATTGTCATCATCTTCTTTTTATCGTCGTTATTATCGTCGTTAATATCGTCATTATCATCGTTGTTATCGTCCTTATTATCCTCATAATCATCGTCGTTAATATCGTCGTTATTTTGTCATAATCATCGTCGTTAATGTCGTCGTTATTATCGTCATTATCTACGTTGTTATCGTCATAAATATCATCGTTAATATCGTCGTTATTATTGTCATTATCTTCTTTTTATCGTCGTTATTATCGTCGTTATTATCGTCGTTAATATCGTCGTTAATATCGTCATTATCATCGTTGTTATCGTCCTTATTATCCTCATAATTATCGTCGTTAATATCGTCGTTATTTTGTCATAATCATCGTCGTTAATATCGTCATTATTTTGTCATAATCATCGTCGTTAATGTCGTCGTTATTATCGTCATTATCTTCGTTGTTATCGTCGTTATTATCCTCATAATTATCGTCGTTAATATCGTCGTTATTTTGTCATAATCATCGTCGTTAATGTCGTCGTTATTATCGTCATTATCTACGTTGTTATCGTCATAAATATCATCGTTAATATCGTCGTTATTATTGTCATTATCTTCTTTTTATCGTCGTTAATATCGTCGTTAATATCTTCGTTATTTTGTCATAATCCTCGTCGTTAATGTCGTCGTTATTATCGTCATTATCTTCGATGTTAACGTCGTTATTATCCTCATAATTATCGTCGTTAATATCGTCGTTATTTTGTCATAATCATCGTCGTTAATGTCGTCCTTATTATCGTCATTATCTACGTTGTTATCGTCATAAATATCATCGTTAATATCGTCTTTATTATTGTCATTATCTTCTTTTTATCGTCGTTATTATCGTCGTTAATATCGTCCTTATTATCGTCGTTATTATCGTCGTTAATATCGTCGTTAATACCGTCATTATCACCGTTGTTATCGTCCTTATTATCCTCATAATTATCGTCGTTAATATCGTCGTTATTTTGTCATAATCATCGTCGTTAATGTCATCGTTATTATCGTCATTATCTACGTTGTTATCGTCATAAATATCATCGTTAATATCGTCGTTATTATTGTCATTATCTTCTTTTTATCGTCGTTATTATCGTCGTTAATATCGTCGTTATTATCATCGTTATTATCGTCGTTAATATCGTCGTTATTATCGTCGTTATTATCGTCGTTATTATCGTCGTTAATATCGTCGTTAATATCGTCATTATAATCGTTGTTATCGTCCTTATTATCCTCATAATTATCGTCGTTAATATCGTCGTTATTATCGTCATTATCATCGTTGTTATCGTCCTTATTATCCTCATAATTATCGTCGTTAATATCGTCGTTATTTTGTCATAATCATCGTCGTTAATGTCGTCGTTATTATCGTCATTATCTTCGTTGTTATCGTCGTTATTATCCTCATAATTATCGTCGTTAATATCGTCGTTATTTTGACATAATCATCGTCGTTAATGTTGTCGTTATTATCGTCATTATCTACGTTGTTATCGTCATAAATATCATCGTTAATATCGTCGTTATTATTGTCATCATCTTCTTTTTATCGTCGTTATTATCGTCGTTAATATCGTCATTATCATCGTTGTTATCGTCCTTATTATCCTCATAATCATCGTCGTTAATATCGTCGTTATTTTGTCATAATCATCGTCGTTAATGTCGTCGTTATTATCGTCATTATCTACGTTGTTATCGTCATAAATATCATCGTTAATATCGTCGTTATTATTGTCATTATCTTCTTTTTATCGTCGTTATTATCGTCGTTATTATCGTCGTTAATATCGTCGTTAATATCGTCATTATCATCGTTGTTATCGTTCTTATTATCCTCATAATTATCGTCGTTAATATCGTCGTTATTTTGTCATAATCATCGTCGTTAATATCGTCATTATTTTGTCATAATCATCGTCGTTAATGTCGTCGTTATTATCGTCATTATCTTCGTTGTTATCGTCGTTATTATCCTCATAATTATCGTCGTTAATATCGTCGTTATTTTGTCATAATCATCGTCGTTAATGTCGTCGTTATTATCGTCATTATCTACGTTGTTATCGTCATAAATATCATCGTTAATATCGTCGTTATTATTGTCATTATCTTCTTTTTATCGTCGTTAATATCTTCGTTATTTTGTCATAATCTTCGTCGTTAATGTCGTCGTTATTATCGTCATTATCTTCGATGTTAACGTCGTTATTATCCTCATAATTATCGTCGTTAATATCGTCGTTATTTTGTCATAATCATCGTCGTTAATGTCGTCGTTATTATCGTCATTATCTACGTTGTTATCGTCATAAATATCATCGTTAATATCGTCTTTATTATTGTCATTATCTTCTTTTTATCGTCGTTATTATCGTCGTTAATATCGTCCTTATTATCGTCGTTATTATCGTCGTTAATATCGTCGTTAATACCGTCATTATCACCGTTGTTATCGTCCTTATTATCCTCATAATTATCGTCGTTAATATCGTCGTTATTTTGTCATAATCATCGTCGTTAATGTCGTCGTTATTATCGTCATTATCATCGTTGTTATCGTCCTTATCATCCTCATAATTATCGTCGTTAATATCGTCTTTATTTTGTCATAAACATCGTCGTTAATGTCGTCGTTATTATCGTCATTATCTTCGTTGTTATCGTCGTTATTATCCTCATAATTATCGTCGTTAATATCGTCGTTATTTTGTCATAATCATCGACGTTAATGACGTCGTTATTATCGTCATTATCTTCGTTGTTATCGTCATAATTATCATCGTTAATATCGTCGTTATTATTGTCATTATCTTCTTTTTATCGTCGTTATTATCGTCGTTAATATCGTCTTTATTATCGTCGTTATTATCGTCGTTAATATCGTCGTTAATATCGTCATTATCATCGTTGTTATCGTCCTTATCATCCTCATAATTATCGTCGTTAATATCGTCGTTATTTTGTCATCATCATCGTCGTTAATGTCGTCTTTATTATCGTCATTATCTACGTTGTTATCGTCCTTATCATCCTCATAATTATCGTCGTTAATATCGTCGTTATTCTGTCATAATCATCGTCGTTAATGTCGTCGTTATTATCGTCATTATCTTCGTTGTTATCGTCGTTATTATCCACATAATTATCGTCGTTAATATCGTCGTTATTTTGACATAATCATCGTCGTTAATGTCGTCGTTATTATCGTCATTATCTACGCTGTTATCGTCATAAATATCATCGTTAATATCGTCGTTATTATTGTCATTATCTTCTTTTTATCGTCGTTATTATCGTCCTTATCATCCTCATAATTATCGTCGTTAATATCGTCGTTATTTTGTCATAAACATCGTCGTTAATATCGTCGTTATTTTGTCATAATCATCGTCGTTAATGTCGTCGTTATTATCGTCATTATCTACGTTGTTATCGTCATAAATATCATCGTTAATATCGACGTTATTATTGTCATTATCTTCTTTTTATCGTCGTTATTATCGTCGTTAATATCGTCGTTATTATCGTCGTTATTATCGTCGTTAATATCGTCGTTAATATCGTCATTATCATCGTTGTTATCGTCCTTATTTTCCTCATAATTATCGTCGTTAATATAGTCGTTATTTTGTCATAATCATCGTCGTTAATGTCGTCGTTATTATCGTCATTATCTTCGTAGTTATCGTCGTTATTATCGTCATTATCTTCGTAGTTATCGTCGTTATTATCGTCGTTAATATAGTCGTTATTATCGTCATTATCGTCGTTCTTATCATCATAATTATAGACGTTATTATCGTAGTTAATATCGTCATTGTCATCGTTGTTATCGTCGTTATTATCCTCATAATTATCGTCGTTAATATCGTCATTATCTTCGCTGTTATCGTCAAAATTATCATCGTTAATATCGTCGTTATTATTGTCATTATCTTCTTTTTATCGTCGTTATTATCATCGTTAATATCGTCGTTAATATCGTCGTTAATATCGTCATTATCATCGTTGTTATCGTCCTTATTATCCTCATAATTATTGTCGTTAATATCGTCGTTATTTTGTCATAAACATCGTCGTTAATGTCGTCGTTATTATCGTCATTATCTTCGTTGTTACCGTCGTTATTATCCTCATAATTATCGTCGTTAATATCGTCGTTATTTTGTCATAATCATCGTCGTTAATGTCGTCGTTATTATCGTCATTATCTTCGTTGTTATCGTCGTTATTATCCTCATAATTATCGTCGTTAATATCGTCGTTATTTTGACATAATCATCGTCGTTAATGTCGTCGTTATTATCGTCATTATCTACGTTGTTATCGTCATAAATATCATCGTTAATATCGTCGTTACTATTGTCATTATCTTCTTTTTATCGTCGTTATTATCGTCGTTAATATCGTCGTTATTATCGTCGTTATTATCGTCGTTAATATCGTCGTTAATATCGTCATTATCATCGTTGTAATCGTCCTTATTATCCTCATAATTATCGTAGTTAATATCGTCGTTATTTTGTCATAATCATCGTCGTTAATGTCGTCGTTATTATCGTCATTATCATCGTTGTTATCGTCCTTATCATCCTCATAATTATCATCGTTAATATCGTCGTTATTTTGTCATAACCATCGTCGTTAATGTCGTCGTTATTATCGTCATAATTATCATCGTTAATATCGTCGTTATTATTGTCATTATCTCCTTTTTATCGTCGTTATGATCGTCGTTAATATAGTCGTTATTATCTTCGTTATTATCGTCGTTAATGTCGTCGTTATTATCGTCATTATCTACGTTGTTATCGTCCTTATCATCCTCATAATTATCGTCGTTAATATCGTCGTTATTTTGTCATAATCATCGTCGTTAATGTCGTCGTTATTATCGTCATTATCTTCGTTGTTATCGTCGTTATTATCCTCAAAATTATCGTCGTTAATATCGTCGTTATTTTGTAATAATCATTGTCGTTAATGTCGTCGTTATTATCGTCATTATCATCGTTGTTATCGTCCTTATCATCCTCATAATTATCGTTTTTAACATCGTCGTTATTTTGTCTTAATCATCGTCGTTAATGTCGTCGTTATTATCGTCATTATCTTCGTTGTTACCGTCGTTATTACCCTCATAATTATCGTCGTTAATATCGTCGTTATTTTGTCATAATCATCGTCGTTAATGTCGTCGTTATTATCGTCATTATCTTCGTTGTTATCGTCGTTATTATTCTCATAATTATCGTCGTTAATATCGTCGTTATTTTGACATAATCATCGTCGTTAATGTCGTCGTTATTATCGTCATTATCTACGTTGTTATCGTCATAAATATCATCGTTAATATCGTCGTTATTATTGTCATTATCTTCTTTTTATCGTCGTTATTATCGTCGTTAATATCGTCTTTATTATCGTCGTTAATATCGTCATTATCATCGTTGTTATCGTCCTTATTATCCTCATAATTATCGTCGTTAATATCGTCGTTATTTTGACATAATCATCGTCGTTAATGTCGTCATTATTATCGTCATTATCTACGTTGTTATCGTCTTTATCATCCTCATAATTATCGTCGTTAATATCGTCGTTATTTTATCATAAACATCGTCGTTAATGTCGTCGTTATTATCGTCATTATCATCGTTGTAATCGTCCTTATCATCCTCATAATTATCGTCGTTATTATCGTCGTTATTATCGTCGTTAATATCGTCGTTAATATCGTCATTATCATCGTTGTTATCGTCCTTATCATCCTCATAATTATCGTTGTTAATATCGTCGTTATTTTGTCATAATCATCCTCGTTAATGTCGTCGTTATTATCGTCATTATCATCGTTGTTATCGTCCTTATCATCCTCATAATTATCGTCGTTAATATCGTCGTTATTTTGTCATAATCATCGTCGTTAATATCGTCGTTATTTTGTCATAATCATCGACGTTAATGTCGTCGTTATTATCGTCATTATCTTCGTTGTTATCGTCATAATTAACATCGTTAATATCGTCGTTATTATTGTCATTATCTTCTTTTTATCGTCGTTATTATCGTCGTTAATATCGTCTTTATTATCGTCGTTATTATCGTCGTTAATATCGTCGTTAATATCGTCATTATCATCGTTGTTATCGTCCTTATTATCCTCATAATCATCGTCGTTAATATCGTCGTTATTTTGTCATAATCATCGTCGTTAATGTCGTCGTTATTATCGTCATTATCTTCGTTGTTATCGTCGTTATTATCCTCATAATTATCGTCGTTAATATCGTCGTTATTTTGTCATAATCATCGTCGTTAATGTCGTCGTTATTATCGTCATTATCTTCGTTGTTATCGTCGTTATTATCTTCATAATTATCGTCGTTAATATCGTCGTTATTTTGTCATAATCATCGTCGTTAATGTCGTCGTTATTATCGTCATTATCTACGTTGTTATCGTCATAAATATCATCGTTAATATCGTCGTTATTATTGTCATTATCTTCTTTTTATCGTCGTTATTATCGTCGTTAATATCGTCGTTATTATCATCGTTATTATCGTCGTTAATATCGTCGTTATTATCGTCGTTATTATCGTCGTTATTATCGTCGCTAATATCGTCGTTAATATCGTCATTATAATCGTTGTTATCGTCCTTATTATCCTCATAATTATCGTCGTTAATATCGTCGTTATTATCGTCATTATCATCGTTGTTATCGTCCTTATTATCCTCATAATTATTGTCGTTAATATCGTCGTTATTTTGTCATAATCATCGTCGTTAATGTCGTCGTTATTATCGTCATTATCTTCG
Source organism: Dolichovespula media (assembly GCA_911387685.1). Lineage (NCBI taxonomy): Eukaryota > Metazoa > Arthropoda > Insecta > Hymenoptera > Vespidae > Dolichovespula > Dolichovespula media. Next base: position 8,341,257 of record OU426857.1, read on the forward strand.
TTGTTATCGTCGTTATTATCCTCATAATTATCGTCGTTAATATCGTCGTTATTTTGACATAATCATCGTCGTTAATGTTGTCGTTAGTATCGTCATTATCTACGTTGTTATCGTCATAAATATCATCGTTAATATCGTCGTTATTATTGTCATCATCTTCTTTTTATCGTCGTTATTATCGTCGTTACTATCGCCGTTATTATCGTCGTTATTATCGTCGTTAATATCGTCGTTAATATCGTCATTATCATCGTTGTTATCGTCCTTATTATCCTCATAATTATCGTCGTTAATATCGTCGTTATTTTGTCATAATCATCGTCGTTAATGTCGTCGTTATTATCGTCATTATCTTCGTTGTTATCGTCGTTATTATCCTCATAATTATCGTCGTTAATATCGTCGTTATTTTGTCATAATCATCGTCGTTAATGTCGTCGTTATTATCGTCATTATCTACGTTGTTATCGTCATAAATATCATCGTTAATATCGTCGTTATTATTGTCATTTTCTTCTTTTTATCGTCGTTATTATCGTCGTTAATATCGTCGTTATTATCGTCGTTATTATCGTCGTTAATATCGTCGTTAATATCGTCATTATCATCGTTGTTATCGTCCTTATTATCCTCATAATCATCGTCGTTAATATCGTCGTTATTTTGTCATAATCATCGTCGTTAATGTCGTCGTTATTATCGTCATTATCTACGTTGTTATCGTCATAAATATCATCGTTAATATCGTCGTTATTATCGTCATTATCTTCTTTTTATCGTCGTTATTATCGTCGTTATTATCGTCTTTATTATCGTCGTTATTATCGTCGTTAATATCGTCGTTAATATCGTCATTATCATCGTTGTTATCGTTCTTATCATCCTCATAATCATCGTCGTTAATATCGTCATTATTTTGTCATAATCATCGTCGTTAATGTCGTCGTTATTATCGTCATTATCTTCGTTGTTATCGTCGTTATTATCCTCATAATTATCGTCGTTAATATCGTCGTTATTTTGTCATAATCATCGTCGTTAATGTCGTCGTTATTATCGTCAATATCTTCGTTGTTATCGTCGTTATTATCTTCATAATTATCGTCTTTAATATCGTCGTTATTTTGTCATAATCATCGTCGTTAATGTCATCGTTATTATCGTCATTATCTACGTTGTTATCGTCATAAATATCATCGTTAATATCGTCGTTATTATTGTCATTATCTTCTTTTTATCGTCGTTATTATCGTCGTTAATATCGTCGTTATTATCATCGTTATTATCGTCGTTAATATCGTCGTTATTATCGTCGTTATTATCGTCGTTATTATCGTCGTTAATATCGTCGTTAATATCGTCATTATAATCGTTGTTATCGTCCTTATTATCCTCATAATTATCGTCGTTAATATCGTCGTTATTATCGTCATTATCATCGTTGTTATCGTCCTTATTATCCTCATAATTATTGTCGTTAATATCGTCGTTATTTTGTCATAATCATCGTCGTTAATGTCGTCGTTATTATCGTCATTATCTTCGTTGTTATCGTCGTTATTATCCTCATAATTATCGTCGTTAATATCGTCGTTATTTTGACATAATCATCGTCGTTAATGTTGTCGTTATTATCGTCATTATCTACGTTGTTATCGTCATAAATATCATCGTTAATATCGTCGTTATTATTGTCATCATCTTCTTTTTATCGTCGTTATTATCGTCGTTAATATCGTCATTATCATCGTTGTTATCGTCCTTATTATCCTCATAATCATCGTCGTTAATATCGTCGTTATTTTGTCATAATCATCGTCGTTAATGTCGTCGTTATTATCGTCATTATCATCGTTGTTATCGTCCTTATCATCCTCATAATTATCATCGTTAATATCGTCGTTATTTTGTCATAACCATCGTCGTTAATGTCGTCGTTATTATCGTCATAATTATCATCGTTAATATCGTCGTTATTATTGTCATTATCTCCTTTTTATCGTCGTTATGATCGTCGTTAATATAGTCGTTATTATCTTCGTTATTATCGTCGTTAATGTCGTCGTTATTATCGTCATTATCTACGTTGTTATCGTCCTTATCATCTTCATAATTATCGTCGTTAATATCGTCGTTATTTTGTCATAATCATCGTCGTTAATGTCGTCGTTATTATCGTCATTATCTTCGTTGTTATCGTCGTTATTATCCTCAAAATTATCGTCGTTAATATCGTCGTTATTTTGTAATAATCATCGTCGTTAATGTCGTCGTTATTATCGTCATTATCATCGTTGTTATCGTCCTTATCATCCTCATAATTATCGTTTTTAACATCGTCGTTATTTTGTCTTAATCATCGTCGTTAATGTCGTCGTTATTATCGTCATTATCTTCGTTGTTACCGTCGTTATTACCCTCATAATTATCGTCGTTAATATCGTCGTTATTTTGTCATAATCATCGTCGTTAATGTCGTCGTTATTATCGTCATTATCTTCGTTGTTATCGTCGTTATTATTCTCATAATTATCGTCGTTAATATCGTCGTTATTTTGACATAATCATCGTCGTTAATGTCGTCGTTATTATCGTCATTATCTACGTTGTTATCGTCATAAATATCATCGTTAATATCGTCGTTATTATTGTCATTATCTTCTTTTTATCGTCGTTATTATCGTCGTTAATATCGTCTTTATTATCGTCGTTATTATCGTCGTTAATATCGTCGTTATTTTGTAATAATCATCGTCGTTAATGTCGTCGTTATTATCGTCATTATCATCGTTGTTATCGTCCTTATCATCCTCATAATTATCGTTCTTAACATCGTCGTTATTTTGTCTTAATCATCGTCGTTAATGTCGTCGTTATTATCGTCATTATCTTCGTTGTTACCGTCGTTATTACCCTCATAATTATCGTCGTTAATATCGTCGTTATTTTGTCATAATCATCGTCGTTAATGTCGTCGTTATTATCGTCATTATCTTCGTTGTTATCGTCGTTATTATCCTCATAATTATCGTCGTTAATATCGTCGTTATTTTGACATAATCATCGTCGTTAATGTCGTCGTTATTATCGTCATTATCTACGTTGTTATCGTCATAAATATCATCGTTAATATCGTCGTTATTATTGTCATTATCTTCTTTTTATTGTCGTTATTATCGTCGTTAATATCGTCGTTAATATCGTCGTTAATATCGTCATTATCATCGTTGTTATCGTCCTTATTATCCTCATAATTATCGTCGTTAATATCGTCGTTATTTTGACATAATCATCGTCGTTAATGTCGTCATTATTATCGTCATTATCTACGTTGTTATCGTCTTTATCATCCTCATAATTATCGTCGTTAATATCGTCGTTATTTTATCATAAACATCGTCGTTAATGTCGTCGTTATTATCGTCATTATTTTCGTTGTAATCGTCCTTATCATCCTCATAATTATCGTCGTTATTATCGTCGTTATTATCGTCGTTAATATCGTCGTTAATATCGTCATTATCATCGTTGTTATCGTCCTTATCATCCTCATAATTATCGTTGTTAATATCGTCGTTATTTTGTCATAATCATCCTCGTTAATGTCGTCGTTATTATCGTCATTATCATCGTTGTTATCGTCCTTATCATCCTCATAATTATCGTCGTTAATATCGTCGTTATTTTGTCATAATCATCGTCGTTAATATCGTCGTTATTTTGTCATAATCATCGACGTTAATGTCGTCGTTATTATCGTCATTATCTTCGTTGTTATCGTCATAATTACCATCGTTAATATCGTCGTTATTATTGTCATTATCTTCTTTTTATCGTCGTTATTATCGTCGTTAATATCGTCTTTATTATCGTCGTTATTATCGTCGTTAATATCGTCGTTAATATCGTCATTATCATCGTTGTTATCGTCCTTATTATCCTCATAATCATCGTCGTTAATATCGTCGTTATTTTGTCATAATCATCGTCGTTAATGTCGTCGTTATTATCGTCATTATCTTCGTTGTTATCGTCGTTATTATCCTCATAATTATCGTCGTTAATATCGTCGTTATTTTGTCATAATCATCGTCGTTAATGTCGTCGTTATTATCGTCATTATCTTCGTTGTTATCGTCGTTATTATCTTCATAATTATCGTCGTTAATATCGTCGTTATTTTGTCATAATCATCGTCGTTAATGTCATCGTTATTATCGTCATTATCTACGTTGTTATCGTCATAAATATCATCGTTAATATCGTCGTTATTATTGTCATTATCTTCTTTTTATCGTCGTTATTATCGTCGTTAATATCGTCGTTATTATCATCGTTATTATCGTCGTTAATATCGTCGTTATTATCGTCGTTATTATCGTCGTTATTATCGTCGCTAATATCGTCGTTAATATCGTCATTATAATCGTTGTTATCGTCCTTATTATCCTCATAATTATAGTCGTTAATATCGTCGTTATTATCGTCATTATCATCGTTGTTATCGTCCTTATTATCCTCATAATTATTGTCGTTAATATCGTCGTTATTTTGTCATAATCATCGTCGTTAATGTCGTCGTTATTATCGTCATTATCTTCGTTGTTATCGTCGTTATTATCCTCATAATTATCGTCGTTAATATCGTCGTTATTTTGACATAATCATCGTCGTTAATGTTGTCGTTAGTATCGTCATTATCTACGTTGTTATCGTCATAAATATCATCGTTAATATCGTCGTTATTATTGTCATCATCTTCTTTTTATCGTCGTTATTATCGTCGTTACTATCGCCGTTATTATCGTCGTTATTATCGTCGTTAATATCGTCGTTAATATCGTCATTATCATCGTTGTTATCGTCCTTATTATCCTCATAATTATCGTCGTTAATATCGTCGTTATTTTGTCATAATCATCGTCGTTAATGTCGTCGTTATTATCGTCATTATCTTCGTTGTTATCGTCGTTATTATCCTCATAATTATCGTCGTTAATATCGTCGTTATTTTGTCATAATCATCGTCGTTAATGTCGTCGTTATTATCGTCATTATCTACGTTGTTATCGTCATAAATATCATCGTTAATATCGTCGTTATTATTGTCATTTTCTTCTTTTTATCGTCGTTATTATCGTCGTTAATATCGTCGTTATTATCGTCGTTATTATCGTCGTTAATATCGTCGTTAATATCGTCATTATCATCGTTGTTATCGTCCTTATTATCCTCATAATCATCGTCGTTAATATCGTCGTTATTTTGTCATAATCATCGTCGTTAATGTCGTCGTTATTATCGTCATTATCTACGTTGTTATCGTCATAAATATCATCGTTAATATCGTCGTTATTATCGTCATTATCTTCTTTTTATCGTCGTTATTATCGTCGTTATTATCGTCTTTATTATCGTCGTTATTATCGTCGTTAATATCGTCGTTAATATCGTCATTATCATCGTTGTTATCGTCCTTATCATCCTCATAATCATCGTCGTTAATATCGTCATTATTTTGTCATAATCATCGTCGTTAATGTCGTCGTTATTATCGTCATTATCTTCGTTGTTATCGTCGTTATTATCCTCATAATTATCGTCGTTAATATCGTCGTTATTTTGTCATAATCATCGTCGTTAATGTCGTCGTTATTATCGTCAATATCTTCGTTGTTATCGTCGTTATTATCTTCATAATTATCGTCTTTAATATCGTCGTTATTTTGTCATAATCATCGTCGTTAATGTCATCGTTATTATCGTCATTATCTACGTTGTTATCGTCATAAATATCATCGTTAATATCGTCGTTATTATTGTCATTATCTTCTTTTTATCGTCGTTATTATCGTCGTTAATATCGTCGTTATTATCATCGTTATTATCGTCGTTAATATCGTCGTTATTATCGTCGTTATTATCGTCGTTATTATCGTCGTTAATATCGTCGTTAATATCGTCATTATAATCGTTGTTATCGTCCTTATTATCCTCATAATTATCGTCGTTAATATCGTCGTTATTATCGTCATTATCATCGTTGTTATCGTCCTTATTATCCTCATAATTATCGTCGTTAATATCGTCGTTATTTTGTCATAATCATCGTCGTTAATGTCGTCGTTATTATCGTCATTATCTTCGTTGTTATCGTCGTTATTATCCTCATAATTATCGTCGTTAATATCGTCGTTATTTTGACATAATCATCGTCGTGAATGTTGTCGTTATTATCGTCATTATCTACGTTGTTATCGTCATAAATATCATCGTTAATATCGTCGTTATTATTGTCATCATCTTCTTTTTATCGTCGTTATTATCGTCGTTAATATCGTCATTATCATCGTTGTTATCGTCCTTATTATCCTCATAATCATCGTCGTTAATATCGTCGTTATTTTGTCATAATCATCGTCGTTAATGTCGTCGTTATTATCGTCATTATCTACGTTGTTATCGTCATAAATATCATCGTTAATATCGTCGTTATTATTGTCATTATCTTCTTTTCATCGTCGTTATTATCGTCGTTATTATCGTCGTTAATATCGTCGTTAATATCGTCATTATCATCGTTGTTATCGTCCTTATTATCCTCATAATTATCGTCGTTAATATCGTCGTTATTTTGTCATAATCATCGTCGTTAATATCGTCATTATTTTGTCATAATCATCGTCGTTAATGTCGTCGTTAATATCGTCATTATCATCGTTGTTATCGTCCTTATTATCCTCATAATTATCGTCGTTAATATCGTCGTTATTTTGTCATAATCATCGTCGTTAATGTCGTCGTTATTATCGCCATTATCATCGTTGTTATCGTCCTTATCATCCTCATAATTATCGTCGTTAATATCGTCTTTATTTTGTCATAAACATCGTCGTTAATGTCGTCGTTATTATCGTCATTATCTTCGTTGTTATCGTCGTTATTATCCTCATAATTATCGTCGTTAATATCGTCGTTATTTTGTCATAATCATCGACGTTAATGACGTCGTTATTATCGTCATTATCTTCGTTGTTATCGTCATAATTATCATCGTTAATCTCGTCGTTATTATTGTCATTATCTTCTTTTTATCGTCGTTATTATCGTCGTTAATATCGTCTTTATTATCGTCGTTATTATCGTCGTTAATATCGTCGTTAATATCGTCATTATCATCGTTGTTATCGTCCTTATCATCCTCATAATTATCGTCGTTAATATCGTCGTTATTTTGTCATCATCATCGTCGTTAATGTCGTCTTTATTATCGTCATTATCTACGTTGTTATCGTCCTTATCATCCTCATAATTATCGTCGTTAATATCGTCGTTATTCTGTCATAATCATCGTCGTTAATGTCGTCGTTATTATCGTCATTATCTTCGTTGTTATCGTCGTTATTATCCACATAATTATCGTCGTTAATATCGTCGTTATTTTGACATAATCATCGTCGTTAATGTCGTCGTTATTATCGTCATTATCTACGCTGTTATCGTCATAAATATCATCGTTAATATCGTCGTTATTATTGTCATTATCTTCTTTTTATCGTCGTTATTATCGTCCTTATCATCCTCATAATTATCGTCGTTAATATCGTCGTTATTTTGTCATAAACATCGTCGTTAATATCGTCGTTATTTTGACATAATCATCGTCGTTAATGTCGTCGTTATTATCGTCATTATCTACGTTGTTATCGTCATAAATATCATCGTTAATATCGTCGTTATTATTGTCATTATCTTCTTTTTATCGTCGTTATTATCGTCGTTAATATCGTCGTTATTATCGTCGTTATAATCGTCGTTAATATCGTCGTTAATATCGTCATTATCATCGTTGTTATCGTCCTTATTATCCTCATAATTATCGTCGTTAATATCGTCGTTATTTTGTCATAATCATCGTCGTTAATGTCGTCGTTATTATCGTCATTATCATCGTTGTTATCGTCCTTATCATCCTCATAATTATCATCGTTAATATCGTCGTTATTATTGTCATTATCTTCTTTTTATCGTCGTTATTATCGTCGTTAATATCGTCTTTATTATCGTCGTTATTATCGTCGTTAATATCGTCGTTAATATCGTCATTATCATCGTTGTTATCGTCCTTATCATCCTCATAATCATCGTCGTTAATATCGTCGTTATTTTGTCATAATCATCGTCGTTAATGTCGTCGTTATTATCGTCATTATCTACGTTGTTATCGTCATAAATATCATCGTTAATATCGTCGTTATTATTGTCATTATCTTCTTTTTATCGTCGTTATTATCGTCGTTAATATCGTCGTTATTATCGTCGTTATTATCGTCGTTAATATCGTCGTTAATATCGTCATTATCATCGTTGTTATCGTCCTTATTTTCCTCATAATTATCGTCGTTAATATAGTCGTTATTTTGTCATAATCATCGTCGTTAATGTCGTCGTTAATATCGTCATTATCTTCGTAGTTATCGTCGTTATTATCGTCATTATCTTCGTAGTTATCGTCGTTATTATCGTCGTTAATATAGTCGTTATTATCGTCATTATCGTCGTTCTTATCAACATAATTATAGACGTTATTATCGTAGTTAATATCGTCATTGTCATCGTTGTTATCGTCGTTATTATCCTCATAATTATCGTCGTTAATATCGTCATTATCTTCGCTGTTATCGTCATAATTATCATCGTTAATAAAGTCGTTATTATTGTCATTATCTTCTTTTTATCGTCGTTATTATCATCGTTAATATCGTCGTTAATATCGTCGTTAATATCGTCATTATCATCGTTGTTATCGTCCTCATTATCCTCATAATTATTGTCGTTAATATCGTCGTTATTTTGTCATAAACATCGTCGTTAATGTCGTCGTTATTATCGTCATTATCTTCGTTGTTACCGTCGTTATTATCCTCATAATTATCGTCGTTAATATCGTCGTTATTTTGTCATAATCATCGTCGTTAATGTCGTCGTTATTATCGTCATTATCTTCGTTGTTATCGTCGTTATTATCCTCATAATTATCGTCGTTAATATCGTCGTTATTTTGACATAATCATCGTCGTTAATGTCGTCGTTATTATCGTCATTATCTACGTTGTTATCGTCATAAATATCATCGTTAATATCGTCGTTACTATTGTCATTATCTTCTTTTTATCGTCGTTATTATCGTCGTTAATATCGTCGTTATTATCGTCGTTATTATCGTCGTTAATATCGTCGTTAATATCGTCATTATCATCGTTGTTATCGTCCTTATTATCCTCATAATTATCGTCGTTAATATCGTCGTTATTTTGTCATAATCATCGTCGTTAATGTCGTCGTTATTATCGTCATTATCATCGTTGTTATCGTCCTTACCATCCTCATAATTATCATCGTTAATATCGTCGTTATTTTGTCATAACCATCGTCGTTAATGTCGTCGTTATTATCGTCATAATTATCATCGTTAATATCGTCGTTATTATTGTCATTATCTCCTTTTTATCGTCGTTATGATCGTCGTTAATATCGTCGTTATTATCTTCGTTATTATCGTCGTTAATGTCGTCGTTATTATCGTCATTATCTACGTTGTTATCGTCCTTATCATCCTCATAATTATCGTCGTTAATATCGTCGTTATATTGTCATAATCATCGTCGTTAATGTCGTCGTTATTATCGTCATTATCTTCGTTGTTATCGTCGTTATTATCCTCATAATTATCGTCGTTAATATCGTCGTTATTTTGTCATAATCATCGTCGTTAATGTCGTCGTTATTATCGTCATTATCATCGTTCTTATCGTCCTTATCATCCTCATAATTATCGTTCTTAACATCGTCGTTATTTTGTCTTAATCATCGTCGTTAATGTCGTCGTTATTATCGTCATTATCTTCGTTGTTACCGTCGTTATTACCCTCATAATTATCGTCGTTAATATCGTCGTTATTTTGTCATAATCATCGTCGTTAATGTCGTCGTTATTATCGTCATTATCTTCGTTGTTATCGTCGTTATTATCCTCATAATTATCGTCGTTAATATCGTCGTTATTTTGACATAATCATCGTCGTTAATGTCGTCGTTATTATCGTCATTATCTACGTTGTTATCGTCATAAATATCATCGTTAATATCGTCGTTATTATTGTCATTATCTTCTTTTTATCGTCGTTATTATCGTCGTTAATATCGTCTTTATTATCGTCGTTATTATCGTCGTTAATATCGTCGTTAATATCGTCATTATCATCGTTGTTATCGTCCTTATCATCCTCATAATTATCGTTCTTAACATCGTCGTTATTTTGTCTTAATTATCGTCGTTAATGTCGTCGTTATTATCGTCATTATCTTCGTTGTTACCGTCGTTATTACCCTCATAATTATCGTCGTTAATATCGTCGTTATTTTGTCATAATCATCGTCGTTAATGTCGTCGTTATTATCGTCATTATCTTCGTTGTTATCGTCGTTATTATCCTCATAATTATCGTCGTTAATATCGTCGTTATTTTGTCATAATCATCGTCGTTAATGTCGTCGTTATTATCGTCATTATCTACGTTGTTATCGTCATAAATATCATCGTTAATATCGTCGTTATTATTGTCATTATCTTCTTTTTATCGTCGTTATTATCGTCGTTAATATCGTCGTTATTATCGTCGTTATTATCGTCGTTAATATCGTCGTTAATATCGTCATTATCATCGTTGTTATCGTCCTTATCATCCTCATAATTATCGTTGTTAATATCGTCGTTATTTTGTCATAATCATCCTCGTTAATGTCGTCGTTATTATCGTCATTATCATCGTTGTTATCGTCCTTATCATCCTCATATTTATCGTCGTTAATATCGTCGTTATTTTGTCATAATCATCGTCGTTAATGTCGTCGTTATTATTGTCATTATCTACGTTGTTATCGTCATAAATATCATCGTTAATATCGTCGTTATTATTGTCATTATCTTCTTTTTATCGTCGTTATTATCGTCGTTATTATCGTCGTTAATATCGTCGTTATTATCGTCGTTATTATTGCCGTTAATATCGTCATTAATATCGTCATTATCATCGTTGTTATCGTCCTTATTATCCTCATAATTATCGTCGTTAATATCGTCGTTATTTTGTCATAATCATCGTCGTTAATGTCGTCGTTATTATCGTCATTATCATCGTTGTTATCGTCCTTATCATCCTCATAATTATCGCCGTTAATATCGTCGTTATTTTGTCATAATCATCGTCGTTAATGTCGTCGTTATTATCGTCATTATCTTCGTTGTTATCGTCATAATTATCATAGTTAACATCGTCGTTATTATTGTCAGTATCTTCTTTTTATCGTCGTTATTATCGTCGTTAATATCGTCTTTATTATCGTCGTTATTATCGTCGTTAATATCGTCGTTAATATCGTCATTATCATCGTTGTTATCGTCCTTATCATCCTCATAATTGTCGTCGTTAATATCGTCGTTATTTTGTCATAATCATCGTCGTTAATATCGTCGTTAATATCGTCATTATCATCGTTGTTATCGTCGTTATTATCCTCATAATTATCGTCGTTAATATCGTCGTTATTTTGTCATAATCATCGTCGTTAATGTCGTCGTTATTATCGTCATTATCTACGTTGTTATCGTCATAAATATCATCGTTAATATCGTCGATATTATTGTCATTTTCTTCTTTTTATCGTCGTTATTATCGTCGTTAATATCGTCGTTATTATCGTCGTTATTATCGTCGTTAATATCGTCGTTAATATCGTCATTATCATCGTTGTTATCGTCCTTATTATCCTCATAATCATCGTCGTTAATATCGTCGTTATTTTGTCATAATCATCGTCGTTAATGTCGTCGTTATTATCGTCATTATCTACGTTGTTATCGTCATAAATATCATCGTTAATATCGTCGTTATTATCGTCATTATCTTCTTTTTATCGTCGTTATTATCGTCGTTATTATCGTCTTTATTATCGTCGTTATTATCGTCGTTAATATCGTCGTTAATATCGTCATTATCATCGTTGTTATCGTCCTTATCATCCTCATAATCATCGTCGTTAATATCGTCATTATTTTGTCATAATCATCGTCGTTAATGTCGTCGTTATTATCGTCATTATCTTCGTTGTTATCGTCGTTATTATCCTCATAATTATCGTCGTTAATATCGTCGTTATTTTGTCATAATCATCGTCGTTAATGTCGTCGTTATTATCGTCATTATCTTCGTTGTTATCGTCGTTATTATCTTCATAATTATCGTCTTTAATATCGTCGTTATTTTGTCATAATCATCGTCGTTAATGTCATCGTTATTATCGTCATTATCTACGTTGTTATCGTCATAAATATCATCGTTAATATCGTCGTTATTATTGTCATTATCTTCTTTTTATCGTCGTTATTATCGTCGTTAATATCGTCGTTATTATCATCGTTATTATCGTCGTTAATATCGTCGTTATTATCGTCGTTATTATCGTCGTTATTATCGTCGTTAATATCGTCGTTAATATCGTCATTATAATCGTTGTTATCGTCCTTATTATCCTCATAATTATCGTCGTTAATATCGTCGTTATTATCGTCATTATCATCGTTGTTATCGTCCTTATTATCCTCATAATTATTGTCGTTAATATCGTCGTTATTTTGTCATAATCATCGTCGTTAATGTCGTCGTTATTATCGTCATTATCTTCGTTGTTATCGTCGTTATTATCCTCATAATTATCGTCGTTAATATCGTCGTTATTTTGACATAATCATCGTCGTGAATGTTGTCGTTATTATCGTCATTATCTACGTTGTTATCGTCATAAATATCATCGTTAATATCGTCGTTATTATTGTCATCATCTTCTTTTTATCGTCGTTATTATCGTCGTTAATATCGTCATTATCATCGTTGTTATCGTCCTTATTATCCTCATAATCATCGTCGTTAATATCGTCGTTATTTTGTCATAATCATCGTCGTTAATGTCGTCGTTATTATCGTCATTATCTACGTTGTTATCGTCATAAATATCATCGTTAATATCGTCGTTATTATTGTCATTATCTTCTTTTCATCGTCGTTATTATCGTCGTTATTATCGTCGTTAATATCGTCGTTAATATCGTCATTATCATCGTTGTTATCGTCCTTATTATCCTCATAATTATCGTCGTTAATATCGTCGTTATTTTGTCATAATCATCGTCGTTAATATCGTCATTATTTTGTCATAATCATCGTCGTTAATGTCGTCGTTAATACCGTCATTATCACCGTTGTTATCGTCCTTATTATCCTCATAATTATCGTCGTTAATATCGTCGTTATTTTGTCATAATCATCGTCGTTAATGTCGTCGTTATTATCGCCATTATCATCGTTGTTATCGTCCTTATCATCCTCATAATTATCGTCGTTAATATCGTCTTTATTTTGTCATAAACATCGTCGTTAATGTCGTCGTTATTATCGTCATTATCTTCGTTGTTATCGTCGTTATTATCCTCATAATTATCGTCGTTAATATCGTCGTTATTTTGTCATAATCATCGACGTTAATGACGTCGTTATTATCGTCATTATCTTCGTTGTTATCGTCATAATTATCATCGTTAATCTCGTCGTTATTATTGTCATTATCTTCTTTTTATCGTCGTTATTATCGTCGTTAATATCGTCTTTATTATCGTCGTTATTATCGTCGTTAATATCGTCGTTAATATCGTCATTATCATCGTTGTTATCGTCCTTATCATCCTCATAATTATCGTCGTTAATATCGTCGTTATTTTGTCATCATCATCGTCGTTAATGTCGTCTTTATTATCGTCATTATCTACGTTGTTATCGTCCTTATCATCCTCATAATTATCGTCGTTAATATCGTCGTTATTCTGTCATAATCATCGTCGTTAATGTCGTCGTTATTATCGTCATTATCTTCGTTGTTATCGTCGTTATTATCCACATAATTATCGTCGTTAATATCGTCGTTATTTTGACATAATCATCGTCGTTAATGTCGTCGTTATTATCGTCATTATCTACGCTGTTATCGTCATAAATATCATCGTTAATATCGTCGTTATTATTGTCATTATCTTCTTTTTCATAATTATCGTCGTTAATATCGTCGTTATTTTGTCATAAACATCGTCGTTAATATCGTCGTTATTTTGTCATAATCATCGTCGTTAATGTCGTCGTTATTATCGTCATTATCTACGTTGTTATCGTCATAAATATCATCGTTAATATCGTCGTTATTATTGTCATTATCTTCTTTTTATCGTCGTTATTATCGTCGTTAATATCGTCGTTATTATCGTCGTTATAATCGTCGTTAATATCGTCGTTAATATCGTCATTATCATCGTTGTTATCGTCCTTATTATCCTCATAATTATCGTCGTTAATATCGTCGTTATTTTGTCATAATCATCGTCGTTAATGTCGTCGTTATTATCGTCATTATCATCGTTGTTATCGTCCTTATCATCCTCATAATTATCATCGTTAATATCGTCGTTATTATTGTCATTATCTTCTTTTTATCGTCGTTATTATCGTCGTTAATATCGTCTTTATTATCGTCGTTATTATCGTCGTTAATATCGTCGTTAATATCGTCATTATCATCGTTGTTATCGTCCTTATCATCCTCATAATCATCGTCGTTAATATCGTCGTTATTTTGTCATAATCATCGTCGTTAATGTCGTCGTTATTATCGTCATTATCTACGTTGTTATCGTCATAAATATCATCGTTAATATCGTCGTTATTATTGTCATTATCTTCTTTTTATCGTCGTTATTATCGTCGTTAATATCGTCGTTATTATCGTCGTTATTATCGTCGTTAATATCGTCGTTAATATCGTCATTATCATCGTTGTTATCGTCCTTATTTTCCTCATAATTATCGTCGTTAATATAGTCGTTATTTTGTCATAATCATCGTCGTTAATGTCGTCGTTAATATCGTCATTATCTTCGTAGTTATCGTCGTTATTATCGTCATTATCTTCGTAGTTATCGTCGTTATTATCGTCGTTAATATAGTCGTTATTATCGTCATTATCGTCGTTCTTATCAACATAATTATAGACGTTATTATCGTAGTTAATATCGTCATTGTCATCGTTGTTATCGTCGTTATTATCCTCATAATTATCGTCGTTAATATCGTCATTATCTTCGCTGTTATCGTCATAATTATCATCGTTAATAAAGTCGTTATTATTGTCATTATCTTCTTTTTATCGTCGTTATTATCATCGTTAATATCGTCGTTAATATCGTCGTTAATATCGTCATTATCATCGTTGTTATCGTCCTTATTATCCTCATAATTATTGTCGTTAATATCGTCGTTATTTTGTCATAAACATCGTCGTTAATGTCGTCGTTATTATCGTCATTATCTTCGTTGTTACCGTCGTTATTATCCTCATAATTATCGTCGTTAATATCGTCGTTATTTTGTCATAATCATCGTCGTTAATGTCGTCGTTATTATCGTCATTATCTTCGTTGTTATCGTCGTTATTATCCTCATAATTATCGTCGTTAATATCGTCGTTATTTTGACATAATCATCGTCGTTAATGTCGTCGTTATTATCGTCATTATCTACGTTGTTATCGTCATAAATATCATCGTTAATATCGTCGTTACTATTGTCATTATCTTCTTTTTATCGTCGTTATTATCGTCGTTAATATCGTCGTTATTATCGTCGTTATTATCGTCGTTAATATCGTCGTTAATATCGTCATTATCATCGTTGTTATCGTCCTTATTATCCTCATAATTATCGTCGTTAATATCGTCGTTATTTTGTCATAATCATCGTCGTTAATGTCGTCGTTATTATCGTCATTATCATCGTTGTTATCGTCCTTACCATCCTCATAATTATCATCGTTAATATCGTCGTTATTTTGTCATAACCATCGTCGTTAATGTCGTCGTTATTATCGTCATAATTATCATCGTTAATATCGTCGTTATTATTGTCATTATCTCCTTTTTATCGTCGTTATGATCGTCGTTAATATCGTCGTTATTATCTTCGTTATTATCGTCGTTAATGTCGTCGTTATTATCGTCATTATCTACGTTGTTATCGTCCTTATCATCCTCATAATTATCGTCGTTAATATCGTCGTTATATTGTCATAATCATCGTCGTTAATGTCGTCGTTATTATCGTCATTATCTTCGTTGTTATCGTCGTTATTATCCTCAAAATTATCGTCGTTAATATCGTCGTTATTTTGTAATAATCATCGTCGTTAATGTCGTCGTTATTATCGTCATTATCATCGTTCTTATCGTCCTTATCATCCTCATAATTATCGTTCTTAACATCGTCGTTATTTTGTCTTAATCATCGTCGTTAATGTCGTCGTTATTATCGTCATTATCTTCGTTGTTACCGTCGTTATTACCCTCATAATTATCGTCGTTAATATCGTCGTTATTTTGTCATAATCATCGTCGTTAATGTCGTCGTTATTATCGTCATTATCTTCGTTGTTATCGTCGTTATTATCCTCATAATTATCGTCGTTAATATCGTCGTTATTTTGACATAATCATCGTCGTTAATGTCGTCGTTATTATCGTCATTATCTACGTTGTTATCGTCATAAATATCATCGTTAATATCGTCGTTATTATTGTCATTATCTTCTTTTTATCGTCGTTATTATCGTCGTTAATATCGTCTTTATTATCGTCGTTATTATCGTCGTTAATATCGTCGTTAATATCGTCATTATCATCGTTGTTATCGTCCTTATCATCCTCATAATTATCGTTCTTAACATCGTCGTTATTTTGTCTTAATTATCGTCGTTAATGTCGTCGTTATTATCGTCATTATCTTCGTTGTTACCGTCGTTATTACCCTCATAATTATCGTCGTTAATATCGTCGTTATTTTGTCATAATCATCGTCGTTAATGTCGTCGTTATTATCGTCATTATCTACGTTGTTATCGTCGTTATTATCCTCATAATTATCGTCGTTAATATCGTCGTTATTTTGACATAATCATCGTCGTTAATGTCGTCGTTATTATCGTCATTATCTACGTTGTTATCGTCATAAATATCATCGTTAATATCGTCGTTATTATTGTCATTATCTTCTTTTTATCGTCGTTATTATCGTCGTTAATATCGTCGTTATTATCGTCGTTATTATCGTCGTTAATATCGTCGTTAATATCGTCATTATCATCGTTGTTATCGTCCTTATCATCCTCATAATTATCGTTGTTAATATCGTCGTTATTTTGTCATAATCATCCTCGTTAATGTCGTCGTTATTATCGTCATTATCATCGTTGTTATCGTCCTTATCATCCTCATATTTATCGTCGTTAATATCGTCGTTATTTTGTCATAATCATCGTCGTTAATGTCGTCGTTATTATTGTCATTATCTACGTTGTTATCGTCATAAATATCATCGTTAATATCGTCGTTATTATTGTCATTATCTTCTTTTTATCGTTGTTATTATCGTCGTTATTATCGTCGTTAATATCGTCGTTATTATCGTCGTTATTATTGCCGTTAATATCGTCATTAATATCGTCATTATCATCGTTGTTATCGTCCTTATTATCCTCATAATTATCGTCGTTAATATCGTCGTTATTTTGTCATAATCATCGTCGTTAATGTCGTCGTTATTATCGTCATTATCATCGTTGTTATCGTCCTTATCATCCTCATAATTATCGCCGTTAATATCGTCGTTATTTTGTCATAATCATCGTCGTTAATGTCGTCGTTATTATCGTCATTATCTTCGTTGTTATCGTCATAATTATCATAGTTAACATCGTCGTTATTATTGTCAGTATCTTCTTTTTATCGTCGTTATTATCGTCGTTAATATCGTCTTTATTATCGTCGTTATTATCGTCGTTAATATCGTCGTTAATATCGTCATTATCATCGTTGTTATCGTCCTTATCATCCTCATAATTGTCGTCGTTAATATCGTCGTTATTTTGTCATAATCATCGTCGTTAATATCGTCGTTAATATCGTCATTATCATCGTTGTTATCGTCCTTATTATCCTCATAATTATCGTCGTTATTATCGTCGTTATTTTGTCATAATCATCGTCGTTAATGTCGTCGTTATTATCGTCATTATCTACGTTGTTATCATCATAAATATCATCGATAATATCGTCGTTATTATTGTCATTATCTTCTTTTTATCGTCGTTATTAACGTCGTTATTATCGTCGTTAATATCGTCGTTAATATCGTCATTATCATCGTCGTTATCGTCCTTATTATCCTCATAATTATCGTCGTTAATATCGTCGTTATTTTGTCATAATCATCGTCGTTAATATCGTCGTTATTTTGTCATAATCAT
Organism: Dolichovespula media; assembly: GCA_911387685.1. NCBI lineage: Eukaryota > Metazoa > Arthropoda > Insecta > Hymenoptera > Vespidae > Dolichovespula > Dolichovespula media. Next base: position 8,359,713 of record OU426857.1, read on the forward strand.
CGACGTTAATGTCGTCGTTATTATTGTCATTATCTTCGTTGTTATCGTCATAATTAACATCGTTAATATCGTCGTTATTATTGTCATTATCTTCTTTTTATCGTCGTTATTATCGTCGTTAATATCGTCTTTATTATCGTCGTTATTATCGTCGTTAATATCGTCGTTAATATCGTCATTATCATCGTTGTTATCGTCCTTATCATCCTCATAATTATCGTAGTTAATATCGTCGTTATTTTGTCATAATCATCGTCGTTAATGTCGTCGTTATTATCGTCATTATCTTCGTTGTTATCGTCGTTATTATCCTCATAATTATCGTCGTTAATATCGTCGTTATTTTGTCATAATCATCGTCGTTAATGTCGTCGTTATTATCGTCATTATCTACGTTGATATCGTCATAAATATCATCGTTAATATCGTCGTTATTATTGTCATTTTCTTCTTTTTATCGTCGTTATTATCGTCGTTAATATCGTCGTTATTATCGTCGTTATTATCGCTGTTAATATCGTCGTTAATATCGTCATTATCATCGTTGTTATCGTCCTTATTACCCTCATAATCATCGTCGTTAATATCGTCGTTATTTTGTCATAATCATCGTCGTTAATGTCGTCGTTATTATCGTCATTATCTACGTTGTTATCGTCATAAATATCATCGTTAATATCGTCGTTATTATCGTCATTATCTTCTTTTTATCGTCGTTATTATCGTCGTTATTATCGTCTTTATTATCGTCGTTATTATCGTCGTTAATATCGTCGTTAATATCGTCATTATCATCGTTGTTATCGTCCTTATCATCCTCATAATCATCGTCGTTAATATCGTCATTATTTTGTCATAATCATCGTCGTTAATGTCGTCGTTATTATCGTCATTATCTTCGTTGTTATCGTCGTTATTATCGTCATTATCTTCGTTGTTATCGTCGTTATTATCGTCGTTAATATCGTCGTTATTATCGTCATTATCGTCGTTCTTATCAACATAATTATAGACGTTATTATCGTAGTTAATATCGTCATTGTCATCGTTGTTATCGTCGTTATTATCCTCATAATTATCGTCGTTAATATCGTCATTATCTTCGCTGTTATCGTCATAATTATCATCGTTAATAAAGTCGTTATTATTGTCATTATCTTCTTTTTATCGTCGTTATTATCATCGTTAATATCGTCGTTAATATCGTCGTTAATATCGTCATTATTATCGTTGTTATCGTCCTTATTATCCTCATAATTATTGTCGTTAATATCGTCGTTATTTTGTCATAAACATCGTCGTTAATGTCGTCGTTATTATCGTCATTATCTTCGTTGTTACCGTCGTTATTATCCTCATAATTATCGTCGTTAATATCGTCGTTATTTTGTCATAATCATCGTCGTTAATGTCGTCGTTATTATCGTCATTATCTTCGTTGTTATCGTCGTTATTATCCTCATAATTATCGTCGTTAATATCGTCGTTATTTTGACATAATCATCGTCGTTAATGTCGTCGTTATTATCGTCATTATCTACGTTGTTATCGTCATAAATATCATCGTTAATATCGTCGTTACTATTGTCATTATCTTCTTTTTATCGTCGTTATTATCGTCGTTAATATCGTCGTTATTATCGTCGTTATTATCGTCGTTAATATCGTCGTTAATATCGTCATTATCATCGTTGTTATCGTCCTTATTATCCTCATAATTATCGTCGTTAATATCGTCGTTATTTTGTCATAATCATCGTCGTTAATGTCGTCGTTATTATCGTCATTATCATCGTTGTTATCGTCCTTATCATCCTCATAATTATCATCGTTAATATCGTCGTTATTTTGTCATAACCATCGTCGTTAATGTCGTCGTTATTATCGTCATAATTATCATCGTTAATATCGTCGTTATTATTGTCATTATCTCCTTTTTATCGTCGTTATGATCGTCGTTAATATCGTCGTTATTATCTTCGTTATTATCGTCGTTAATGTCGTCGTTATTATCGTCATTATCTACGTTGTTATCGTCCTTATCATCCTCATAATTATCGTCGTTAATATCGTCGTTATATTGTCATAATCATCGTCGTTAATGTCGTCGTTATTATCGTCATTATCTTCGTTGTTATCGTCGTTATTATCCTCAAAATTATCGTCGTTAATATCGTCGTTATTTTGTAATAATCATCGTCGTTAATGTCGTCGTTATTATCGTCATTATCATCGTTGTTATCGTCCTTATCATCCTCATAATTATCGTTCTTAACATCGTCGTTATTTTGTCTTAATCATCGTCGTTAATGTCGTCGTTATTATCGTCATTATCTTCGTTGTTACCGTCGTTATTACCCTCATAATTATCGTCGTTAATATCGTCGTTATTTTGTCATAATCATCGTCGTTAATGTCGTCGTTATTATCGTCATTATCTTCGTTGTTATCGTCGTTATTATCCTCATAATTATCGTCGTTAATATCGTCGTTATTTTGACATAATCATCGTCGTTAATGTCGTCCTTATTATCGTCATTATCTACGTTGTTATCGTCATAAATATCATCGTTAATATCGTCGTTATTATTGTCATTATCTTCTTTTTATCGTCGTTATTATCGTCGTTAATATCGTCTTTATTATCGTCGTTATTATCGTCGTTAATATCGTCGTTAATATCGTCATTATCATCGTTGTTATCGTCCTTATCATCCTCATAATTATCGTTCTTAACATCGTCGTTATTTTGTCTTAATCATCGTCGTTAATGTCGTCGTTATTATCGTCATTATCTTCGTTGTTACCGTCGTTATTACCCTCATAATTATCGTCGTTAATATCGTCGTTATTTTGTCATAATCATCGTCGTTAATGTCGTCGTTATTATCGTCATTATCTTCGTTGTTATCGTCGTTATTATCCTCATAATTATCGTCGTTAATATCGTCGTTATTTTGACATAATCATCGTCGTTATTGTCGTCGTTATTATCGTCATTATCTACGTTGTTATCGTCATAAATATCATCGTTAATATCGTCGTTATTATTGTCATTATCTTCTTTTTATCGTCGTTATTATCGTCTTTAATATCGTCGTTATTATCGTCGTTATTATCGTCGTTAATATCGTCGTTAATATCGTCATTATCATCGTTGTTATCGTCCTTATCATCCTCATAATTATCGTTGTTAATATCGTCGTTATTTTGTCATAATCATCCTCGTTAACGTCGTCGTTATTATCGTCATTATCATCGTTGTTATCGTCCTTATCATCCTCATATTTATCGTCGTTAATATCGTCGTTATTTTGTCATAATCATCGTCGTTAATGTCGTCGTTATTATTGTCATTATCTACGTTGTTATCGTCATAAATATCATCGTTAATATCGTCGTTATTATTGTCATTATCTTCTTTTTATCGTCGTTATTATCGTCGTTAATATCGTCGTTATTATCGTCGTTATTATTGCCGTTAATATCGTCATTAATATCGTCATTATCATCGTTGTTATCGTCCTTATTATCCTCATAATTATCGTCGTTAATATCGTCGTTATTTTGTCATAATCATCGTCGTTAATGTCGTCGTTATTATCGTCATTATCATCGTTGTTATCGTCCTTATCATCCTCATAATTATCGTCGTTAATATCGTCGTTATTTTGTCATAATCATCGTCGTTAATGTCGTCGTTATTATCGTCATTATCTTCGTTGTTATCGTCATAATTATCATAGTTAATATCGTCGTTATTATTGTCAGTATCTTCTTTTTATCGTCGTTATTATCGTCGTTAATATCGTCTTTATTATCGTCGTTATTATCGTCGTTAATATCGTCGTTAATATCGTCATTATCATCGTTGTTATCGTCCTTATCATCCTCATAATTGTCGTCGTTAATATCGTCGTTATTTTGTCATAATCATCGTCGTTAATATCGTCGTTAATATCGTCATAATCATCGTTGTTATCGTCCTTATTATCCTCATAATTATCGTCGTTATTATCGTCGTTATTTTGTCATAATCATCGTCGTTAATGTCGTCGTTATTATCGTCATTATCTACGTTGTTATCGTCATAAATATCATCGATAATATCGTCGTTATTATTGTCATTATCTTCTTTTTATCGTCGTTATTAACGTCGTTATTATCGTCGTTAATATCGTCGTTAATATCGTCATTATCATCGTCGTTATCGTCCTTATTATCCTCATAATTATCGTCGTTAATATCGTCGTTATTTTGTCATAATCATCGTCGTTAATATCGTCGTTATTTTGTCATAATCATCGACGTTAATGTCGTCGTTATTATTGTCATTATCTTCGTTGTTATCGTCATAATTAACATCGTTAATATCGTCGTTATTATTGTCATTATCTTCTTTTTATCGTCGTTATTATCGTCGTTAATATCGTCTTTATTATCGTCGTTATTATCGTCGTTAATATCGTCGTTAATATCGTCATTATCATCGTTGTTATCGTCCTTATCATCCTCATAATTATCGTAGTTAATATCGTCGTTATTTTGTCATAATCATCGTCGTTAATGTCGTCGTTATTATCGTCATTATCTTCGTTGTTATCGTCGTTATTATCCTCATAATTATCGTCGTTAATATCGTCGTTATTTTGTCATAATCATCGTCGTTAATGTCGTCGTTATTATCGTCATTATCTACGTTGTTATCGTCATAAATATCATCGTTAATATCGTCGTTATTATTGTCATTTTCTTCTTTTTATCGTCGTTATTATCGTCGTTAATATCGTCGTTATTATCGTCGTTATTATCGCTGTTAATATCGTCGTTAATATCGTCATTATCATCGTTGTTATCGTCCTTATTATCCTCATAATCATCGTCGTTAATATCGTCGTTATTTTGTCATAATCATCGTCGTTAATGTCGTCGTTATTATCGTCATTATCTACGTTGTTATCGTCATAAATATCATCGTTAATATCGTCGTTATTATCGTCATTATCTTCTTTTTATCGTCGTTATTATCGTCGTTATTATCGTCTTTATTATCGTCGTTATTATCGTCGTTAATATCGACGTTAATATCGTCATTATCATCGTTGTTATCGTCCTTATCATCCTCATAATCATCGTCGTTAATATCGTCATTATTTTGTCATAATCATCGTCGTTAATGTCGTCGTTATTATCGTCATTATCTTCGTTGTTATCGTCGTTATTATCCTCATAATTATCGTCGTTAATATCGTCGTTATTTTGTCATAATCATCGTCGTTAATGTCGTCGTTATTATCGTCATTATCTTCGTTGTTATCGTCGTTATTATCTTCATAATTATCGTCGTTAATATCGTCGTTATTTTGTCATAATCATCGTCGTTAATGTCATCGTTATTATCGTCATTATCTACGTTGTTATCGTCATAAATATCATCGTTAATATCGTCGTTATTATTGTCATTATCTTCTTTTTATCGTCGTTATTATCGTCGTTAATATCGTCGTTATTATCATCGTTATTATCGTCGTTAATATCGTCGTTATTATCGTCGTTATTATCGTCGTTATTATCGTCGTTAATATCGTCGTTAATATCGTCATTATAATCGTTGTTATCGTCCTTATTATCCTCATAATTATCGTCGTTAATATCGTCGTTATTATCGTCATTATCATCGTTGTTATCGTCCTTATTATCCTCATAATTATTGTCGTTAATATCGTCGTTATTTTGTCATAATCATCGTCGTTAATGTCGTCGTTATTATCGTCATTATCTTCGTTGTTATCGTCGTTATTATCCTCATAATTATCGTCGTTAATATCGTCGTTATTTTGACATAATCATCGTCGTTAATGTTGTCGTTATTATCGTCATTATCTACGTTGTTATCGTCATAAATATCATCGTTAATATCGTCGTTATTATTGTCATCATCTTCTTTTTATCGTCGTTATTATCGTCGTTAATATCGTCGTTATTTTGTCATAATCATCGTCGTTAATGTCGTCGTTATTATCGTCATTATCATCGTTGTTATCGTCCTTATCATCCTCATAATTATCATCGTTAATATCGTCGTTATTTTGTCATAACCATCGTCGTTAATGTCGTCGTTATTATCGTCATAATTATCATCGTTAATATCGTCGTTATTATTGTCATTATCTTCTTTTTATCGTCGTTATGATCGTCGTTAATATCGTCGTTATTATCTTCGTTATTATCGTCGTTAATGGCGGCGTTATTATCATCATTATCATCGTTGTTATCGTCCTTATCATCCTCATAATTATCGTCGTTAATATCGTCGTTATTTTGTCATAATCATCGTCGTTAATGTCGTCGTTATTATCGTCATTATCTACGTTGTTATCGTCATAAATATCATCGTTAATATCGTCGTTATTATTGTCATTATCTTCTTTTTATCGTCGTTATTATCGTCGTTAATATCGTCATTATCATCGTTGTTATCGTCCTTATCATCCTCATAATTATCGTCGTTAATATCGTCGTTATTTTGTCATAATCATCGTCGTTAATGTCGTCGTTATTATCGTCATTATCAACGTTGTTATCGTCATAAATATCATCGTTAATATCGTCGTTATTATTGTCATTATCTTCTTTTTATCGTCGTTATTATCGTCGTTAATATCGTCTTTATTTTCGTCGTTATTATCGTCGTTAATATCGTCGTTAATATCGTCATTATCATCGTTCTTATCGTCCTTATTATCCTCATAATCATCGTCGTTAATATCGTCGTTATTTTGTCATAATCATCGTCGTTAATGTCGTCGTTATTATCGTCATTATCTTCGTTGTTATCGTCATAATTAACATCGTTAATATCGTCGTTATTATTGTCATTATCTTCTTTTTATCGTCGTTATTATCGTCGTTAATATCGTCATTATCATCGTTGTTATCGTCCTTATCATCCTCATAATTATCGTCGTTAATATCGTCGTTATTTTGTCATAATCATCGTCGTTAATGTCGTCGTTATTATCGTCATTATCAACGTTGTTATCGTCATAAATATCATCGTTAATATCGTCGTTATTATTGTCATTATCTTCTTTTTATCGTCGTTATTATCGTCGTTAATATCGTCTTTATTATCGTCGTTATTATCGTCGTTAATATCGTCGTTAATATCGTCATTATCATCGTTGTTATCGTCCTTATCATCCTCATAATTTTCGTCGTTAATATCGTCGTTATTTTGTCATAATCATCGTCGTTAATGTCGTCGTTATTATCGTCATTATCTACGTTGTTATCGTCATAAATATCATCGTTAATATCGTCGTTATTATTGTCATTATCTTCTTTTTATCGTCGTTATTATCGTCGTTAATATCGTCGTTATTATCGTCGTTATTATCGTCGTTAATATCGTCGTTAATATCGTCATTATCATCGTTGTTATCGTCCTTATCATCCTCATAATTATCGTCGTCAATATCGTCGTTATTTTGTCATAATCGTCGTCGTTAATGTCGTCGTTATTATCGTCATTATCATCGTTGTTATCGTCCTTATCATCCTCATAATTATCGTCGTAAATATCGTCGTTATTTTGTCATAATCATCGTCGTTAATGTCGTCGTTATTATCGTCATTATCTACGTTGTTATCGTCATAAATATCATCGTTAATATCGTCGTTATTATTGTCATTATCTTCTTTTTATCGTCGTTATTATCGTCGTTATTATCGTCGTTAATATCGTCGTTATTATCGTCGTTATTATTGCCGTTAATATCGTCATTAATATCGTCATTATCATCGTTGTTATCGTCCTTATCATCCTCATAATTATCGTCGTTAATATCGTCGTTATTTTGTCATAATCATCGACGTTAATGTCGTCGTTATTATCGTCATTATCTACGTTGTTATCGTCATAAATATCATCGATAATATCGTCGTTATTATTGTCATTATCTTCTTTTTATCGTCGTTATTATCGTCGTTAATATCGTCTTTATTATCGCCGTTATTGTCGTCGTTAATATCGTCGTTAATATCGTCATTATCATCGTTGTTATCGTCCTTATTATCCTCATAATCATCGTCGTTAATATCGTCGTTATTTTGTCATAATCATCGTCGTTAATGTCGTCGTTATTATCGTCATTATCTACGTTGATATCGTCATAAATATCATCGTTAATATCGTCGTTATTATTGTCATTATCTTCTTTTTATCGTCGTTATTATCGTCGTTATTATCGTCGTTAATATCGTCGTTATTATCGTCGTTATTATTGCCGTTAATATCGTCATTAATATCGTCATTATCATCGTTGTTATCGTCCTTATCATCCTCATAATTATCGTCGTTAATATCGTCGTTATTTTGTCATAATCATCGTCGTTAATGTCGTCGTTATTATCGTCATTATCTACGTTGTTATCGTCATAAATATCATCGTTAATATCGTCGTTATTATTGTCATTATCTTCTTTTTATCGTCGTTATTATCGTCCTTATCATCCTCATAATTATCGTCGTTAATATCGTCGTCATTTTGTCATAATCATCGTCGTTAATGTCGTCGTTATTATCGTCATTATCTTCGTTGTTATCGTCATAATTATCATCGTTAATATCGTCGTTATTATTGTCATTATCATCTTTTTATCGTCGTTATTATCGTCGTTAATATCGTCGTTATTATCGTCGTTATTATCGTCGTTAATATCGTCGTTAATATCGTCATTATCATCGTTGTTATCGTCCTTATCATCCTCATAATCATCGTCGTTAATATCGTCGTTATTTTGTCATAATCATCGACGTTAATGTCGTCGTTATTATCGTCATTATCTACGTTGTTATCGTCATAAATATCATCGATAATATCGTCGTTATTATTGTCATTATCTTCTTTTTATCGTCGTTATTATCGTCGTTAATATCGTCTTTATTATCGCCGTTATTATCGTCGTTAATATCGTCGTTAATATCGTCATTATCATCGTTGTTATCGTCCTTATTATCCTCATAATCATCGTCGTTAATATCGTCGTTATTTTGTCATAATCATCGTCGTTAATGTCGTCGTTATTATCGTCATTATCTACCTTGTTATCATCATAAATATCATCGATAATATCGTCGTTATTATTGTCATTATCTTCTTTTTATCGTCGTTATTAACGTCGTTATTATCGTCGTTAATATCGTCGTTAATATCGTCATTATCATCGTTGTTATCGTCCTTATTATCCTCATAATTATCGTCGTTAATATCGTCGTTATTTTGTCATAATCATCGTCGTTAATATCGTCGTTATTGTGTCATAAACATCGACGTTATTGTCGTCGTTATTATCGTCATTATCTTCGTTGTTATCGTCATAATTAACATCGTTAATATCGTCGTTATTATTGTCATTATCTTCTTTTTATCGTCGTTATTATCGTCGTTAATATCGTCATTATCATCGTTGTTATCGTCCTTATCATCCTCATAATTATCGTCGTTAATATCGTCGTTATTTTGTCATAATCATCGTCGTTAATGTCGTCGTTATTATCGTCATTATCTACGTTGTTATCGTCATAAATATCATCGTTAATATCGTCGTTATTATTGTCATCATCTTCTTTTATCGTCGTTATTATCGTCGTTAATATCGTCTTTATTATCGTCGTTATTATCGTCGTTAATATCGTCGTTAATATCGTCATTATCATCGTTGTTATCGTCCTTATCATCCTCATAATTATCGTCGTTAATATCGTCGTTATTTTGTCATAATCATCGTCGATAATGTCGTCGTTATTATCGTCATTATCTACGTTGTTATCATCATAAATATCATCGATAATATCGTCGTTATTATTGTCATTATCTTCTTTTTATCGTCGTTATTATCGTCGTTATTATTGCCGTTAATATCGTCATTAATATCGTCATTATCATCGTTGTTATCGTCCTTATTATCCTCATAATCATCGTAGTTAATATCGTCGTTATTTTGTCATAATCATCGTCGTTAATGTCGTCGTTATTATCGTCATTATCTACCTTGTTATCATCATAAATATCATCGATAATATCGTCGTTATTATTGTCATTATCTTCTTTTTATCGTCGTTATTAACGTCGTTATTATCGTCGTTAATATCGTCGTTAATATCGTCATTATCATCGTTGTTATCGTCCTTATTATCCTCATAATTATCGTCGTTAATATCGTCGTTATTATTGTCATTATCTTTTTTTTATCGTCGTTATTATCGTCGTTAATATCGTCATTATCATCGTTGTTATCGTCCTTATCATCCTCATAATTATCGTCGTTAATATCGTCGTTATTTTGTCATAATCATCGTCGTTAATGTCGTCGTTATTATCGTCATTATCTACGTTGTTATCGTCATAAATATCATCGTTAATATCGTCGTTATTATTGTCATTATCTTCTTTTATCGTCGTTATTATCGTCGTTAATATCGTCTTTATTATCGTCGTTATTATCGTCGTTAATATCGTCGTTAATATCGTCATTATCATCGTTGTTATCGTCCTTATCATCCTCATAATTATCGTCGTTAATATCGTCGTTATTTTGTCATAATCATCGTCGATAATGTCGTCGTTATTATCGTCATTATCTACGTTGTTATCATCATAAATATCATCGATAATATCGTCGTTATTATTGTCATTATCTTCTTTTTATCGTCGTTATTATCGTCGTTATTATTGCCGTTAATATCGTCATTAATATCGTCATTATCATCGTTGTTATCGTCCTTATCATCCTCATAATTATCGTCGTTAATATCGTCGTTATTTTGTCATAATCATCGTCGTTAATGTCGTCGTTATTATCGTCATTATCTACGTTGTTATCGTCATAAATATCATCGATAATATCGTCGTTATTATTGTCATTATCTTCTTTTTATCGTCGTTATTATCGTCGTTAATATCGTCTTTATTATCGCCGTTATTATCGTCGTTAATATCGTCGTTAATATCGTCATTATCATCGTTGTTATCGTCCTTATTATCCTCATAATCATCGTCGTTAATATCGTCGTTATTTTGTCATAATCATCGTCGTTAATGTCGTCGTTATTATCGTCATTATCTACCTTGTTATCATCATAAATATCATCGATAATATCGTCGTTATTATTGTCATTATCTTCTTTTTATCGTCGTTATTAACGTCGTTATTATCGTCGTTAATATCGTCGTTAATATCGTCATTATCATCGTTGTTATTGTCCTTATTATCCTCATAATTATCGTCGTTAATATCGTCGTTATTTTGTCATAATCATCGTCGTTAATATCGTCGTTATTTTGTCATAAACATCGACGTTAATGTCGTCGTTATTATCGTCATTATCTTCGTTGTTATCGTCATAATTAACATCGTTAATATCGTCGTTATTATTGTCATTATCTTCTTTTTATCGTCGTTATTATCGTCGTTAATATCGTCATTATCATCGTTGTTATCGTCCTTATCATCCTCATAATTATCGTCGTTAATATCGTCGTTATTTTGTCATAATCATCGTCGTTAATGTCGTCGTTATTATCGTCATTATCTACGTTGTTATCGTCATAAATATCATCGTTAATATCGTCGTTATTATTGTCATTATCTTCTTTTATCGTCGTTATTATCGTCGTTAATATCGTCTTTATTATCGTCGTTATTATCGTCGTTAATATCGTCGTTAATATCGTCATTATCATCGTTGTTATCGTCCTTATCATCCTCATAATTATCGTCGTTAATATCGTCGTTATTTTGTCATAATCATCGTCGATAATGTCGTCGTTATTATCGTCATTATCTACGTTGTTATCATCATAAATATCATCGATAATATCGTCGTTATTATTGTCATTATCTTCTTTTTATCGTCGTTATTAACGTCGTTATTATCGTCGTTAATATCGTCGTTAATATCGTCATTATCATCGTTGTTATCGTCCTTATTATCCTCATAATTATCGTCGTTAATATCGTCGTTATTTTGTCATAATCATCGTCGTTAATATCGTCGTTATTTTGTCATAAACATCGACGTTAATGTCGTCGTTATTATCGTCATTATCTTCGTTGTTATCGTCATAATTAACATCGTTAATATCGTCGTTATTATTGTCATTATCTTCTTTTTATCGTCGTTATTATCGTCGTTAATATCGTCATTATCATCGTTGTTATCGTCCTTATCATCCTCATAATTATCGTCGTTAATATCGTCGTTATTTTGTCATAATCATCGTCGTTAATGTCGTCGTTATTATCGTCATTATCTACGTTGTTATCGTCATAAATATCATCGTTAATATCGTCGTTATTATTGTCATTATCTTCTTTTATCGTCGTTATTATCGTCGTTAATATCGTCTTTATTATCGTCGTTATTATCGTCGTTAATATCGTCGTTAATATCGTCATTATCATCGTTGTTATCGTCCTTATCATCCTCATAATTATCGTCGTTAATATCGTCGTTATTTTGTCATAATCATCGTCGATAATGTCGTCGTTATTATCGTCATTATCTACGTTGTTATCATCATAAATATCATCGATAATATCGTCGTTATTATTGTCATTATCTTCTTTTTATCGTCGTTATTATCGTCGTTATTATTGCCGTTAATATCGTCATTAATATCGTCATTATCATCGTTGTTATCGTCCTTATTATCCTCATAATCATCGTCGTTAATATCGTCGTTATTTTGTCATAATCATCGTCGTTAATGTCGTCGTTATTATCGTCATTATCTACCTTGTTATCATCATAAATATCATCGATAATATCGTCGTTATTATTGTCATTATCTTCTTTTTATCGTCGTTATTAACGTCGTTATTATCGTCGTTAATATCGTCGTTAATATCGTCATTATCATCGTTGTTATCGTCCTTATTATCCTCATAATTATCGTCGTTAATATCGTCGTTATTTTGTCATAATCATCGTCGTTAATGTCGTCGTTATTTTGTCATAATCATCGACGTTAATGTCGTCGTTATTATCGTCATTATCTTCGTTGTTATCGTCATAATTAACATCGTTAATATCGTCGTTATTATTGTCATTATCTTCTTTTTATCGTCGTTATTATCGTCGTTAATATCGTCATTATCATCGTTGTTATCGTCCTTATCATCCTCATAATTATCGTCGTTAATATCGTCGTTATTTTGTCATAATCATCGTCGTTAATGTCGTCGTTATTATCGTCATTATCTACGTTGTTATCGTCATAAATATCATCGTTAATATCGTCGTTATTATTGTCATTATCTTCTTTTATCGTCGTTATTATCGTCGTTAATATCGTCTTTATTATCGTCGTTATTATCGTCGTTAATATCGTCGTTAATATCGTCATTATCATCGTTGTTATCGTCCTTATCATCCTCATAATTATCGTCGTTAATATCGTCGTTATTTTGTCATAATCATCGTCGATAATGTCGTCGTTATTATCGTCATTATCTACGTTGTTATCATCATAAATATCATCGATAATATCGTCGTTATTATTGTCATTATCTTCTTTTTATCGTCGTTATTATCGTCGTTATTATTGCCGTTAATATCGTCATTAATATCGTCATTATCATCGTTGTTATCGTCCTTATCATCCTCATAATTATCGTCGTTAATATCGTCGTTATTTTGTCATAATCATCGTCGTTAATGTCGTCGTTATTATCGTCATTATCTACGTTGTTATCGTCATAAATATCATCGTTAATATCGTCGTTATTATTGTCATTATCTTCTTTTTATCGTCGTTATTATCGTCCTTATCATCCTCATAATTATCGTCGTTAATATCGTCGTCATTTTGTCATAATCATCGTCGTTAATGTCGTCGTTATTATCGTCATTATCTTCGTTGTTATCGTCATAATTATCATCGTTAATATCGTCGTTATTATTGTCATTATCATCTTTTTATCGTCGTTATTATCGTCGTTAATATCGTCGTTATTATCGTCGTTATTATCGTCGTTAATATCGTCGTTAATATCGTCATTATCATCGTTGTTATCGTCCTTATCATCCTCATAATCATCGTCGTTAATATCGTCGTTATTTTGTCATAATCATCGACGTTAATGTCGTCGTTATTATCGTCATTATCTACGTTGTTATCGTCATAAATATCATCGATAATATCGTCGTTATTATTGTCATTATCTTCTTTTTATCGTCGTTATTATCGTCGTTAATATCGTCTTTATTATCGCCGTTATTATCGTCGTTAATATCGTCGTTAATATCGTCATTATCATCGTTGTTATCGTCCTTATTATCCTCATAATCATCGTCGTTAATATCGTCGTTATTTTGTCATAATCATCGTCGTTAATGTCGTCGTTATTATCGTCATTATCTACCTTGTTATCATCATAAATATCATCGATAATATCGTCGTTATTATTGTCATTATCTTCTTTTTATCGTCGTTATTAACGTCGTTATTATCGTCGTTAATATCGTCGTTAATATCGTCATTATCATCGTTGTTATCGTCCTTATTATCCTCATAATTATCGTCGTTAATATCGTCGTTATTTTGTCATAATCATCGTCGTTAATATCGTCGTTATTTTGTCATAAACATCGACGTTAATGTCGTCGTTATTATCGTCATTATCTTCGTTGTTATCGTCATAATTAACATCGTTAATATCGTCGTTATTATTGTCATTATCTTCTTTTTATCGTCGTTATTATCGTCGTTAATATCGTCATTATCATCGTTGTTATCGTCCTTATCATCCTCATAATTATCGTCGTTAATATCGTCGTTATTTTGTCATAATCATCGTCGTTAATGTCGTCGTTATTATCGTCATTATCTACGTTGTTATCGTCATAAATATCATCGTTAATATCGTCGTTATTATTGTCATTATCTTCTTTTATCGTCGTTATTATCGTCGTTAATATCGTCTTTATTATCGTCGTTATTATCGTCGTTAATATCGTCGTTAATATCGTCATTATCATCGTTGTTATCGTCCTTATCAACCTCATAATTATCGTCGTTAATATCGTCGTTATTTTGTCATAATCATCGTCGATAATGTCGTCGTTATTATCGTCATTATCTACGTTGTTATCATCAAAAATATCATCGATAATATCGTCGTTATTATTGTCATTATCTTCTTTTTATCGTCGTTATTATCGTCGTTATTATTGCCGTTAATATCGTCATTAATATCGTCATTATCATCGTTGTTATCGTCCTTATCATCCTCATAATTATCGTCGTTAATATCGTCGTTATTTTGTCATAATCATCGTCGTTAATGTCGTCGTTATTATCGTCATTATCTACGTTGTTATCGTCATAAATATCATCGTTAATATCGTCGTTATTATTGTCATTATCTTCTTTTTATCGTCGTTATTATCGTCCTTATCATCCTCATAATTATCGTCGTTAATATCGTCGTTATTTTGTCATAATCATCGACGTTAATGTCGTCGTTATTATCGTCATTATCTACGTTGTTATCGTCATAAATATCATCGATAATATCGTCGTTATTATTGTCATTATCTTCTTTTTATCGTCGTTATTATCGTCGTTAATATCGTCTTTATTATCGCCGTTATTATCGTCGTTAATATCGTCGTTAATATCGTCATTATCATCGTTGTTATCGTCCTTATTATCCTCATAATCATCGTCGTTAATATCGTCGTTATTTTTTCATAATCATCGTCGTTAATGTCGTCGTTATTATCGTCATTATCTACGTTGTTATCATCATAAATATCATCGATAATATCGTCGTTATTATTGTCATTATCTTCTTTTTATCGTCGTTATTAACGTCGTTATTATCGTCGTTAATATCGTCGTTAATATCGTCATTATCATCGTTGTTTTCGTCCTTATCATCCTCATAATTATCGTCGTTAATATCGTCTTTATTTTGTCATAAACATCGTCGTTAATGTCGTCGTTATTATCGTCATTATCTTCGTTGTTATCGTCGTTATTATCCTCATAATTATCGTCGTTAATATCGTCTTTATTTTGTCATAAACATCGTCGTTAATGTCGTCGTTATTATCGTCATTATCTTCGTTGTTATCGTCGTTATTATCCTCATAATTATCGTCTTTATTATCGTCGTTATTATCGTCGTTAATATCTTCGTTAATATCGTCATTATCATCGTTGTTATCGTCCTTATCATCCTCATAATTATCGTCGTTAATATCGTCTTTATTTTGTCATAAACATCGTCGTTAATGTCGTCGTTATTATCGTCATTATCTACGTTGTTATCATCATAAATATCATCGATAATATCGTCGTTATTATTGTCATTATCTTCTTTTTATCGTCGTTATTAACGTCGTTATTATCGTCGTTAATATCGTCGTTAATATCGTCATTATCATCGTTGTTATCGTCCTTATTATCCTCATAATTATCGTCGTTAATATCGTCGTTATTTTGTCATAATCATCGTCGTTAATATCATCGTTATTTTGTCATAATCATCGTCGTTAATGTCGTCGTTATTATCGTCATTATCTACGTTGTTATCGTCATAAATATCATCGTTAATATCGTCGTTATTATTGTCATTATCTTCTTTTTATCGTCGTTATTATCGTTGTTAATATCGTCGTTATTATCGTCGTTATTATCGTCGTTAATTACGTCGTTAATATCGTCATTATCTTCGTTGTTATCGTCGTTATTATCCTCATAATTATCGTCGTTAATATCGTCGTTATTTTGTCATAATCATCGTCGTTAATGTCGTCGTTATTATCGTCATTATCTTCGTTGTTATCGTCATAATTATCATCGTTAATATCGTCGTTATTATTGTCATTATCTTCTTTTTATCGTCGTTATGATCGTCGTTAATATCGTCGTTATTATCTTCGTTATTATCGTCGTTAATGGCGTCGTTATTATCGTCATTATAATCGTTGTTATCGTCCTTATCATCCTCATAATTATCGTCGTTAATATCGTCGTTATTTTGTCATAATCATCGTCGTTAATGTCGTCGTTATTATCGTCATTATCTACGTTGTTATCGTCATAAATATCATCGTTAATATCGTCGTTATTATTGTCATTATCTTCTTTTTATCGTCGTTATTATCGTCGTTATTATCGTCGTTAATATCGTCGTTATTTTGTCATAATCATCGTCGTTAATGTCGTCGTTATTATCGTCATTATCTACGTTGTTATCGTCATAAATATCATCGTTAATATTGTCGTTATTATTGTCATTATCTTCTTTTTATCGTCGTTATTATCGTCCTTATCATCCTCATAATTATCGTCGTTAATATCGTCGTCATTTTGTCATAATCATCGTTGTTAATGTCGTCATTATTATCGTCATTATCTTCGTTGTTATCGTCATAATTATCATCGTTAATATCGTCGTTATTATTGTCATTATCTTCTTTTTATCGTCGTTATTATCGTCGTTAATATCGTCGTTATTATCGTCGTTATTATCGTCGTTAATATCGTCGCTAATATCGTCATTATCATCGTTGTTATCGTCCTTATCATCCTCATAATCATCGTCGTTAATATCGTCGTTATTTTGTCATAATCATCGTCGTTAATGTCGTCGTTATTATCGTCATTATCTACGTTGTTATCGTCATAAATATCATCGTTAATATCGTCGTTATTATCGTCATTATCTTCGTTGTTATCGTCGTTATTATCCTCATAATTATCGTCGTTAATATCGTCGTTATTTTGTCATAATCATCGTCGTTAATGTCGTCGTTATTATCGTCATTATCTTCGTTGTTATCGTCATAATTATCATCGTTAATATCGTCGTTATTATTGTCATTATCTTCTTTTTATCGTCGTTATTATCGTCGTTAATACCTTCGTTATTTTGTCATAATCATCGTCGTTAATGTCGTCGTTATTATCGTCATTATCTTCGATGTTATCGTCGTTATTATCCTCATAATTATCGTCGTTAATATCGTCGTTATTTTGTCATAATCATCGTTGTTAATGTCGTCGTTATTATCGTCATTATCTACGTTGTTATCGTCATAAATATAATCGTTAATATCGTCGTTATTATTGTCATTATCTTCTTTTTATCGTCGTTATTATCGTCGTTAATATCGTCGTTATTATCGTCGTTATTATCGTCGTTAATATCGTCGTTATTATCGTCGTTATTATCGTCGTTATTATCGTCGTTAATATCGTCGTTAATATCGTCATTATCATCGTTGTTATCGTCCTTATCATCCTCATAATCATCGTCGTTAATATCGTCGTTATTTTGTCATAATCATCGACGTTAATGTTGTCGTTATTATCGTCATTATCTACGTTGTTATCGTCATAAATATCATCGATAATATCGTCGTTATTATTGTCATTATCTTCTTTTTATCGTCGTTATTATCGTCGTTAATATCGTCTTTATTATCGCCGTTATTATCGTCGTTAATATCGTCGTTAATATCGTCATTATCATCGTTGTTATCGTCCTTATTATCCTCATAATCATCGTCGTTAATATCGTCGTCATTCTGTCATAATCATCGTCGTTAATGTCGTCGTTATTATCGTCATTATCTACGTTGTTATCGTCATAAATATCATCGTTAATATCGTCGTTATTATTGTCATTATCTTCTTTTATCGTCGTTATTATCGTCGTTAATATCGTCTTTATTATCGTCGTTATTATCGTCGTTAATATCGTCGTTAATATCGTCATTATCATCGTTGTTATCGTCCTTATCATCCTCATAATTATCGTCGTTAATATCGTCGTTATTTTGTCATAATCATCGTCGATAATGTCGTCGTTATTATCGTCATTATCTACGTTGTTATCATCATAAATATCATCGATAATATCGTCGTTATTATTGTCATTATCTTCTTTTTATCGTCGTTATTAACGTCGTTATTATCGTCGTTAATATCGTCGTTAATATCGTCATTATCATCGTTGTTATCGTCCTTATTATCCTCATAATTATCGTCGTTAATATCGTCGTTATTTTGTCATAATCATCGTCGTTAATATCGTCGTTATTTTGTCATAAACATCGACGTTAATGTCGTCGTTATTATCGTCATTATCTTCGTTGTTATCGTCATAATTAACATCGTTAATATCGTCGTTATTATTGTCATTATCTTCTTTTTATCGTCGTTATTATCGTCGTTAATATCGTCATTATCATCGTTGTTATCGTCCTTATCATCCTCATAATTATCATCGTTAATATCGTCGTTATTTTGTCATAATCATCGTCGTTAATGTCGTCGTTATTATCGTCATTATCTACGTTGTTATCGTCATAAATATCATCGTTAATATCGTCGTTATTATTGTCATTATCTTCTTTTATCGTCGTTATTATCGTCGTTAATATCGTCTTTATTATCGTCGTTATTATCGTCGTTAATATCGTCGTTAATATCGTCATTATCATCGTTGTTATCGTCCTTATCATCCTCATAATTATCGTCGTTAATATCGTCGTTATTTTGTCATAATCATCGTCGATAATGTCGTCGTTATTATCGTCATTATCTACGTTGTTATCATCATAAATATCATCGATAATATCGTCGTTATTATTGTCATTATCTTCTTTTTATCGTCGTTATTATCGTCGTTATTATTGCCGTTAATATCGTCATTAATATCGTCATTATCATCGTTGTTATCGTCCTTATTATCCTCATAATCATCGTCGTTAATATCGTCGTTATTTTGTCATAATCATCGTCGTTAATGTCGTCGTTATTATCGTCATTATCTACCTTGTTATCATCATAAATATCATCGATAATATCGTCGTTATTATTGTCATTATCTTCTTTTTATCGTCGTTATTAACGTCGTTATTATCGTCGTTAATATCGTCGTTAATATCGTCATTATCATCGTTGTTATCGTCCTTATTATCCTCATAATTATCGTCGTTAATATCGTCGTTATTTTGTCATAATCATCGTCGTTAATATCGTCGTTATTTTGTCATAAACATCGACGTTAATGTCGTCGTTATTATCGTCATTATCTTCGTTGTTATCGTCATAATTAACATCGTTAATATCGTCGTTATTATTGTCATTATCTTCTTTTTATCGTCGTTATTATCGTCGTTAATATCGTCATTATCATCGTTGTTATCGTCCTTATCATCCTCATAATTATCGTCGTTAATATCGTCGTTATTTTGTCATAATCATCGTCGTTAATGTCGTCGTTATTATCGTCATTATCTACGTTGTTATCGTCATAAATATCATCGTTAATATCGTCGTTATTATTGTCATTATCTTCTTTTATCGTCGTTATTATCGTCGTTAATATCGTCTTTATTATCGTCGTTATTATCGTCGTTAATATCGTCGTTAATATCGTCATTATCATCGTTGTTATCGTCCTTATCATCCTCATAATTATCGTCGTTAATATCGTCGTTATTTTGTCATAATCATCGTCGATAATGTCGTCGTTATTATCGTCATTATCTACGTTGTTATCATCATAAATATCATCGATAATATCGTCGTTATTATTGTCATTATCTTCTTTTTATCGTCGTTATTATCGTCGTTATTATTGCCGTTAATATCGTCATTAATATCGTCATTATCATCGTTGTTATCGTCCTTATCATCCTCATAATTATCGTCGTTAATATCGTCGTTATTTTGTCATAATCATCGTCGTTAATGTCGTCGTTATTATCGTCATTATCTACGTTGTTATCGTCATAAATATCATCGTTAATATCGTCGTTATTATTGTCATTATCTTCTTTTTATCGTCGTTATTATCGTCCTTATCATCCTCATAATTATCGTCGTTAATATCGTCGTCATTTTGTCATAATCATCGTCGTTAATGTCGTCGTTATTATCGTCATTATCTTCGTTGTTATCGTCATAATTATCATCGTTAATATCGTCGTTATTATTGTCATTATCATCTTTTTATCGTCGTTATTATCGTCGTTAATATCGTCGTTATTATCGTCGTTATTATCGTCGTTAATATCGTCGTTAATATCGTCATTATCATCGTTGTTATCGTCCTTATCATCCTCATAATCATCGTCGTTAATATCGTCGTTATTTTGTCATAATCATCGTCGTTAATGTCGTCGTTATTATCGTCATTATCTACGTTGTTATCGTCATAAATATCATCGTTAATATCGTCGTTATTATCGTCATTATCTTCGTTGTTATCGTCGTTATTATCCTCATAATTATCGTCGTTAATATCGTCGTTATTTTGTCATAATCATCGTCGTTAATGTCGTCGTTATTATCGTCATTATCTTCGTTGTTATCGTCATAATTATCATCGTTAATATCGTCGTTATTATTGTCATTATCTTCTTTTTATCGTCGTTATTATCGTCGTTAATACCTTCGTTATTTTGTCATAATCATCGTCGTTAATGTCGTCGTTATTATCGTCATTATCTTCGATGTTATCGTCGTTATTATCCTCATAATTATCGTCGTTAATATCGTCGTTATTTTGTCATAATCATCGTTGTTAATGTCGTCGTTATTATCGTCATTATCTACGTTGTTATCGTCATAAATATAATCGTTAATATCGTCGTTATTATTGTCATTATCTTCTTTTTATCGTCGTTATTATCGTCGTTAATATCGTCGTTATTATCGTCGTTATTATCGTCGTTAATATCGTCGTTATTATCGTCGTTATTATCGTCGTTATTATCGTCGTTAATATCGTCGTTAATATCGTCATTATCATCGTTGTTATCGTCCTTATCATCCTCATAATCATCGTCGTTAATATCGTCGTTATTTTGTCATAATCATCGACGTTAATGTTGTCGTTATTATCGTCATTATCTACGTTGTTATCGTCATAAATATCATCGATAATATCGTCGTTATTATTGTCATTATCTTCTTTTTATCGTCGTTATTATCGTCGTTAATATCGTCTTTATTATCGCCGTTATTATCGTCGTTAATATCGTCGTTAATATCGTCATTATCATCGTTGTTATCGTCCTTATTATCCTCATAATCATCGTCGTTAATATCGTCGTCATTCTGTCATAATCATCGTCGTTAATGTCGTCGTTATTATCGTCATTATCTACGTTGTTATCGTCATAAATATCATCGTTAATATCGTCGTTATTATTGTCATTATCTTCTTTTATCGTCGTTATTATCGTCGTTAATATCGTCTTTATTATCGTCGTTATTATCGTCGTTAATATCGTCGTTAATATCGTCATTATCATCGTTGTTATCGTCCTTATCATCCTCATAATTATCGTCGTTAATATCGTCGTTATTTTGTCATAATCATCGTCGATAATGTCGTCGTTATTATCGTCATTATCTACGTTGTTATCATCATAAATATCATCGATAATATCGTCGTTATTATTGTCATTATCTTCTTTTTATCGTCGTTATTAACGTCGTTATTATCGTCGTTAATATCGTCGTTAATATCGTCATTATCATCGTTGTTATCGTCCTTATTATCCTCATAATTATCGTCGTTAATATCGTCGTTATTTTGTCATAATCATCGTCGTTAATATCGTCGTTATTTTGTCATAAACATCGACGTTAATGTCGTCGTTATTATCGTCATTATCTTCGTTGTTATCGTCATAATTATCATCGTTAATATCGTCGTTATTATTGTCATTATCTTCTTTTTATCGTCGTTATTATCGTCGTTAATATCGTCATTATCATCGTTGTTATCGTCCTTATCATCCTCATAATTATCATCGTTAATATCGTCGTTATTTTGTCATAATCATCGTCGTTAATGTCGTCGTTATTATCGTCATTATCTACGTTGTTATCGTCATAAATATCATCGTTAATATCGTCGTTATTATTGTCATTATCTTCTTTTATCGTCGTTATTATCGTCGTTAATATCGTCTTTATTATCGTCGTTATTATCGTCGTTAATATCGTCGTTAATATCGTCATTATCATCGTTGTTATCGTCCTTATCATCCTCATAATTATCGTCGTTAATATCGTCGTTATTTTGTCATAATCATCGTCGATAATGTCGTCGTTATTATCGTCATTATCTACGTTGTTATCATCATAAATATCATCGATAATATCGTCGTTATTATTGTCATTATCTTCTTTTTATCGTCGTTATTATCGTCGTTATTATTGCCGTTAATATCGTCATTAATATCGTCATTATCATCGTTGTTATCGTCCTTATTATCCTCATAATCATCGTCGTTAATATCGTCGTTATTTTGTCATAATCATCGTCGTTAATGTCGTCGTTATTATCGTCATTATCTACCTTGTTATCATCATAAATATCATCGATAATATCGTCGTTATTATTGTCATTATCTTCTTTTTATCGTCGTTATTAACGTCGTTATTATCGTCGTTAATATCGTCGTTAATATCGTCATTATCATCGTTGTTATCGTCCTTATTATCCTCATAATTATCGTCGTTAATATCGTCGTTATTTTGTCATAATCATCGTCGTTAATATCGTCGTTATTTTGTCATAAACATCGACGTTAATGTCGTCGTTATTATCGTCATTATCTTCGTTGTTATCGTCATAATTAACATCGTTAATATCGTCGTTATTATTGTCATTATCTTCTTTTTATCGTCGTTATTATCGTCGTTAATATCGTCATTATCATCGTTGTTATCGTCCTTATCATCCTCATAATTATCGTCGTTAATATCGTCGTTATTTTGTCATAATCATCGTCGTTAATGTCGTCGTTATTATCGTCATTATCTACGTTGTTATCGTCATAAATATCATCGTTAATATCGTCGTTATTATTGTCATTATCTTCTTTTATCGTCGTTATTATCGTCGTTAATATCGTCTTTATTATCGTCGTTATTATCGTCGTTAATATCGTCGTTAATATCGTCATTATCATCGTTGTTATCGTCCTTATCATCCTCATAATTATCGTCGTTAATATCGTCGTTATTTTGTCATAATCATCGTCGATAATGTCGTCGTTATTATCGTCATTATCTACGTTGTTATCATCATAAATATCATCGATAATATCGTCGTTATTATTGTCATTATCTTCTTTTTATCGTCGTTATTATCGTCGTTATTATTGCCGTTAATATCGTCATTAATATCGTCATTATCATCGTTGTTATCGTCCTTATCATCCTCATAATTATCGTCGTTAATATCGTCGTTATTTTGTCATAATCATCGTCGTTAATGTCGTCGTTATTATCGTCATTATCTACGTTGTTATCGTCATAAATATCATCGTTAATATCGTCGTTATTATTGTCATTATCTTCTTTTTATCGTCGTTATTATCGTCCTTATCATCCTCATAATTATCGTCGTTAATATCGTCGTCATTTTGTCCTAATCATCGTCGTTAATGTCGTCGTTATTATCGTCATTATCTTCGTTGTTATCGTCATAATTATCATCGTTAATATCGTCGTTATTATTGTCATTATCATCTTTTTATCGTCGTTATTATCGTCGTTAATATCGTCGTTATTATCGTCGTTATTATCGTCGTTAATATCGTCGTTAATATCGTCATTATCATCGTTGTTATCGTCCTTAGCATCCTCATAATCATCGTCGTTAATATCGTCGTTATTTTGTCATAATCATCGACGTTAATGTCGTCGTTATTATCGTCATTATCTACGTTGTTATCGTCATAAATATCATCGTTAATATCGTCGTTATTATTGTCATTATCTTCTTTTTATCGTCGTTATTATCGTCGTTAATATCGTCTTTATTATCGCCGTTATTATCGTCGTTAATATCGTCGTTAATATCGTCATTATCATCGTTGTTATCGTCCTTATTATCCTCATAATCATCGTCGTTAATATCGTCGTTATTTTGTCATAATCATCGTCGTTAATGTCGTCGTTATTATCGTCATTATCTACCTCGTTATCATCATAAATATCATCGATAATATCGTCGTTATTATTGTCATTATCTTCTTTTTATCGTCGTTATTAACGTCGTTATTATCGTCGTTAATATCGTCGTTAATATCGTCATTATCATCGTTGTTATCGTCCTTATTATCCTCATAATTATCGTCGTTAATATCGTCGTTATTTTGTCATAATCATCGTCGTTAATATCGTCGTTATTTTGTCATAAACATCGACGTTAATGTCGTCGTTATTATCGTCATTATCTTCGTTGTTATCGTCATAATTAACATCGTTAATATCGTCGTTATTATTGTCATTATCTTCTTTTTATCGTCGTTATTATCGTCGTTAATATCGTCATTATCATCGTTGTTATCGTCCTTATCATCCTCATAATTATCGTCGTTAATATCGTCGTTATTTTGTCATAATCATCGTCGTTAATGTCGTCGTTATTATCGTCATTATCTACGTTGTTATCGTCATAAATATCATCGTTAATATCGTCGTTATTATTGTCATTATCTTCTTTTATCGTCGTTATTATCGTCGTTAATATCGTCTTTATTATCGTCGTTATTATCGTCGTTAATATCGTCGTTAATATCGTCATTATCATCGTTGTTATCGTCCTTATCATCCTCATAATTATCGTCGTTAATATCGTCGTTATTTTGTCATAATCATCGTCGATAATGTCGTCGTTATTATCGTCATTATCTACGTTGTTATCATCATAAATATCATCGATAATATCGTCGTTATTATTGTCATTATCTTCTTTTTATCGTCGTTATTATCGTCGTTATTATTGCCGTTAATATCGTCATTAATATCGTCATTATCATCGTTGTTATCGTCCTTATCATCCTCATAATTATCGTCGTTAATATCGTCGTTATTTTGTCATAATCATCGTCGTTAATGTCGTCGTTATTATCGTCATTATCTACGTTGTTATCGTCATAAATATCATCGTTAATATCGTCGTTATTATTGTCATTATCTTCTTTTTATCGTCGTTATTATCGTCCTTATCATCCTCATAATTATCGTCGTTAATATCGTCGTTATTTTGTCATAATCATCGACGTTAATGTCGTCGTTATTATCGTCATTATCTACGTTGTTATCGTCATAAATATCATCGATAATATCGTCGTTATTATTGTCATTATCTTCTTTTTATCGTCGTTATTATCGTCGTTAATATCGTCTTTATTATCGCCGTTATTATCGTCGTTAATATCGTCGTTAATATCGTCATTATCATCGTTGTTATCGTCCTTATTATCCTCATAATCATCGTCGTTAATATCGTCGTTATTTTTTCATAATCATCGTCGTTAATGTCGTCGTTATTATCGTCATTATCTACGTTGTTATCATCATAAATATCATCGATAATATCGTCGTTATTATTGTCATTATCTTCTTTTTATCGTCGTTATTAACGTCGTTATTATCGTCGTTAATATCGTCGTTAATATCGTCATTATCATCGTTGTTTTCGTCCTTATCATCCTCATAATTATCGTCGTTAATATCGTCTTTATTTTGTCATAAACATCGTCGTTAATGTCGTCGTTATTATCGTCATTATCTTCGTTGTTATCGTCGTTATTATCCTCATAATTATCGTCGTTAATATCGTCGTTATTTTGTCATAATCATCGACGTTAATGACGTCGTTATTATCGTCAATATCTATGTTGTTATCGTCATAAATATCATCGTTAATATCGTCGTTATTATTGTCATTATCTTCTTTTATCGTCGTTATTATCGTCGTTAATATCGTCTTTATTATCGTCGTTATTATCGTCGTTAATATCTTCGTTAATATCGTCATTATCATCGTTGTTATCGTCCTTATCATCCTCATAATTATCGTCGTTAATATCGTCGTTATTTTGTCATAATCATCGTCGTTAATGTCGTCGTTATTATCGTCATTATCTACGTTGTTATCATCATAAATATCATCGATAATATCGTCGTTATTATTGTCATTATCTTCTTTTTATCGTCGTTATTAACGTCGTTATTATCGTCGTTAATATCGTCGTTAATATCGTCATTATCATCGTTGTTATCGTCCTTATTATCCTCATAATTATCGTCGTTAATATCGTCGTTATTTTGTCATAATCATCGTCGTTAATATCATCGTTATTTTGTCATAATCATCGTCGTTAATGTCGTCGTTATTATCGTCATTATCTACGTTGTTATCGTCATAAATATCATCGTTAATATCGTCGTTATTATTGTCATTATCTTCTTTTTATCGTCGTTATTATCGTTGTTAATATCGTCGTTATTATCGTCGTTATTATCGTCGTTAATTACGTCGTTAATATCGTCATTATCTTCGTTGTTATCGTCGTTATTATCCTCATAATTATCGTCGTTAATATCGTCGTTATTTTGTCATAATCATCGTCGTTAATGTCGTCGTTATTATCGTCATTATCTTCGTTGTTATCGTCATAATTATCATCGTTAATATCGTCGTTATTATTGTCATTATCTTCTTTTTATCGTCGTTATGATCGTCGTTAATATCGTCGTTATTATCTTCGTTATTATCGTCGTTAATGGCGTCGTTATTATCGTCATTATAATCGTTGTTATCGTCCTTATCATCCTCATAATTATCGTCGTTAATATCGTCGTTATTTTGTCATAATCATCGTCGTTAATGTCGTCGTTATTATCGTCATTATCTACGTTGTTATCGTCATAAATATCATCGTTAATATCGTCGTTATTATTGTCATTATCTTCTTTTTATCGTCGTTATTATCGTCGTTATTATCGTCGTTAATATCGTCGTTATTTTGTCATAATCATCGTCGTTAATGTCGTCGTTATTATCGTCATTATCTACGTTGTTATCGTCATAAATATCATCGTTAATATTGTCGTTATTATTGTCATTATCTTCTTTTTATCGTCGTTATTATCGTCCTTATCATCCTCATAATTATCGTCGTTAATATCGTCGTCATTTTGTCATAATCATCGTTGTTAATGTCGTCATTATTATCGTCATTATCTTCGTTTTTATCGTCATAATTATCATCGTTAATATCGTCGTTATTATTGTCATTATCTTCTTTTTATCGTCGTTATTATCGTCGTTAATATCGTCGTTATTATCGTCGTTATTATCGTCGTTCATATCGTCGCTAATATCGTCATTATCATCGTTGTTATCGTCCTTATCATCCTCATAATCATCGTCGTTAATATCGTCGTTATTTTGTCATAATCATCGTCGTTAATGTCGTCGTTATTATCGTCATTATCTACGTTGTTATCGTCATAAATATCATCGTTAATATCGTCGTTATTATCGTCATTATCTTCGTTGTTATCGTCGTTATTATCCTCATAATTATCGTCGTTAATATCGTCGTTATTTTGTCATAATCATCGTCGTTAATGTCGTCGTTATTATCGTCATTATCTTCGTTGTTATCGTCATAATTATCATCGTTAATATCGTCGTTATTATTGTCATTATCTTCTTTTTATCGTCGTTATTATCGTCGTTAATACCTTCGTTATTTTGTCATAATCATCGTCGTTAATGTCGTCGTTATTATCGTCATTATCTTCGATGTTATCGTCGTTATTATCCTCATAATTATCGTCGTTAATATCGTCGTTATTTTGTCATAATCATCGTTGTTAATGTCGTCGTTATTATCGTCATTATCTACGTTGTTATCGTCATAAATATAATCGTTAATATCGTCGTTATTATTGTCATTATCTTCTTTTTATCGTCGTTATT